>OW052047.1:13536378-13925378 GCA_932526495.1 Bombylius major
ATGTAAATCATAATTACTGTTTAAATTCATAGTTTTAATATATAGATCATAGAATTGCATTTAAATCATTATTATAATAAATAAAAACAATTTTATTTTCTTATAATAAGTATACATTGTTCATAAAATAAATTTTACTTATGCATTTTGCCGAATATGCACATTCTTTATTCAAGATAGACAATTCATCAGACGTAATCTGATATCTTGTTTGTCACATTAAAGAATTTCATATAAGAATAATATGTGTGAATTTTACAATGTAAGCATTTATGTTTTATGTGCAGTGAAAATATTCTAATAGAATTAGGTTTTTCTCCCACCTTTAAATTTGTATTAATTATTAGATTTAATTGTATATATAAGGAACTATTTTATGAATAAAATTTAATTATTGTCAAACAGTGAATTAAGACTTTTCTTCGTTGTTATCTCTAAGTGAGTCTGCTTAGAGCACTGTTTTAATTGACTTAATTTTGAACATTCTATTGTAGCGGTAACAAGTGCCGGTTGCAATATCAACATACAGGTTAAGGTTTATGTGCCTTAATTAATTTAAAAATAAAAACATCAGAATAAAATAATTCTGATCAGCCACCATAATTGATAGTGTTTTTTATTTCAGTTTTGTTAGAAAACAGCAACAGTAGCAGTCACAAACAGAAATTTATTTTTTGGCGTTCAAATTTATAGGTTAGAATTTGATCCATATATGAAAAATAGCGTTCCATTTACCAACTAACAATTTTTTTCCAACTTGGTATAATAAGAATAGTCTAAAATAATTTAAGATGACGGTTGTAATACACTCATACTCGTTACAACTTGGTCGTGCCACCATAAGGTGTATTTTGAGCAGTTGTAAAAACCGGTTTTAAAGCAGTTTGCGACGGTGGCAATGCTACTTGGTGTGTAGTTGGTGATTGCTATTAGAGTACAGCCAAGTACAGTAGAGTTTGAGTCTCAATTTAAATATGTATGATGCCTTTGAGCTGGGACTTTGAAACTTCACCAATTTCTTCATTGGAGGGGTTCTCCCTATACACCAATATTTTCAATGTCTTAGCTCAAAACCGGTAGAACAAAATATTATTTTTTGTGCGAAAACAAAAATTTGGCCGTGAGTATACAAATGTATACCATACATTTTATATGGAAATTTTACAATTTATTCTTTAAAATAAGATTTCTCAGCATCCTTTGAACCAAAAACTAATATGTATTTTTAGATTAAAATATTTTTTGAAATGTTGCTTAAAAGCTATATTGTTCGATAATTCTGTAAGTGCCATAGTTTTCAATCACAAGGACAAAATACGTGAAAAACCATGAAGATCAACATTTTCAAACTTGTTTAACTTGTTTTCCATTTTATCTCAAAATCTAGAAAAAATAGAGGACGTCAACGAAGACAACGCTAAAGAAAACATTTCAATGAAGATTTCAATAAACAAATAAGTATTAGCTTTTGGTTCACGGGATGCTGAGATGTAGACCTTCAAAGTTAACTTAGACTGCCTCTCCACCAGACTTAAATTTATGTCTATGTCGTAACTTAAATAGTGATTTATGATTTATATGTCTATAGTATTTTTATTAATGGATGTCAGTACAGGCAAGATAGGCATACTTTTCTATATTCTTTCACAAATTGTTTGAATAAATCTGTCTCGTGTGTGGGGTGATCAGATCTCAATTTCAATCGAGGGAAATCTTTTAAATTAAATATTAGCAAGGTAAAAAACTCATCGGGTACTGCCTCCATAAGCACAATACTGACTTCCAAAAAGAAAAATACTATAGACTATTCTTATTTAAAATAAGCGAAGCTTCAACTTGTACAAATTGATATTAAACTGAAAAATTTGGATGACTGGAACGTCAAAAATATCAGCTAGCTGATTTTTGACTGTCAGTTGAAGTTTCGAGTTCTTTTATGTACATAGGCAGTTGATTTTTAGTGAAAAACTTAATTAAATTTAGTGAGTAAGTACTTCTACTTCATATTCCATCTTGATAATTTAGAATTCATAAACAGTCAACTTTTTAAACATGTCTTTTTCTTTTTTGATTAGTTCCACACAGCAACTGAACCAAAAAAATTTTTATCACTTTTTTCACTTTAAGATTAGTTAAAAGCTAGCGACATCTACTGAAAAGAATGGAAAACTAGGTGAGTGGAACATATGTAGAACAAATGTGGAACTGTGGAAGTGATAATTATCAGATAAATCGTGTGATTCGAACGCACTTATTGTAGCATTAAAAACAATGATAAAATCATATGTATGTAAGTTAGGACAAATACTTAGTTTGAATCTACAATAGATATAGAATCATACAATATAAACATATACCTATATATATGCTATATAGTATTTTTATTTTTGGAAGTCAGTACAGGCAAGATAGGCATACTTTTCTATATTCTTTCACAAATTGTTTGAATAAATCTGTCTCGTGTGTGGGGTGATCAGATCTCAATTTCAATCGAAGAAAATTTTTAAATTAAAAATAACCAAGGGCTGCCAGATGACATTTTTTATTTTTTTTTAATTTTACAAAAAAGCATGTAATTGTGGGAAATTTAAAATAAAAATAAAATTTATAATAATATATACAACAAAATTATCCACTTGAATACATTATTAGCTTTAAAATCACTTTAATTCACCCACTTTTACTTACTGAATTTACTTGAAACTTGGATTTTTACAATAAAAATACTTTATTTAAATGGAAATAAATCAAGAGTAACAATAAAAAACCAATAACAAAGTATTTAAATCGAAAATTCATACAAAATGAATGAAAATTTCTCTATAAGAGAATTAAAATATCTACGGTGTTGATGAAAGTAGTTTTAATCAAGAAATTTTATGTTTTCATTTAACGATAGATTGATTTTGCCTTGTAATTACTGAGTTATTGAATTTTTACTTTTTGCTATTTTTTTTTTGGTATTTCGATAACATAATCTAAAGTGTACTTTACACTGAACGATTTAGCATTTTATTTTTCATAAAAACAAATGGCGACGACTGAATAATATAAAATATAAATCAGTTCAGTAGTTCAGTTATCTTCACGCGATGTGACAGACAACATCGAATGGGAGGATGTACTTCTTTTTTCCATAATAAAAAAAAAAAAACTTTAAAAGTACAGGATGATTCGTTTTTAGACATTTAAAAACTAGCGAACAAAAATTGGAATATCTCATTGAAAATTGAAAATGTTTATATTTCCAATTTGAGTTACTTCTTTATCAAATATAAAAATACAGGAATGTGAAATTCGTACAGAAAATGCTTTTTTAAAAAATTATTTGTGAACAAAAAAAGTTTTAATGATTTCTGTACAATTTCAAACACCCCGTTAGCATATTTTTACATTTAAAGAATACCTTTGTTAGAGTTGACAGAAATATGATTTTTAGAATTTCCTACAAACAAGTATATAATGTAAAGTTATCCATAAGCACAATACTGACTTACAAAAATAAAAATACTATACATACTCGTATCATGTACTTGCATTTACATATATTCAAGGAGGATTGAAATATATTTCAATCCTCATTGTATATTGTTACTATTTTGTCTGTTAAAAAGAAATAACGTCAAAACAGAATGCGAATGTACATAAGCAACAGCTTCAATTTCAACTCACGGAGCAGAAAAGTTTCTTACTCCAGCGCTATCAAAATTTTATAAGGTAAAATTTGTATCGTTCCTTATCGCACACTAGTGATGTCGAAAACTGATAATTTCAATTAGCAGCTAAAGCTGCTAATGCTAATTTGAATTAGCAGCTACAATTAGCAGTAACTGCCAATTTTGAATCAGATTATAAAAAATATATATTATGTAACATGCTGCTAACTGCCAAAAGCTAACTGCTAACTGCTAACTGCTAATTGCTAATAGCTAATTGTTAAATGCTAAATGCATTTTTTTTTTGTACTATACCTGTACCTGTCCTACATATTACTTATGCAGGTACAAATTTACAGGAGTTGATGCATCACCCAATTCCCATCAATAAAAAAAAAGATATTAGTATTAGAAATAGCAGTTGCTACAAGCAATTCAATAGCAATTATCAATTAGCAGTTAGCTGTTAGCAGTTAGCAGCAAGTTACATATATTTGTTTCATTCTGTTTCAAAATTAGCAGTTAGCAGTTGCTAAATGTTATTAGCAGCCATCACTATCGCACACACATTTTCTTTAACTTTTACTACGAAACTTGCGTCGAAACGGTACAAGTAAACTATTCGCGCCATCGCATCTCTAGTTCTTAATTATGAAAAAATTATAACGAGTTTCATCGCATACTCACTTTTCTTCTCTTTTACAATGAAAATTGCGTTGAAATGGCACAAGTAGAAGTATAAAATTTGCTCCAAGACGAATTGCTCAATTTTATTTTATTGTTTATGTGTTAGGCGTACCAAATTAATATGACAACTTATTGTTTTTAATCAATTATAACTAAGTTGTGATTAAAGTTACATGAAAATTATATTCTAATGAAATGTAGAGAAGATTCTTCACTTTATTTTCACCGAATATATTTAATATCTATAAGCAACGTTTATAAAAAAAAACGCGATAAATATTAAGTAACATAAAATCAATTTTTCCTGAAATCTCCCAAATCACTAAAAATATCAAATTATAATGTTCTACAAATTTGTAGATTTTTATTGTACAAACATTTTTCCCAAACATTGTTATATCATATTATAAAATTAATGGAAATTGAGTTATTAAAGAAAAATGATAATTTTTAATCAATATCACAATTAGAGAGATTATTATTATTATTATTATTCTATTACTGTTATTATTTTTTGGTTTTGCCAAGGAAGCTGGTTTAAATAATTTTTGTTCAGTTTTTATAACTAATATTTGTTATCTTATTGTTTTGAATTGTTATTAGTATTTTATTTCATATTTTTTATTTCATTTTAAGATACACTTACATATTTTGCAAATGAAACAAAATAAATAAATTTTTTAGTTTTTAAATAATTAAAAATTCGATATCAAAGGATAATTTTTAATGATCGATTAATATTATAAAAATATTTATTTCAAATAGCTTTGAAATATGTTTTCATTTGAAAAAATAATATGTTGAACGAAATGAACATGCATTATACATATAGGATATAGGTACGTATTTAGAAAATTTTCATAACCCTGCTTCTAAGTTGAGAAATCGAATTATAAGGATAATAAAAAAAAATTTAAAACACAAATTTCAATTGAAAAATTATCTATTATATTTCAGAAATTACACCTTTTGAATTTTAATTACACTTTCTTAAATTTTTACTTAAAACGTAACATTCACTATTATATAAAAAAGGAATAATATGATAATGATAATTATATTATAATTATTCGACCAGCGACCTCAAACTTCGGAATTCAGACTGACTTTTCTTTAATTATTAATCTTTTACCACAGCTCGGTTTTCAATCAATTTCTTATTTTCTGTTTGCTGATTTCATCTTTATTGCACCGGAAACTCGTGTTAAGAATTGGGTGCAATAATCATGCGTTTTTTGTAGTTGATAACTTTTGCAAAATTTAATTTACACGCGCTGTGATTTTTATTTTGTTAATTTAGCAAAATCGAATTGGATAAATAATTATAATAAACTTGATTTTATTATAATTTAAATTTTAATAATTTTTGTGTGGTCAGTAAATAAACGTAATTAAATTATTGAATGCAAATACTAGATAAACAGGGAGTTTTATTTATATAATGTTGTTTAGGCAAAGACTTTTCTTTACTGTTTAACACAATTAACACAAGGAAGTTTAAACCACCTTGCCAAATGAAGCAATCTCAATAATCTCTAATTTTCCCCAAGTACAAATACAATATCTGTACTAACACCCTATATTTTTACCTGAAATAAAATAACTTGTATTCAAGGCTTAAAATCAGTGTAAAACAGCTACTCAATCTTTATTGAACATTGAACAATTACCTAAATGCTTTTATACATAAAAATTGCCTATACAACAATATTGACCACCAATTTTTCAATCCAATATTTTGTATTCATTAATAATACATAAAAGAATAAAATCATATCAATTGCAACACCAAATATATAAAATAGATCTATATCAAAATTATTTTCAAAGTGAATTTACCGTTAATGTGCAATTACTTAATTATTTGTATTACAAAAAATATAAAAAAGAGACAGCGTCATCAAAATTATTATTAAAATTAGAAATGTAAAATTTTAACTAAAGTTTATGCTGTAAAATAATGCTAAAAGTTAGCACGTTCTTGTTGCAATGAAAAGTAAAAATTGCAATTATAAGATATTTATAAGAACTAACTTATGATATAAAGTGTTAATGACATTGTATTAACATTCTAGAAACACCTCCCCCTACCCCCCTGAATGGATGTTCAACTATGATCTTCTTTCTTACTAATTTGAAATTATGATGTTGTGGTCGTCTAGGATCAGGAGCAGGAGGGTTTTGTTGTGTTTGCTCTTTATTGGATAATGTAAAGTAGAGAAAAGTGGTGTATGTCATATTTATGTCCCCTCTTTTGAAGATGCTGTTAGGTTTTAAGTTCATCAATTCTTCGCTTTAATTCGATCATGTTGTGAAGCATTATATGTTCAGGTTTTGGTTTCATTTGATGTAACTCAGACGTTTGAAAGTACTCAGAGATATTAGTAAGCGCAATAAATGATGAACTGTACGAAGTGTACATCCAGGTGTAAGTTCTAATGTTCCTGACCCATTTAAATTGTATTGTGTCATGTTACTACCACAAAGCACAGTGATTATTGTTTGATTGTGTGTTACAAATATCCAGCCATTAGTTTGGTATTAAGGTGTCCATGAATTTGGCTCCGCTTGATTTATAAATATGCACATATGTCATATGTGGAATCGTAACTTTTGACAATATGCTAAGTTCGCATGCTGAAGTGACTGAACCTCTTCTATGTAGAGCATGGGTGGGTTTGCACAAAATCGTATGGTCCTTACGGTCAAGCATTTCTCTAGTTCTTGTTGTGTAATCGGATAGTAAAGATCTCGATGAAGATTAACCACGAGATATTTAGTTGATGGTAAAATGCTGATGAAGGTGTTATTAATCTTAGCTGGAACTGGTGTTATTTGAAGTAGCTCGTACACCTTCAAGGATAGTAACGGCAGTTTTATTTTGAATATGAGTTGGTTTGGTGCAACGTATCCTTCCACTACCACTAAATTGTAGATCAGTGGCAGATTGTTTTGCACTGCTGGCAGTTAAATTGCTGGAGGTAAGTTTTCCTTAATAATTGCTAGTTGTTGTTGTAGTTGCTGTGGTGTCAATAGGAACGGGTTGAGCTTTAAATGATGGGTGTCGATAATAACTTCTATACTTTATTTAACAACTAAAGTCAGTATTGTGCTTATGGAGGCAGTACCCGATGAGTTTGTGATAATTTCACATATAATTGTTTGTAAGAAATTCTAGAAATCATATTTCTGTCAACTCTAACAAAGGTATTCTTTAAATGTAAAAATATACTAACGGGGTGTTTGAAATTGTACAGAAATCATTAAAACTTTTTTTGTTCACAAATAATTTTTTAAAAAAGCATTTTCTGTACGAATTTCACATTCCTGTATTTTTATATTTGATAAAGAAGTAACTCAAATTGGAAATATAAACATTTTCAATTTTCAATGAGATATTCCAATTTTTGTTCGCTAGTTTTTAAATGTCTAAAAACGAATCATCCTGTACTTTTGAAGTTTTTTTTTTTTTTATTATGGAAAAAAGAAGTACATCCTCCCATCATAGCATATAGAATAATAGCAGACAAAGTATGAATATCCAACTAAAGTAAAGCAGGAGGTATATATACACTCATGAAATAAAAAACTCCATTTTTTTTATTTTTTTTAATTTCAGTTAGTGGAAATGAAATGTAAATATTTCACATTTTTCTAAACGGAAATTTCAATTAGTTAAAATGAGACAGACTGACACACACAAACGACAATATTTTTTGTTTTATTTTTCAGGTCGCTGAATTAAATGTACATGTTAAATAGCTTATAAACAAAAGGTCGCTGAATATAATTTAACCAAATTTAACATATGTTTATAACATATGGTTTTTTTTAGAGTAGCCATACACAAGAATTATGAAATGAAATTTTTTGAAATGTTTGTCCGTTAGATGGTGTTGTTATTTTCATACCCTATATAATTATATAGTATATATTTTCATAAATATATAATTATATATTTTATATTTTAATATTCACATTATATAAGTAGTATAACTTACAGAACAATTTAAGACGTATTTTACAAATTTGAATGTTTGAATTTTTTAATGTACTACCCACAAATGTATTCATTTGGTAGCACTAAATTATTAATTTTAAATTGCTGAATTCATACAATGATTCAACTTCATTGTTAATAAATTCAAATTCGAATTTTAAAAACGGCGGCAGAACTTTTTTATAAAAAATTATAATTATACTTCTTATGAATAAATAAAAACTAGAAAGTGATTTTTGGTGTTTTTGGATAAAACTTCCAATAAATATTATTTTTATTTTGAAAGTTTTTTTTTTGACGTTTAAAAAAGTTTTAAAGTATATTTTTAGGTACGTGAAATAAAAAAGATATTGTAATTTACAATAGTGTAGTAGTGCAACAATTTATTTAATAATATTTAATTTAATAAAATAGTTTAATAGACTTTATATTGCACATCTACAGAATGAGGATCTGTATCGCATGTGGAGCAAAAAAACACCCTTGGGATAATAGAAAATTTTTTAGTATTCCAAGTGACAAAACCACGTAAGTTATAAGTTTTCTTAAGCATGTAATGTTTTTGCTACAATATTAGATTTTTACCCAAAAAGGAGCAGGACACATCGAAAAAATTTTGTAGAAGGCATTTTGCGAAACAAGAAATTATTTTCAGTACTACAATAAGTTTTTTCTAGAGCTACAATTAGTCCTTTTCAGGACTACAATAGGTCCTTTTCAGGGCTACAAAGTAATTAAAACAGAGAGTCAAATAAAAGTTCCCATCAGAAATAATTTTCATTTAGCTCTCTACATTGAGCGAACGCCGATTTTTTTTATATCTCACTGAGATCTACCACGGTACCACCCTATTCAGTTTGGCGCACGAACTGTGAAACACCCCACATATTTTAATTATGATTTTATTTTCTTATACATTTCTGTGTATTTTAAAAATATTTGTAGGAAAATACTATGGCTCTATAGTTTGAATAAAATGAATATATTGGAAAGCTTGAAGGACACAAGTTGGATTTGTAGTAAACATTTTGGAGATGAAATGTTCACTACAAACAACCAAAGATTGAAAAAAGGAGCAATACTACTCCTGATGTCGGCCGCGAAGATTTGGGTTTATTAATGAATTTCATCAATAATTTTGATGTAATAATATTTTCAAATTTTTTTCTTTAACTTTTATTTAATTTTTCTTAACGTTTTTTCATTTATTTTATAATTTTATAACCAACCATTCCCACTCCTTCTTTTGTTTCATTTGCTTACTTTTCATTTTACTAAACTTTTGGTTACTTTATTTTTTAGGTTTCTAATTTTTCAGGTATAAATGATGTGTATGTAGATAAAAATATAGGTGTTAGTTCAGTTCAAAAAATAAAATTTTCATTATCTATCTTTAAAAAGCATCACCAGATTTGTTACAAGTTACAAGAAAAGTAACAAGAAATTTGTTATTTTCAACCTTTTCTATAAAAGGTTAAACTTGAATAAAATTTAAGTCTTTTTTCATTTCCTAAAATAATAATTTTAGAAAAAATGACGTTTATTATTTGTTGACGATTATTATGTATTATGATTTAATAAATATTCCTTAATACTTGTAGTACACCATCAATTGATTGCCGTTTTTCAGTTTTTTTTCACATTATTATTATTAACAAGATTTAATTTTTGTAAATAAAATTTATTAATGAATTATAATTTAAATTATCATCTTTTTTTATATTATTATTATTATGATTTTGTACTGATTGTGATGATATTGATGATAAATTATTATTTTTATTCACTTTGTTATACCTACCTATAATAATCATGGCCAATTTGACGTTTATTAACATCTGATTCATAGAACGCTGAATGCTGAATTGAAAAAAAAATTTGAAAATTGAAGTGGGAATAATTTTATGTTTTATCTCTTTTCAGCTTTAATAATTTATAGTTCTATTTATTAAAGTGAAAGACAGACTCATCTCATATTTTTTTTTTTCACTCACACCAATAAGAAAAACAACAATTTTCACAGAATCGGGAACACAATTTGTTCTACACTTAGTATTCTATATTTCTATATTCTATGACTTAGTATTCTATATTTCTATATTCTATGCTCCCATTCGATGTTGTCTCTGTCTGTCGTTTCCAATTTTTTAGAGGAGTATTTTTGTAACCAAAAACGGAGTATTTTATGGTAGACCGGAGTATTTCTCAAAATCGGCATATATTAAGTATAATTATGTATATAGTTCGAATAAGAAGTAAACTCTATAAAACAAAAAAATTAGTCAACTGTCATGTCATATGTAAAAATGTAATAGAATATATGTAGAATAAACGTGTAGAATACAACACAGTGTAAAGCGTAGTACTCAGCTGAAAATAAGATATTTTGCCTATACAAAACCTATGTAAAAAAAAACCAAAATAAATGAAGCCGAGAAATTTTTCTGTTTCGATTTCGTAAGTGATACTCAGCTTAAATAAATTAATTGTTTGACATTATTGTAAAGTTAGATTATTTTAAAGTGTAAGTTTTTTTGTGATTTTTAATTTTTTTCCAGAAACATATATGTATGTAAACTTTTTTTCACCCATTTGTTTATATGAAAAATAAAAAACCGCAGTAAAAAACAAAGTGTATATGCTATACTATACAGGGTGTCCCGTTTGGTTTGCTTAACCTTGATACCATAGATAGGTCTCATCAAGACAAACAAAAAATCGTATAGGAAGGGGGGGGGGGGAATCTCAACGGTTTCGCCGCTAGAGGGCGTTGAAGTTTTTTTGCTCTTATTTCACGATGTACCCTATAACTTTTTACAGGGCTACTCAAGGGTCACTTTGTGCTAAGAGCAAATGTGAAGAACCTTTTGCCCTTTTCAACGATACCTTACTTGTTCCTCTTCTTCCAACTGTTAAAAAGTTACACGCATTCAAAATCAAAATTTTGTGAGTTTTTCCCAAATTTTTGTGTTCAACCCTGTCTTTCTCAAAAAAGGCTTAAATTAACCCCAAGTTTTTATTGCAGAAAAAGAATGCTCAATTAATTCTGCATCGATTTGCTATCTTCATTTTTTTCAAAAAATGCATAGTTTTCGATATATTGAGGAAGACGTCTTAAAAAATCTGAAAATATTAGTCTGAAATTCATTATATTATTGGACACGTCCTTTTATTACAGTGTAAATTGAAAATAGCTGCTTGGAATGCTAGTTTTCAAGTGCAAATATCTCGAAAACTATGCATTTTTTGAAAAAAATGAAGATAGCAAATCGATGCAGTATTAATTGAGCCTTTATTTTCTGCAACAAAAAATGAGGGTTAATTTAAGCCTTTTTTGAGTAAAGCAGGGTTAAAGTCCAAAAATCTGTGACAAAATGACAAAATTATGGTTTTGAGGCCTTATAACTTCTGAATGCTCGGATACACAGCAGCAGGTAAGATGTTGATGGAAAGGCACAGGAGTCCTTCACAATTATGTAAGAGAGTTGATGAGCCTAGCGTGCCCTTGTAAAAAGTTATAGGGTAAAATATGAAAAAAGTACCAAAAATCTTTAACCCCCTCTAACTCCTACACCGTTGAGATTTCCCCCCCCCCTCCAATACGATTTTTTGTTCCCCTCGCCGAGACCTATCCGTAGTTTCCCGGTCGGACACCGTAACGGAATCACCCTGTATATGTATATATGTAGTTATAAATCTATATTCTTTGGTAAAAAATATAAATTCTTTGCGCAGCCGATTCCACTCAAAGTAGTAAATGTACGAGTTTATGCCTGTTCGCTTTTAATACGGATTTGGTTTACTCCCAAATTTAGTGGTATAAACTCGCTAATTCGGATTTTGGCTAAAGCCCAAATTATTTGGGTTTAATCCCAATTTTTTTTATGTATGAGTGAGGTAAAATGCAATATGGCGGATTCTAATTTTTATGGTGAAACGTGAAAGCGAAGCTGTTATGTTCTTCTTCTTTTTTTTATGTGAAAAAAGAAGAATATGTATGCTAAAGTGTAAAAAAGTATCAACGTACGCAAAAAGGATTGAAATATAATAGAGATCCGAAAAGGAAATGAAACAAAACCGTAAACAGGCACTGTGCGGGCAGAGAAGGAGGTATCACATTTGTCTTTTTTATGAAAAAGAAAAAGCTTTCAATAGTTAATTTTGTGTTCTATACATATGACTTAAATTTTATTTTACTTATATGCTGAAGATTAAATGCATACATACAAGCGAAGACATTATTTGTTAATTTTTATACTTTATTATAATATATACATGTATATATATATTATATATGCACAAAAAGTATTAAAATATTTCTTTCTTCTCCCTTTTCGAGATTTTTAATGTATATTGAATATACATATATGTTGTTATACATATTATATGTATACATTATGCTTAGAACAAATGATTTTAGTTGTTGTGTTTTTTTTTCTTTATAGTGCTGTGTCATTTTTTTGCAGCTGAAAAAAATGATATTTGTTGTTGGTATTTTTTGGCTTGATTTTTTCTTTGCTTTTATGTTTTTTTCTTTTTTCAAGCATTTTTTATTTTTGTTTGCTTTTGCTTATTTCGATCCTATTCTTGACCTACCTCTACAAATCTGTTTTACATTGATATTTAATTTTATGGAATTATTAAATGAATTTATAATTACATATAATATTTTTCGTTGGTCAGTAAAATTTGATAATATAAAAAGATAATTTTGAATGAAAATTTTAAAATATTTATTATGATGAGCTCTAATTTAGCATTTTGTTGAAGGGGCCTTTTTAAAACTATCCTTTACGTTTTTTGTGTTTTTTTTTGTTTTCAAGATTAATTTCAAAACAAGACAAGAAATACCTATAAAAACATTTAAATTAACACTTCATTCTATTTTTGATCGTTTTCGTAATTTTTTACGGATTTTTATCCGACTTGAAAGGTAAATATCTCGGGACCCTGTAAAGGCATTGACTTAAAATTTCTGCACAATATTCTGCTTTTCATTCTCTACAAAACTCTTTATGACACAAAAAGATCACTGCAACAGGGCGCAAGTTATACGGCGCCAAATATAAAACTATTATGAAAAATTTGTGAGTTGCCAAATTTGAACTCTTATATCTCAAGCATTGTTGCACCGATTTAAATCAAATAAAATGTACTAGGTCCAAAACTGTTCAAGAATTGATCAAGGATCAACGTATGAACTAAAAAGGGCCCCATATAAAGGAAAAAAAGTTTTTTGTTAAAAAATAACTTGTTTTGTATATAACCCTATGACTTTTGCCCTAGATAACGGATTTACACCGTTTACAGTTTATGCAATGTTGGACCCTTTAAGGAATATCCTGGTCAAATTTCAGCTTCCTAGTCTCAAGGGAACATACTTCTCTAAGGAGTCAAAAATGTTACATTTTGTTTCTAAAAATTGATGAGAGGAAGTTTTATATTTGACGCCGTATAACTTGCGCCCTTTTGCAGTGATCTTTTTGGTGTCTTAGGGAGTTTTGTAGAGAATAAGAAGCACAATATTGTGCAAAAAGTTTAAGTCAATGTCTTTACAGGGTCCCGAGATATTTACCTTTCAAGTCGGATAAAAATCCGTAAAAAATTACGAAAACGATCAAAAATAGAATGAAGTGTTAATTTAAATGTTTTTAGATTTCTTGTCTTGTTTTAAAATTTATTTTGAAAACAAACAAAAAATACAAGAAAAGCGTAAAGGATAATTTTAAAAATTCCCCTTCAAAATTATCTTTTTATATTATCAAATTTTACTGACCAACGAAAAATATTATATGTAATTATAAATTCATTTAATAATTCCATAAAATTAAATATCAATGTAAAACAGATTTGTAGAGGTAGGTCAAGAATAGGATCGAAATAAGCAAAAGCAAACAAAAATAAAAAATGCTTGAAAAAAGAAAAAAACATAAAAGCAAAGAAAAAATCAAGCCAAAAAATACCAACAACAAATATCATTTTTTTCAGCTGCAAAAAAATGACACAGAACTATAAAGAAAAAAAAACAACAACTAAAATCATTTGTTCTAAGCATAATGTATACATATAATATGTATAACAACATATAATACATATGTATAGTTTCATTTACAATATGGTTTTGTTTTTTCTTATTTTTCATATTGATCATTAAGCAATTTACAAACACATTCATCAATCCTCATTCATTCTATTCAATTCGACAGAGCTTCAGACCAGAGCTTTCTCAGACCAGTTTTTGAGCTTTCTCAGATAAATTTTTATAAAAATGTAAAAACTATGAATTTTGACGTTCCTCGTGAAGGAATCTCTTAATACTTGATACTTTTTGCGTACGTATGTATTATTTTAATCCCAATTTACCACTTAAACCGTACTCCCAATTTAATCCAAAATCGGATTATTTTTTCACCGTATAAACTGTTAAAATGTTGTTCGATTCGTGTCAGCGGAAGATTAGTATAAAAAAAAATGATTAAATTTTAGGATTGCCGTAGCTATTGGAACTGCCTTAATTAATAAAAAATTAATTTATGATAATAATGATATTCAGTATTTTTAATTTTATTGTAAAATTAAAATTTATTATTTTTAATATTCCTACGTAATTGTTATTTTATATTTTATCATTAATAAAATTTTCTTTTGATGTTTGATTTATAAAATTATGTTTTCAATATAAATTTGATTTTGAATTAAATGTATGCACACATAAGTACATATAATAATAATATACTTAGGGAGACCATATGAGTAAAGGCGTCTAAGAGGATTTTGTAAGATTAAAAAGAGGATTTCTAGGATAAAAAGAGAACTTCAAATATCAAGCTTTTGTATTGTATTATATGTCTTTTATATTTACAAAAATAAAGTGTACGTACTAGATAATACGTGAACAAAACTTAAATTATATAACCAAAAACAACTTAAAAATATTCAGTCAACAAAAAATTACATTTTTTCTATTTTATTTTAAAGTTAAAAACATTTTGTCTGGAACTTTGAATGTTTTCAAAAAAATTCGTTTTTAAAGTTTTAAACTTAACCTATAAGAAAAGTCATAAAGCATTATTAATTGACATACTTCTCGGAAGTTCTCGAAGCCTTAAGACTCTTAAGAGTTTCTTTATCATTGATAACATAATCATAAAAATCAAGACATGACAGATGTTTCAAGTCATTTTTGATTAACAATAAGTTTTTCACCATTTTTATGTCAAGTCTATTTTTCTCATTTGTCCGCTGACAGACTAAAAATTGGGATAGCGAAGAAGAATTGGCAAATTTTTAAAAATACTGAATTATGTTCCTCATTGGGTACATTTTCGAAAAACAGTGACCACTTTTCATGCGCCAACTTTTTCGAAAATTCAGAAGTATTTGGAAATTCATTTAAAAAAATTATTAAGCTAGTATTTTTCTTTTTGGAAGTCAGTGTTGTGCTTATGCAGGCAGTTTGCCTTGGTGATATTTAATTTAAAAAATTTCCCTCGATTGAAATTGAGATCTAATCACCCCACACACCAGACAGATTTATTCAAACAATTTGTGAAAGAATATAGAAAAGTATACCTATCTTACCTGTACTGACATCCAAAAAGAAAAATAGTATATGTAACTGATATTTTATTAATGAATCATTAAGTTCAATGTTCGTTTTCACTTGAGTCTGAATCACAATGGCTGATATGGCAGCAGTGAACACAAACGGTGAAAATATTTTAGATAATTATAGAGTAAATTCGTGTTTTATTTGTAAGCTCTGTTTTGTCAGAAAAGAGGACTCATTTACAAAAAGATGACGAGAAGAAGACGCATTTACAAAAAGAGGACGATGCTTTGAAAAAGAGGACATGTCCTCTAAAAAGAGGACGTCTGATCACCCTAAATATACTCGTATTTGTTAAATTATCCTTCTTCATTTATGATATCTTGTTTCATTTATGTACGTACTTGTTTGTAATTTCGTTACGTTTTTCAAGCCCGGATACTTCTCATTATTATTTAAATTTGAATTTTTTTGAAATTCTTAATCAAACAATATTTTTATCATTATTTAAAAAAAAAACGTGATGCTTTTGGATTTTTATATAAATTGTGTAAATTGTGAAAAAAAAAAACACTAATAGTAAGAAATAAATTTTATTTAATTAGACAATACAATTAGAATATTGAATATCAAAATAATATCAAAAGGCAAAAGATATATTTTATTAAGTGTACTTCACACTTAACGATTTATCATTATCAATTTTTTTTTGTTACAGAGAAATTTCCATTAATTTTGTATGAATTTCCGATTTAAATACTTTGTTATTGGTTTTTAATTGTTATTCTTAATTTATGTAATTTATCTTTGTTTCACTAAAGTATTTTTATTGTAAAAATCAAAGTTTCAAGTAAATTCAGTAAGTAAAAGTGGGTGAATTAAAGTGATTTTAAAGCTAATAATGTATTCAAGTGGATAATTTTGTTGTATATATTATTAATTTTATTTTTATTTTAAATTTCCCATAAATTTCCCACAATTAGCTGGTTTTTGTGAAATTGAAAAAAAATAAAAAATGTCATCTGGCAGCCCTTGGTTATTTTTAATTTAAAAATTTTCTTCGATTGAAATTGATATCTGATCACCCCACACACGAGACAGATTTATTCAAACAATTTGTGAAAGAATATAGAAAAGTATGCCTATCTTGCCTGTACTGACTTCCAAAAATAAAAATACTATATAGCATATATATAGGTATATGTTTATATTGTATGATTCTATATCTATTGTAGATTCAAACTAAGTATTTGTCCTAACTTACATACATATGATTTTATCATTGTTTTTAATGCTACAATAAGTGCGTTCGAATCACACGATTTATCTGATAATTATCACTTCCACAGTTCCACATTTGTTCTACATATGTTCCACTCACCTAGTTTTCCATTCTTTTCAGTAGATGTCGCTAGCTTTTAACTAATCTTAAAGTGAAAAAAGTGATAAAAATTTTTTTGGTTCAGTTGCTGTGTGGAACTAATCAAAAAAGAAAAAGACATGTTTAAAAAGTTGACTGTTTATGAATTCTAAATTATCAAGATGGAATATGAAGTAGAAGTACTTACTCACTAAATTTAATTAAGTTTTTCACTAAAAATCAACTGCCTATGTACATAAAAGAACTCGAAACTTCAACTGACAGTCAAAAATCAGCTAGCTGATATTTTTGACGTTCCAGTCATCCAAATTTTTCAGTTTAATATCAATTTGTACAAGTTGAAGCTTCGCTTATTTTAAATCAGAACCGAACTGATAATATCAGATAAATCGTGTGATTCGAACGCACTTAATATAAATTCTAATATAAATAGTAATATTTTCATATATGAATGCACATCCACCACTTATTCGTGCGCCAAATAAAAGGTACTTTTTAGAGATGTTATGCATATAAAAATCTAACATGAACATACATATTACATAATACATATTATGTATATGTATGTACGTACATATGTTTAAATTAGTAAACTTTGAAAATTGTTTATGTGAAGAAAAATATTACTATAGCTGGATGGAATTATTTCAGTTAAAGGTTCATTCGACATGTTTTACATTTCGTAGTGATCTTCTTGTGTATACATATACGAAAGAAGAAACCTGTTTATTAGAATTTACAACAACAAAAACACATGTGTGTAAGTATCTTTTCTTCTGCGCATGCCAACGTAGTACAATACGAAACTTCAACTCTTTTGGGACAAGCTATATTATATTATAATATTTATATATATATTATATTATATGTATGTATATACAGGGTGTCCCGTTTGGTTTGTTTAACATTGATACCAGTGATAGATCTCATCGAGACAAACAAAACATCAAATCGGAGGAAGGCCGCTAGAGGGCGTTGAAGTTTTTTTGCTCTTATTTTACGATGTACCCTATAACTTTTTACAAGGGCACTCATTACTCAAGGGTCACTTTGTGTTGAGAAAAAATGTAAAAGACCCTTTGCCCTTTTTAACGTAACCTTACCTGTTCCTCTTCTTCCAACTGTTGAAAAGTTACACGCATTCAAAATCAAAATTTTGTGAATTTTTCCCAAATTTTGGTGTCTTTAACCCTGTCTTTCTCAAAAAAGGCTTAAATTAACTCCAAGTTTTTATTTGCAGAAAATAAAAGCTTAATTGATTATGCAGCGATTTGGTATCCTTTTTAAAAAACTGAAAAAATAAGCCTGAAATTAATTAGATTATTGGACACGTGTTTTTATAGTAGTGTAAATTGAAAATAGGAGCTAGAAGTACTAATTTTCAAATGCAAATATCTCGAAAATTATGCACTTCTCAAAAAAAATGAAGACAGCAAACCGGTGCAGAATTAATTGAGCTTTCATTTTCTGCAATTTTTTGCATTTTCTGTATCAAGGTTAAGCAATCCAAACGGGACACCCTGTATAATATATTATTAAAAGTATTACTTTTATGTTATTTTTTATTACACAAAATTTAAATAAGTAAGCCCTCATTTTCAGCGCCCCTAAGTTTTAGCGCCCAGAGCGAGTGCTTCAGCCGCTCCTATAATAGGGCCGGGCTTGAGTATGAGACAGATTAATATTATTGCAAATTTTAAGTACTTAAAGAGAGATTTGAGAAACAGATACACACTATCAAAATCAGTTGATATTTTTTTATATTGTGTTGCCGGTATCTCTGTTTAAAGTAAATGAAAATTAAATAGTTTAGTATATGAATGTTCGCGATTATAATTTTTTTTCTGTTTATTTTGTTTGCACTCTTGAAGAAACAAATTAAAAATAAATAATTAGACACGTCACACTCGCTTAAACATAATATTTTGATATTATTGTCAAAAATGTCTAAACACGATGGCAACACAAAAATAATATTAATATTCAAATCAAATTTCATGACTAATGGAAAGATATTGAATTTTGAGAATTGGGAGAGTTATTTTTTTACATTTTCAGTAATAATACTATTAATACTGAATTAATTGTTAGTTTATATCTCTCTTTCTTTCTAGTTGCTTTTTCCGTAAAACATATTTGTTATCTCTTTTTAATAACGAAATAAATCATGAAATTGTGTCATAAAGCTATAACTAAGGAATATGTATTGTGTATGCTTTACGAATCAAAATGGAATGAATGAATGAATATTATTTTTATTATTATTCTTTTTAATGACGTTTTCATTGCTTGTATATAAATATGTACCTACATTATATAATTATACAAAACCAAAAGGGTATAATTAATAATAATATGTACATACATATAACATATATAAATGACATCATATTATGTGAAACTTATGAAAAAAATTAAAAAGTTTGTTTTTTTTCTTCAAATTTTAAATTTAAAAAACCTTACTGCCTAGCACTTTTTTTGAATTTACTGGTCAAAAATATAATCTAATCTGTTTCTTCTTATTTTAAACAATTTTCTTATTCTTAAAAAATAATTTTAATTATTTGAATTGATGATTTTAAGTAACAACTTCAAATATGCCAAGATGAAGTGATAATTGCATATTTATAGCAAAATCATGAAATTTGGTCCATCATATTATTATTTCAAAGAAGGATCTTCATATTTGGTCAAAAAACGATACTAAAAAAAGTATGAGTCATTATGACATCTGAAACATTTTAATTTATCAATATGAAAAAAAATGCTAACCAGTTGTTTAAAAACAATTAAGGTATGTACATACAGTTACGAAAAATTGACCAATTTTTCGTTATTCGTTGGTTCCGGTCCCCATACAGAGTTACGCGAGCCTTCCTTCGCAAGAGCGTCGGAGAGTTCATTGCACTCTATACCATGGTGACTTGGAACCTACAGAAGCTTAAGTCCATTGTGTTTGCTAATGGATTTAAGTCTCTTTTTGCATTCATGGACAATTTCGGATGTCCTGGTTCGACTCTCCAGAGCCTGCAGCACAGCTCTGCTATCACTGCAGATGCAGAGAGCCTTTCCACTCCATCTGTTATCAATTATCCAACATGCCACTTTTAGTATGGCGTAAATCTCCGCTTGGAAGACAGAAGTCATACCACTCAGCGTATGTGAGTATTTGATATCACTGTTCAAATACCAACCTGAACCAACACTATAGAAAATATCTGAGGCCCCAATTAGAATGGCAGTAGTATTTGACAACTCTTCCCTTGTCAGATACACTACATGATATTTTTTACCGAACGTGACACTTAGAGTCATGTCATCCCAAGGCATGTTGAAAAGGTTGCACTCTTCAACAAGTCCTACATGACTGCATGTCCCACGCTTGTCTCTTCTCTCCAGCATCCACTACGTTTCAGCCGGTTTAGTGACTTCATCGCTACCTCCTGAATTTTGAGATCCAGTGGCAGCAGATTTAATATCGCGTCGAGGGCTGCACCAGGAGCTGAGCTTAAGGCATCAGTGATGCCTATGCAGATTTCTCTCTGTAGCCCATTAAGTATCCGAACACAGGCGTTAACCTTAGTCCGTCTCCAAAAGACTTTGGGTCTAATAACTGCCATATACAACCAGTAAGTCATATACGGCTTTAGCCTCCATGTCTTACCAAAGACCCTTTCGACATTGCCAAAAGGCACACAGTGCGCGAAAGACCTTGTTGTTGACATGACTCTTCACTAAATCTAATCTAGTATCTAGTGTTACTCCCAGATTTTTTACCTCCGTGGAGAGTTCGATTACCACACCCTTAAGACTGGGATGGTTTAGACCGTCTGTTTTTCTTTTCCTCGTAAACAAAACAATTGTTGTTTTCCTAGGATTAACAGAAAGTCCGTGTTTTACACACCAGCTTTGAATCTTGTCAGGTGCTATCTGTAATTTAGTCTTAAAATTGTGAAGAGGAATAGGACTTTTGGGAAAACTTCTTTAAAAAAACCGCGTCAATTAGCCTATCTCCAGAGTGACGTGGAAAGGTCGGAATTACCAAAAAAAAAATTAAGTATATTCATACTTAATGTATATTCATACTATACTTATGTATATTCATACATATACGAGTATTCTTACTATTCATATATACTCGTATTTTTCATCATTTTTAACTAATTTTTATGCCTTTGCTTAAGTTAAATGCATAAAATATTTTTTTTTTTAATTCAATTTTTACAGTGTATATATATATGTATGTGAAGAAAGAGTAAATGGTGAGAGTGAATCTCACAACCAACAACATGATGACCCTTATTCCGAGGTGCGCATCACTTGTGATAAGAAGCGTAAGTAGTGATCACTTCGATTCAAGAATGGTATTCTGAGATTCACGTGATACGATGATTTCATCGTAACTACGAAGTGATAGAATTATGAACTACAAACGGTAACATTTCCATTTGACGTTTAATAAATTTGAATGTACAGGTTTATGCATAATTCGCTTTTAATACGGATTTTGGTTTACTCCCAATTTTATGTGGTATAAACTAGATAATTCAGATTTTGGCTTAAGCCCAATTTATTTGGGTTTAATCCCAATTTTTTTATATGTATGTGTGATGTAAAATGCAATATGGCGGATTCTAATTTTTATGGTGAAAGTGAAGCTGTCACGTTCTTCTTCTTTTTTTATGTGGAAGAAGAAGAATATGTATACTATAAGTGTATAAAAGTATCAACGTTTGCATGTATTATTTTATTCCCAATTAACCGTTTATAGCGTACTTCCAATTTAATCCAAAATTCGGATTTTTTTTCTCGTACAAACTGTTTAAATGAAAACGAAAATATGTATGTAATTACATTTTAGACACAGAAGAAAGACAAAATCAAACTAGAGTTAGAATAAAAAGGGGAATAATGATCTCTATTGTTTAATTTTGTATTTTAAAATTATATATGTGTATTTATTTGAATTAATCACTTTTTAAATAATTTTGTTCATCATGTACTGCAGCAAAAAAATTACAACAAAATAAAAAGTGTTTTCTTTCTGCATATTTTATTCCTTTAGCGATAACCACATTTGATTTTCCCTCATAAAATGAACTAAAATTTCAAATTGTTTTTTCGTTGTAATTTTATTTAAATTATTTATATTTATTTTAAAAATTTATTCAAAAAGTAAAAAAAACAATACAAAATTATATAATTAATTATATTTACTATATAACTTTTGTTTAATTCCATTTTCAAATAGCTATCACCTATAATTTTTACGTGATGAAAGTATCACAAAAACATGAAAAGTAACAGCGTCACACGAATGTCCGAATACCAAAAAAAGTGACAACTATCAGTTTTTCGATATTTATCACCTAATTTGCAAGTGGTAATACCACACTATACTTTATTTAACAATTAAAGTCAGTTCAGGCATGGTAGGCATACTTTTCTATACTCTTTTACATTTCGTTTGTATAAATCTGTCTCGTGTGTGGGGTGATCAGATCTCAATTTCAATCGAGAAAAATCTTTTAAATTAAATATTATCAAGGCAAAAAACTCATCGGGTACTGCCTCCATAAGCATAATACTGACTTTAATTGTTAAATAAAGTATAGTAAAATCGCTTCGTATCACAACACAAGAATCACAAGTGATGCGCTTCTCAGAATAAGGGTCGATAATCGATGGTGAAGATAAGTTAGTCTGGTGTATGGCTACGTTAAAACGGCGTGATACGGCGGACATCGTAGTTATAGTTTGTCCCAAAAGAGTTGAAGTTTCGTATTATACTACGTTGGCATGCGCAGAAGAAAAGATACTTACACACATGCGTTTTTGTTGTTTTAAATTCTAATAAACACGTTTCTTCTTTCGTATATGTATACACAAGAAGATCACTACGCATGTAAAACATGCGCAATGAACCTTCAACTGAAATAATTTCAGCTATAATAATAAAGTGGTAAATAAATAATATTTTTGAGTTCATTGTTATTATTGAGTTTACTATATAGTTTATAGTTTATTATAATAAACGGAGCTACAAATTGGGGGCACAACCAAAATTATTACACGGAGTTAAATAAAAAAAACCTGTAAACGTTTGTATTATAAATTTGTTTTTACATTTATTTAAAATGTCTTCTCTAACTAAATTTACATCACTTTCGGTGTCTATTTGTACTTGTAAACCATTATAATTTTTAATACCTAAAGTTGATTTTTCGTTACAAATATTCTTTTTATCAGGACACTTGGGCGAAATTATAAATAATAAAAAAATGAAAAAAGAATTTATAAATAGCAATGGATAGAACTACTTACAAAACTTATAAAGAACTGCCTCGTATTTTACACTTTTAACTTTCACTTTTTGATGTGTTTTCAATAATGATGATTTTGTAAATATAATAGAGAAATAAAAGATAAATGACCCGTAGATCTCACAAATTTCCAAATGCATCGGAATGCAATCAGCATAACGGAAAAGAATAGCTAATAACAAGTTTGGGTTTTTACATAAATTTTTAGTTTACCTAAAAACTAGAAAATTTAGAGTAATAACGGGCATGGATGGGCAAGTTAGCTTAAGCAAAAAGATTAGTAGAGATGTGATTTAAATTACAACGCATTACCTTATCAAAAAATGCATGTGTGTATCTTCTCTTCTGCGCATAGTTTTCTATAATATTTTTATTTTTGGAAGTCGAAGCGATTTATTCCTGAAGTTTTCTGTCGTGAATAAAAATATTCCTCTCAGTTTCGTTTACCCGACCACAGTCGGCAATCGACATGTTTGTACATATATGCTATGCTTGTGTGTGCTTCTTATATCTCATATACTTTTAGCTTAATATGTAAAAAAAAGATGTCTTATACATATTTAGGTAAGTAATTTAAAAATGCGTTTATAAAAAACTATGTTGGAGACGTATTAAGTATGAATAATCATATTGTGCTTTCGTTCATAAATGCGGAAATTTTTCATTAAAGAAATATACATTAATTTTATCTCCTTCAGACATATGGGATTTTCTTTTTGTTTCTAGAGAAAAATTTATAAATAAATTTTTAAAAAATTCTCGGCTTTCAGTGCGTTCACTATATGTATATACACTATGATTGTGCTTATGGAGGTAGTACCCGATGGGTTTGTGATAACTTTACATATATACTTGTTTGTAGGAAATTCTAAAAACCATATTTCTGTCAACCCTAACAAAAGTAATTTTTAAATTTTAATATATGCTAACGGCCTAACGGGTGTTTCAAATTGTACAGAAATCATTGTAACTTTTTTTTATTCAGAAAAAAAATTCTAGAAAGGCAGTTTCTGTACGAATTTCACATTCCTGTATATTGATAGTTGATAAAGAAATGATTTAAATTAAAAGTATTAAAGTAAATGATTAAATTTCAGGATTGCCGTAGCTACTGGAAATATTACCTTGATTTATAAAACATTAATTTATGATTATAATGATGTTCAGTATTTTTAATTTTATCGTAAAATTTAAATTTATTATTTTTAATAAAATTTTTTTTTGATGTTTGATTTATAAAATTATGTTTTCATTTTTTAATTATTTTAAAAAAAACGTACGGCTTTTGGATCTTTATATAAATTGTGTAAATTTTGAAAAAAAAAACAATAATAGTTAGAAATAAATTTTATTTAATTGGATAATACAATTAGAATATTGAATATCAAAATTTGTTTGTATCAGTAACTCAGTAATTACAAGGCAAAATCAATCTATCGTTAAATGAAAACATAAAAATCCTTGATTAAAACTACTTTCATCAACACCGTAGATATTTTTGATCTCTTATAGAGAAATTTCCATTAATTTTATGTGAATTTTCGTTTTCAGCCCTTGGTAATTTTTAGTTAAAAAATTTCCCTCGATTGATATTGAACAATTTGTGAAAGAATATAGAAAAGTATGCCTTTCTTGCCTGTACTGACTTCCAAAAATAAAAATACTATAGTATTTTTAATTTTAATGTAAAATTTAAGTATGTACATATATTTCTTTGAATATTCATACGTAATTGTTATTTTTTACTTTATTTTAAAAGAAATTTTTATTTGATGTTTGATTTATAAAATTATGTTTTCAATATAAATTTCATTTTGAATTTTGGGATGAATTTAATGTATATATGTACGTATGTATATTGTTGGATTTAGTAGCACTATTTAATTACTTTATAAAAATAAAAAAATAATGTTTGAAAATGAGAGAGTGGACTGTATTATGATTTATGTAATTATTTATTATTCTTATTATTAACAAAGAAATACTATGTATATTTATTACATACTATTACATATTATTACATACTATATGGTTTAAACACTAGATATTATTTATTATGTTTAATATTTGAACTGGAACATTTTATTGTTATGGCGGCGTAAGAAATGTATGATTTGATATAGTAAAAAACACGTCTGTACATAAGCAATGAATGGCCAGTACCAGACCTGTCTTATTTCAGCTTCAATAACGGTTTTTTTTTGGACAGAAGGCGTGTTGTAGTACATTTTATCCAAAAGTGGGGATAAAAAACCGGTTATTGAAGCTGAAAGAAGACAGGTCTGGTACTGGCCAATGCAACGAAAAGGGGAAAATAAAGATGAATATGAATTACTTTTGACAAATGAAGATAACAAGGCGAATATAAAGAAAAAGAAAGTAGTAGAGTGAAAGGCATTTCAGTAGTAGATGAGTTTACTAATTTACTACATTAACATACCGACCGCCTTGAAGTGACAAGGTTAGTTCAAATATGTACATTATTTTTCAATTGGTAGAATACAATTTTTATTAATAGCTCTAGAAAATGTTGCCTTATTTGTGTATATAGTTGCAACTCTTGATAAATCGTCTTTGCCAGGATGTAATGATATGATTTGACCCGTAATCCATTGTGTAGGCGCTGTATTATCTTCAATAAGACCAACAGAAAATGAATCATTTGAATGAAGTCATTTAGTTTTTGCCTGTAGACCCAGTAAATACTCTTTAGACCAGCGTTCCCAGAATACGTTGACCACGTATTGAATTCTTCGCTACCTGTTGAGTAGAGAAAGCTTACCTTCTTCAATGCATCTTGGATCTGGTATTGTATTTAAATGTCCCGGCGTTAAAGCAGACAGATCAGAAGGATCTGTTGACATTTGAGTAAGAGGCCTGGAGTTTAAGCAACACTCTATTTGGGCTATTACAGTTTGAAATTCTTCAGTGGTGAAATTTGTTGATAATAAAACTCTCTTGAGGTGATGCTTACACTGCTTGACGGCAGCCTCCCAAAGACCACCGAAATGTGGAGACCTTGGAGGAATAAAATGCCATTGAACTTGTTGAGTTGAACAAAATTTTATAACTGCATCGTTGTGAATTGACTTGTAAAGTTGAGAGAGTTTACGATTTGCTCCCACTTGTACCAAGACAGGAGAAGAATCTTCGTAATGAAGCGATAAATGCATTTGATGTAAGGTCATTCACTATTTCAAGATGAACTGCTTTAGTTGTAAAGCAAACGAATAGAGCAATGTAGCATTGCTACTGAACATTGCTATTGAAGCATTTCAATTGAACTTTAGAACGTACACGACTGCTAATGATGAACGGACCGCAAAAATCAACACCAGTTACATAGAAGGCTCTTTCAGGTGTAACTCTGTGAACTGGTAATTGACCCATGAGTTGATTTTTTATTACAGGTTTATACGAAAGCACCGCATCATTGATGTACAATTGATTTACAAAGGCATTTTCCATTGATGATCCAAAATCGTTGTCTAATTGAACATAATAGAGCGTTTGGACCTGCATGTAAATTTCTTAAATGTTCATGATGACACAGAAGTTTAACGAATCTATGGTTACCAGGAAGCAGAATAGGATGGTTTTCGTCGTAAAAAATATCGGCATTTCCAAAAACAACATAACCGAATACTGCATCTAGAAGGCTTAAAGAATTGTTAATAGTTATTTTGTTACCTGTTAGAATCTCAACAAATATTTCTGCATCTAATAACATGTCTACTTTCTGAGGAATATTATAATGCGGATATGCTAAAGTAGTGCCACGTGGAATATCAGAATTATTTAGATGTGAATTTAATAAATAGCCAGTGATTCTTGGAATTACCAAGAAATCTAGAGTTGTATTGTAATTTCTTGTTCGTGAAGAAATGTTAGAGGTGATTTTATGACGTATTTTTTTAATTTTATTGTTCACTCCCTGTGATAGGAATGGATACATGTGTTTTCTTCGTTGAGTCGCTGACAAAATTTTCAGTCACGAAATTAGATTGAGAGCCACTGTCGATTAATGCTCTGCATGGATGTATTGCGTTATTTTTATCTGTTATATATAGCAATACAGTTCCTAAAATAATCTGTTGAACTTGTTGAAAGTCGTTTGAATGTGAAAGTGATTTTTGAAGAGTTGTAGTTAAATTGTTTATAGTTTGATTTGATTTATATGTGATATTTTCAGTATTCGTAATTATTGAATTGTTATTTATTGTTTTGTGTAAAAGTGTGTGGTGTCTTTTGTTACAGATTCTGCAATTGCCTGCCTTACATAAATTAATAGGATGTTTATGCAAACAGTTTGAATATAAGTAATTTTTAAAAACGAAACTTTGTCTATCTTCAATATTCATGTTTAAAAATTGATTGCATTTGAACAATGCATGATTCTTATTGCATTTGAAACAGTTGTATGTTTTTGATGACGTCAAAGCTTTAAAAGTATTATCTTTTGGTCTAATATTTATTTGATGTGTAACTTTATTAACTGAAATTGTGTTTAGTGATTCTAGGATGCGTGAACGTTCGGATAATATTTCTATGAATTCAGAAATAGGAAGAAGTTTTTTGTTTGGTGTTTTTGTTTCAATTTCCCTTTTAGCAGAATCATCTAATTTTGTTGAAAGGTGATGAATGAGTAAAAGATCATAATTGTGTACTGGATGTTTTGAAAGTTTAAGTGCAGCTAAAACTGAATTTAAATTATTAATAAAATCTCGTAGCGGTCTAAATGAGTTATCTTGTACTTTCTTTAACTCATATAATTGTTTGATGTAATGACGAATGAGTTTTGGCAAATTATCGTAATAATCAGTAACAATTTTCCAAGCTGAATCGTAAAAATCTCCAGAAAGTGGTATAGAATTTATTAAATTATATGGAGAACCAGTTTTTAAAGGTGAGCCTAAATAATGCAATTTCGCAATGTCAGGCAAACGAGGTGTATTTAAATAATCTTTATTTTCTTTTTTTCCACCACTTTCATTTTTTTTATGTGCCTCTAGTTCTTTTAGAGATGCACTTATTTTTGTTTGAACTTCTAAATAGTCCTCATCAAATTGAAACCTTTTCGGAACGTCATCCAAATTAGCATTTAATTTTTCAAACTCCGTATGAAGTTCATGAAACTTGCCATACAAAACATGTAATCGATGTTGAACGTAAAACGAAATAAAATTAACCCCCCAATTCTACATAAGAGACTAAGAGACTCTTAGCCTCTTAAATGCAATTAGCAGACAGTTAGCAGAAATTGCTATTCTAGGTAAGAGGTAAGAGATGTCACCAATCAGCTGATCTCTTAAAAATTGTGGTGAGTTTAGTTAAGAGAATTTGGTATTCTGGATAAGAAGATAAGAGACGTTTCTAACCTCGAAAGTCTATTAACTTAGCAGGTCATTGGTGAGGTCCTCTTATTGTTATTGTGTAGAAGTGGAGTTTTTAAAAAGTGAAGAAATTAAAAATTAAAAAAAAAAAATTAATAAAAGAAAATAAAAATAATAATATAAAATAAAAATAATATAAAAATAATAAATAAAATGGAAGAAATACTATTATTCATTTTAAATGAATATAGTATTATATTTTATATTATATATATTATATATTTTCTAAATACGCGGGAATAAAAATGTAAATCTTTCACTTTTTCTTTTTTTACAAATTATTTAAAAGTTGAGTTATACTGTTTAAAGTTAATTAAAAACCGTTTAATCAAAAATCAGTAAAAACTATGCTATATGAATAAAATTTAAAATATCTAGTAACCTATGATTTCAAATTTTTATTCAACAAAAATAATCCGAATTTTGGATTAAATTGGGAGTACGCTATAAACTGTAAATTGGGATTAAAATAATACATGCAAACGTTGATACTTTTATACACTTAAAGTATACATATTCTTCTTCTTACAGATAAAAAAAAGAAGAACGTGACAGCTTCACTTTCACCATTTCAATAATTTGGGCTTAAGCCAAAATTCGAATTAGCGAGTTTATAGCAGATAAAATTGGGAGTAAACCAAAATCCGTATTAAAAGCGAATCAGGCATAAACTCGTACATTCAAATTCAAACAAATGTCATGATAATCAGCTGATTTTGGTGAATTCAAAACCTCTTAGTCTCTTACACATTATTATCACCACACGTCTGCTATGTAGAATACCAATTTCTGCTAATAAATCTCTTATGATAAAAAGTTTAGAGAAGTAAGAGAAATAAGAGACTCTTATGTAGAATTGGGGGGTAAATCTTTATTTTATTTTTGTCTATCGATTAACTTTACAAACCAAAAACACATAAAACTATTCAACACGAGTTATTTGTGAATCAAATATAATAAAACACCAAATTAAAATGTAACTTTATTTTATTTTTAAGTTTTTACAACTGTACTTATTCTTGGCCAAAGAAAAACTAAAACTTAATTATTACAATTTTAATAATGATAATTACGAAAAAGAGAGATCAGACAATTTTCTACTATAAAACATTCGTGTGAAAAAGTAAATTTGCAAGATCATCAGCTCTACAATTTTATGGGAACGAAAGTCGAATTAATGACATTCTTTAAAGAAAAATTTTCTGGATATATGACTCCCCTTTCCTCAAGATTTTTGCACTCCTGAGCAAAATTATTAGTATTATGTTTTGTTTGATCTTTCTTTTTCGAATACAACTTTACTAACATAGATATTATAGGTATAAATTATTATAATTGTAGGTAATATATTTAAAAATAATTTCTTGTCAGGATTATTATTTTTTTCTTTAATAAATTCAAAATAACAATTTGTAGTCTTCAAATTCACTTTATTCTAAATTAATATTTTAATACAAATTCTCCAATTCCTCCAAATTTTACACTTTATTCAAATTAATATTTAACACAAATTTTCCAATTTTATTCAAATTATCTGCTTTACTCAAATTAATATTCTAATACAAATTTTCCGATTCCTCCAAATTCACTTTATTCTAACTAATCCTACTCCAATAATATTCTAAACTAATTCCTTCAAACAATGTTCACTGACTGTGAGTCTCTGACTAACTGACTTACTTAATAATGATTGCGCTTAATACTTATGCTGAATACAATATTACAATACATTTACACATTGTATTTTTGTTACAGGTTTACCTCCCAATTCTACATAAGAGTCTCTTATTTCTCTTACTTCTCTAAACTTTTTATCATAAGAGATTTATTAGCAGAAATTGGTATTCTACATAGCAGACGTGTGGTGATAATAATGTGTAAGAGACTAAGAGGTTTTGAATTCACCAAAATCAGCTGATTATCATGACATTTGTTTGAATTTGAATGTACGAGTTTATGCCTGATTCGCTTTTAATACGGATTTTGGTTTACTCCCAATTTTATCTGCTATAAACTTGCTAATTCGGATTTTGGCTTAAGCCCAAATTATTGAAATGGTGAAAGTGAAGCTGTCACGTTCTTCTTCTTTTTTTTATGTGTAAGAAGAAGAATATGTATACTTTAAGTGTATAAAAGTATCAACGTTTGCATGTATTATTTTAATCCCAATTTACGGTTTATAGCGTACTCCCAATTTAATCCAAAATTCGGATTATTTTTTGTTAAATAAAAATTTGAAATCATAGGTTACTAGATATTTTAAATTTTATTCATATAGCATAGTTTTTACTGATTTTTGATTAAACGGTTTTTAATTAACTTTAAACAGTATAACTCAACTTTTAAATAATTTGTAAAAAAAGAAAAAGTGAAAGATTTACATTTTTATTCCCGCGTATTTAGAAAATATATAATATATATAATATAAAATAAAATACTATATTCATTTAAAATTAATAATAGTATTTCTTCCATTTTATTTATTATTTTTAAATTATTTTTATTTTATATTATTATTTTTATTTTCTTTTATTAATTTTTTTTTTTAAATTTTTAATTTCTTCACTTTTTAAAAATTCCACTTCTACACAATAACAATAAGAGGACCTCACCAATGACCTGCTAAGTTAATAGACTTTCGAGGTTAGAAACGTCTCTTATCTTCTTATCCAGAATACCAAATTCTCTTAACTAAACTCACCACAATTTTTAAGAGATCAGCTGATTGGTGACATCTCTTACCTCTTACCTAGAATAGCAATTTCTGCTAAGTGTCTGCTAATTGCATTTAAGAGGCTAAGAGTCTCTTAGTCTCTTATGTAGAATTGGGGGGTTATATTATTTTCTTAAAATCTACATCATTTTCTAAAATCTACTACAATTTCGGCCGTCCTGACCTTAGATCGCCCTCGATCTATAAGGAAACATTTATTCAAAAATTTACATAGTTTTATTTATTTTTAATTTAGATATGATTTCATATTTATGGAGGCAAATATACCCGAAAACGGACGACTCGAATTTTGGTACCCTTCTGGGTCACTTATCAAATATCTATCATAACCTATTATTTTGTTTACAATAAAAGGACCTCTAAACTTAGGTATAAATTTTCTAAATCTAAAAACTAAATCAATATTTTCTTCTTCGAAAGGAATATTTAATGAATCTAATTTTTTTTCTTAATTAATAAAACTGGACTACCAGTATCTATTATGGCTACAAAACTGATTTTATTTTCATTGTCGGTATATTTACAATTTACCTCATATTCTGGAACTAGATTTTCAATTAATTTTACGGTGCTTTTCTCGTCACAATTTGATGAATAGTGTCCGCTCTTGCCACATTTAAAACATGATCCCCACTGTCTCTTTGGTTTAGAATATCTTGAAGCCCAGTGGCCATTTTCTCCACAATTAAAACATGAACTTTTTATTTGTGATCGTTGATCTAACGATGATAATGCTTTCTCATTTCTAATTTTGAAATCATGATTAGATGATTCTTCTTTATTCTTAGACTTGAAGCGATCAAATGGTGAACTTTCTTCATTATTAATTTGGTTCATTACAATCAAAAATTTTTGTAAATTTGTAAACATTTGCATTCATGCCTGGTTACGAATTATTTTATTTGTGATACCTTCAATCATATAATTAATTGTTTCATCTTCAGACAAGCCAATTAAATTTGCAAGATTCAATTTGTCGTAAAAATAATCTATAAAAGGTTCATTATGTTTCCATAAACGTTGTTCAAACTTTCTCTTTAATACTATCTTATTTGGCTGAGTATCGAATAAAACTTTTAATTCTTTTAATAAATTTTTCGATGATAAAGTAATATTTTCACCTTTAAATTGTTTCACAATTGCGAGTTTCAACGCACTTTCAGAAATTTTATATGTATCTTTAATACATTGAATTTGTTGTGCCCAAGTACAAAAATAAATATTTTTTCCGTCAAAATCGGGTACCAAATCGATAATTAATTTCAATTCAAAATCGTTGTTTTCTTGCTGAACAATTGCTTGCTGGGTATTACAAAACTGAACATTTGCTTGCTGGGTATCACTACACAGAACATCGTTATTATATTCATTCTCAAACTGCTTCTCGTTTACATTTACTTTATTTTTCTCTTTCTTTAGTTTTTCGCATTCAATACGTAACAACTGTAATTCTTTTCTCAATAAATCAATAGCTGCAGATGATGTAGGTACTATCATCAACTTGTTTTTCAGTGGCTTTTGTCGATGCCTCATACTCTTTTATTCTCTCAACCAAATCTTTCTTGTTGCCTTGCCACTCGTCTCGTAGACAAGCCATATTCTCTCAAAATTTGCATTAACGCTTTGTTGTGCATGTGTTTGTATTCCATTGTAGAGATTTAACAGTTAACCAAGCCAAACCAAACCAAACAAAACCAAACAAAATCAAACGAAATCAAATAAAGCAACAACAGCACAATGTGGTTTTTCTTCTTTTTTTTTTTTTCTAGTAAAGCCGTTTGTCCGGAATCAATTTTATTCACTTATGGTTGAATATATATCTACCTATATTAACTTCATTTTTTTTCACTAAATGTAGACAATATTTAAAAATATAAAAATACTTTAATGTTTCACTTCAAATATTCAAAATCTCAGGTATCGTATCTCACTTCTGATATAATTATAGTAGATATATTTAAAAAAATATATCCCACTTCTGATATAATTGTAGGTATAAATTATTATAATTTGTAGGTAATATATTTAAAAATAATTTCTTGTCAGGATTATTATTTTTTTCTTTAATAAATTCAAAATAACAATTTGTAGTCTTCAAATTCACTTTATTCTAAATTAATATTTTAATACAAATTCTCCAATTCCTCCAAATTTTACACTTTATTCAAATTAATATTTAACACAAATTTTCCAATTTTATTCAAATTATCTGCTTTACTCAAATTAATATTCTAATACAAATTTTCCGATTCCTCCAAATTCACTTTATTCTAACTAATCCTACTCCAATAATATTCTAAACTAATTCCTTCAAACAATGTTCACTGACTGTGAGTCTCTGACTAACTGACTTACTTAATAATGATTGCGCTTAATACTTATGCTGAATACAATATTACAATACATTTACACATTGTATTTTTGTTACAGGTTTATATTATTTTCTTAAAATCTACATCATTTTCTAAAATCTACTACAATTTCGGCCGTCCTGACCTTAGATCGCCCTCGATCTATAAGGAAACATTTATTCAAAAATTTACATAGTTTTATTTATTTTTAATTTAGATATGATTTCATATTTATGGAGGCAAATATACCCGAAAACGGACGACTCGAATTTTGGTACCCTTCTGGGTCACTTATCAAAGATCTATCATAACCTATTATTTTGTTTACAATAAAAGGACCTCTAAACTTAGGTATAAATTTTTTACTTTTTCCAACAGTTACATCGAAATTTTTTATCATGACTAAATCACCAACATGATATAATTTTGATTTTTTATGTCTTAAATCATAAGTTTTTTTATTACTTTATTAAACCTCTTTATTTTTATCGACAGCTTTTTTTCTAATTGATTCTAAATCTCTTTCATTTACAATAACGTTCTTATCTAGCCATTCTCTCAAACAATCCAAAATTTTATTTTTTTGTAGAACACCAAACAAAAGTTTACTTGGTAATTCGTTTGTTGAACGATTTATAGTGTTATTTATAACAAATTCTACGTTATTTAAAAGAGAGTACCAATGAAGTTGTTTGTCTTTATCAATTAATTTAGCAATGATTGCTGTCATTGTTCTATCCACCCTCTCAACAGTACCATTCGCTTGAGGACTAGCAGTGGCAACTAACACATGATAAATATCGTTTTCAGAGCAAAAGTATTCAAAATCGTTCGATGTGAAACAACTTCCCCTATCTGAAATTACTCTTGACGGTTTACTATAATATCGAAAATATTCATTCAAATAACTAATAACAATTTTTGTACTTGTGTCTTTTACGGCATACAATTTAACAAATCGAGTGAATGCATCAACAACTAAAAATATAAATTTGTTTCCAGCTTTGGTTCTATCTAACGGGCCAAAATGATCTATATGTAGCGTAATGAATGGTGAATCTCCTTTAGGTATATTATAAAGCATACCTTCCTTTTTGCCACTAGAAGGCTGAAAAGCAATGCATTTTAAACAATTTTCGATATATTGTTTTACAAGTAAATGCATAGACGAAAACTAATAAGTACACATGATCAAATCAATAGTTTTGTTAATACCACAATGACCCATTTCATCATCATTAATTCTAATAATATTATTTATCAATAATTCTGGTACATAAAACAAAATTTTCCGATTTTTCCAATTTTAGTTTAACCTTTTCAATTTCCTTATCTTTATGCTGACATATTGCTAAATTTTGTTCGAATGAATTATCTTCCAAAACTAAAACATTAGTTACTCTACTGAAAGGTGAATGACTTGGTCTAATGATATTTTTGTCTAATAAATCATTGCAAATTTTCCAAACTTCATTTTTCTCTGTGAATGACAATCTCCGCGGTTTAAAATAAAATGGCTGTTCATTAGTAAGTACGATTTTTATTTCAATTGGATTATTTGAAATATCTTTATGATTATGTAGTTCTTTCAAATACAAATTATACAAATTTTAATTTCAGATTTTACATCATTTTTGAGAGAAGGCTCAATATCTAAATTGACATTATTTTTTTCATATTTAGAATTTTCATTTCCAACAATATCGATATTCATAATTTCAAATTCAAATTTATTTCTCAATGTGACATTACCATTTTTTTCAAGAATAATTGAAACATTTTCATCATTTATAAAATTGCGGCCTAATATGCAAAATGAACACATCGATTCCGGTACTAACAAAATTTCAATTTAAATTTTAAATCATTAATAAAAATAACACTTTCAAAAGAACCTAATACTTTAAATGGTGATTTGTTTACACCAACTAAATCAATATTTTCTTCTTCAAAAGGAATATTTAATGAATCAAAAATGTTTTTCTTAATTAATAAAACTGGACTACCAGTATCTATTATGGCTACAAAACTGATTTTATTTTCATTGTCGATATATTTACAATTTACCTCATATTCTGGAACTAGATTTTCAATTAATTTTACGGTGCTTTTCTCGTCACAATTTGATGAATAGTGTCCTCTTGCCACATTTAAAACATGATCCCCACTGTCTCTTTGGTTTAGAATATCTTGAAGCCCAGTGGCCATTTTCTCCACAATTAAAACATGAACTTTTTATTTGTGATCGTTGATCTAACGATGATAATGCTTTCTCATTTCTAATTTTGAAATGATGATTAGATGATTTTTCTTTATTCTTAGACTTGAAGCGATCAAATGGTGAACTTTCTTCATTATTAATTTGGTTCATTACAATCAAAAATTTTTGTAAATTTGTAAACATTTGCATTCATGCCTGGTTACGAATTATTTTATTTGTGATACCTTCAATCATATAATTAATTGTTTCATCTTCAGACAAGCCAATTAAATTTGCAAGATTCAATTTGTCGTAAAAATAATCTATAAAAGGTTCATTATGTTTCCATAAACGTTGTTCAAACTTTTTCTTTAATACTATCTTATTTGGCTGAGTATCGAATAAAACTTTTAAATCTTTTAATAAATTTTTCGATGATAAAGTAATATTTTCAGGTTTCGATTGAAACCATAATAAAGCAGCACCTTTAAATTGTTTCACAATTGCGAGTTTCAACGCACCTTCAGAAATTTTATATGTATCTTTAATACATTGAATTTGTTGTGCCCAAGTACAAAAATAAATATTTTTTCCGTCAAAATCGGGTACCAAATCGATATTTAATTTCAAATCAAAATCGTTGTTTTCTTGCTGAACAACTACTTGCTGGGTATTACAAAACTGAACATTTGCTTGCTGGGTATCACTACACAGAACATCGTTATTATATTCATTCTCAAACTGCTTCTCGTTTACATTTACTTTATTTTTCTCTTTCTTTAGTTTTTCGCATTCAATACGTAACAACTGTAATTCTTTTCTCAATAAATCAATAGCTGCAGATGATGTAGGTACTATCATCAACTTGTTTTTCAGTGGCTTTTGTCGTTGCCTCATACTCTTTTATTCTCTCAACCAAATCTTTCTTGTTGCCTTGCCACTCGTCTCGTAGACAAGCCATATTCTCTCAAAATTTGCATTAACGCTTTGTTGTGCATGTGTTTGTATTCCATTGTAGAGATTTAACAGTTAACCAAGCCAAACCAAACCAAACAAAATCAAACGAAATCAAACAAAGCAACAACAGCACAATGTGGTTTTTCTTCTTTTTTTTTTTTTAGTAAAGCCGTTTGTCCGGAATCAATTTTATTCACTTATGGTTGAATATATATCTACCAATATTAACTTCATTTTTTTTTCACTAAATGTAGACAATATTTAAAAATATAAAAATACTTTAATGTTTCACTTCAAATATTCAAAATCTCAGGTATCGTATCTCACTTCTGATATAATTATAGTAGATATATTTAAAAAAATATATCCCACTTCTGATATAATTGTAGGTATAAATTATTATAATTTGTAGGTAATATATTTAAAAATAATTTCTTGTCAGGATTATTATTTTTTTCTTTAATAAATTCAAAATAACAATTTGTAGTCTTCAAATTCACTTTATTCTAAATTAATATTTTAATACAAATTCTCCAATTCCTCCAAATTTTACACTTTATTCAAATTAATATTTAACACAAATTTTCCAATTTTATTCAAATTATCTGCTTTACTCAAATTAATATTCTAATACAAATTTTCCAATTCCTCCAAATTCACTTTATTCTAACTAATCCAACTCCAATAATATTCTAAACTAATTCCTTCAAACAATGTTCACTGACTGTGAGTCTCTGACTAACTGACTTACTTAATAATGATTGCGCTTAATACTTATGCTGAATACAATATTACAATACATTTACACATTGTATTTTTGTTACAGGTTTATATTATTTTCTTAAAATCTACATCATTTTCTAAAATCTACTACAATATAATGAATAATAAAATACTTATCAATAAAAAGCTACAATTACTATATGAAATTATTGTGCTTTGTTTTCTTTTATATTCTATTTCTACAATTTCTTTATTATTTTGGATTTGTTTTAAATACAGATCATTTACATGTACTGTAACATTAATTTTTTCTATTCTTGATATCTAGGTAAGACAATTATCTTGTTTATGCTAAGCGTTACTTCGCATTAACTCACTCCGTCTTGACTTAATACGGATGCATAAACAAAATTTCAAAACGCATTAAAGCTCTACGTCGTTTTGAGTTAATACACTATTAAATCCGCATTTAAAATTTCATTTCGTTTTTAAAATGTGCATAAACACTTACTTCGTTTTAAGTGAATTGTCATATTTGACATTTCAAAATAGTGTTGGTAACACACTGAAAATCAATATAAACTTTAGTGTTAGTAACGTCACTTTAAAATTTCAAATGACATTTGATGGACGGTTATTTTTATTATCAAGTGTTTCTTTACAAATAAACAAGTATAAGTGTTCAAAGTGCGTGCGGCTTTAAATTAAGTACAATAAATTTATTTATAAAGTATTATATTAATTAATTTTTTTGCTCTCACCACCTGGTACAAATATTTATGTACTGGGCTTTTGTGTACACCAAAAACATCACCTACAACACGATATTCAGCACAACTTGCTAATTTATACAATGTAATAGCCACTTTTTTTTCTATAGAAACAGGTGTGGTAATGAAGTTTGGTGAAGGTTCCAAATGAGATTTTAATTTTTCACAGATCATGAAAAATGTATTTTTTTTCATTCGAAACATATCAAAAAACTCTACATCTGTACCAAATCCCAAAACAAAATTTTTCCAAAAATCTTCAGTTCTAGATTTCTTGCAAATTGATGTGAATCGTGGTACAGTAACATTAAAAAACTTTGTAGGTACATCTAACTGAGTAATAAAATTATACCGTAAAAGTTTTCTCTTTTTTATATAATTTTGATAAAGGCTTCGTCTTTCCGTGTAAAAATATTGCAAAAGCTTAATATTCTTCTTATTCTTATTTTTTTCAACAAAATTAACAATGGAACATTAAGGATAACTTGATATTGCTCCATCGCATCGCACGAATAATAAAAAATTTAACTGGATTTAAAAAATAACACAGTTAGTTCACTTGAATGACAGTGAATAAAAAAAATATATGTGGTAACACTGTATGAACAACAACACCAGAACAACAAATGACATTACTTAAAACGTCTTGAGTGGGAACGAAATGTTATACTATGCATAAACACCAATCAAAGTGTATTATCTCAAAACGATGTTTAAAACGTTTTAGCGTTAAAACGTTTTAACTGTTGTGCATAAACAAGATAAATGTTATGTTTAAACTCCTTCTCTTTACTACTAAATTGTATATCGTTTAATTTTGTTGTGCAATTATTAAATGATATTAGATAATTTTTATTCAAATTATATTTAACATTATTGCAATTACTGGTTAATGTTATATTTTTTACATTTTTAACAAAAATTAAGCCTAAACCTATTTCTATTATCTCTGGTTTTTTATTAATGATTTTTGAACATTCACTATAAGAATTATTTACTAAGTTTAAAAAACAACCTAAAACCGGTTTTAATTTTTTTCTATATCTCTCATTGTCAAGATAGTATGTTTTATTTTCGAAAAGAATAATATCTGTACTTTTCATATTTATTTGTTCATAATTTGAATTTGGTAGTGGTCAAATTTTATGTTGAGTTGCTTTTGTTTTACTTACTTCCGGAACCAGTATAATAAAGAATAATTTAGAATTAAATGATGCAAGAGAGCTTTTTAATTCCTGTAATTTAAAAACGTCTATGTCGTAGGTGTCAATTTCTTAAGGTGTAAGAATTGTTCTAGTCATAATCTGGTATTTTGATGACATGATATTTTCTTGTATCTTTTCAATCTCTTCGTTTAGGAGGTTTATACTAGTTAACATTTGCAGATATTGTATTTGTTTCAGCATATCTTTTGTGTTATATGTAACAAAATCGAAAAGTTTATTTATTTCTTCATGACTTTTTTGTATATTATTTTGAAGATTCTTTATGTTTTGTTCGAGAATGTTATTAATTCTTATTTGTTTATTGGAATTTACTACGAGATTATGAATATTTTTTTCTTACCTGCCTTTAAACAATTCTCTATTTCTACTTTATCATCTTCACCCATGGTGCCAAAAATCCATTTTAGAAAGGATCCACCAATATCAATTAGGGCTCTCTTTTGTCTAAACGGTAATAATGTTTTGAAAGTATGTTTCACTTTATTGAGTTTGATTTGCAATGTATCGAATGAATTTCTGTCTTTTGGTTGATAGAAAGTTTCGTTTACTTGTGTTTCTATTGTTAATATTGCAGTCTCGTCTCTATATCTTCAAGATCAACTACGTGGATGATTTTGTTGTAGACGTCAATTATCGGTATGGTGTTTTGTTGGATGATAGCATATTCGGCTTCAGTGTCTAGCTTTTCAACGTGGATCATTGCTTGTACTTGGTACGGATTCAGCAGCATTGTTGTTATCATTATCAGGAATTTTATGATTTTCTGAAAAATATTTAAAGTTTCTTTTGATACGAGTTGGATGAATTTTTCGTTTTTGTTTATCAATTATGTTATTATTAGATTTTGAGTATGAAATCTTTTTATATCTAGGTAGGTCTTTGTATCTTAAGGCAGTGGGGTTCTTAATAAGAATATCTTGGGTTCTTGGTAAATTAAAGTCTTTTCTGTGTTTATTTAGTTTTGTAATAAGTTTCTCTTTCTTCTCTAGCATTGTTTTTCTTATGCTTTCAAAGTTTGTGATTTTACCACTCAGGAAATCAACAGGTTTAACTTTAGTAGTAGAATGGATTGTATTGGTATATTTTTCTACAGCTTTTAAAATTCTACTTTCAGTGTCTAAATCTGGCTCTGTCAAGTGAAGGATACGAATGTGTTCATTTATTGTTTCATGAGCCCTTTCTATATCAAAATTACCTGAATAACTTCTAGGAGAGGTAAAATGAATTTCTATCTTTTCTAAACGACAAAAGTCTTTCAGGTTTAAACTATCAAATTCATTATCAAATATATATTTTGTAGGTTTTCCGAATAACGAATTTCTAAGTTTTAATGCTTGAACTATCGTTACACTGTTTCTATCATTTAATTTAAGCACGGTTAAATGTTTAGTAAATCTATCAATTGTTGTTAAAAATATTTCCTTTTTCAAATAGAAGACATCTGCGTGAACGATCTCATTCGGTTTAGACGGAGTTTCTGACAAGTTGTATTTATACTGAATTGGTTTTCTATCATATTTATATAAGTTACACACATCGCAATTATTTATGTTTTTATATATAAAATCTTTTAATTTAGGAAAATAATATTTATCTTTAATTTCGAGGAAATTTTCTAAAATACCTCTATGGTTTATATTTTCATGTGTTTCTTTTATTATTTCGATCAGCTCATCTTCACTTTTTATATTAGTCGCTAGTTTATTACATTTGACAAATCTAATTTTTTGTTCATTGCTAAATAATTGAATTAATTTGTTTTGAAGGATTGCATATTCATTGTAATCCAATTCAGAATAGACGGCCGTAGTTCCTTTTTTTATTACTCTTCTTAAAAGGTCATTTAAATAATTTTCATCTTTTAAATCGCTTTTAGAAACATATATTATCCTATATCTTTTATATAATGTAACTAACTCTTTTTGTTTATTTTTTACTAAATGAATTTGGGTCAGGTATTTATTGATAATATTATCTACAATAGGAATATGATCTCCTAGGTTCTCTACACCACTATGAATCGTAGCTAAATTACTTTCATTTTCATTATCATTCCCTTCTTCCAAATTATTGATTTCATGTTTATTTACATTTATTCGACTAAGAAAATCGGCGACTTTATTTTCTTTGCCCTTCACATATTCTATGTCGAAATCAAATTCGTTCAATTTTATTTTCCACCGTTGAAGTTTTGCGTTAGGTTCTTTTAGAGAGTTTAACCAGACTAGGGGCTGATGGTCCGTTTTGATTGTAAATTTTACTCCAAATAAATAGGGTCTGAAATACTTAGTAGCCCAGATAATGGCTAATAATTCCTTTTTAATAGTGCTATATCGAATCTCATGTTCATTGAGAGTTCGACTAGCGAAGGATATAGGATGACCGTTTTGTGATAATACAGCCCGTACAGCGTAATGACTTGCATCCGTTGTCAGAGTAAATCTCCGATTAAAATTCGGATATTTTAGAATAGGATCTTTAGTTATTATTTCTTTCAATTTCGTGAATGCTTCTATGTATTTGGGATCATTTATATCGATTTTCCTATTTTTCTTAAGACACTGAGTAAGAGGTTGTGCTATTTTCGCGTAGTCTCTTATAAATTTCCGGTAGTAACCAGTAATTCCTAGAAAACTTTTTATTGCCTTTCTAGTTGAAGGAAGTTCCAGTGTTGGAATGACTTTAATTTTATTAGGGTTCGGTTTGATCCCCTCGCTAGTCAGTAAATGACCAAGATATTCAGATTCTTTCGAAAGGAACATACATTTATCAGGTTGGATTTTTAGGTTAAATTCACGAAGTTTTTGAAAAATTTTTATAATAGCGTTAATGCGCTCTTGCAGTGAAGTGCTAAAGATCAGTAGGTCGTCAAGATATACTACACAATTAAAATTGATAAATTCCTTTAAAACATAATTAATCATTCTTTGAAACGTAGCAGGAGCATTCTTTAAGCCGAATGGCATCCTGACGTATTCAAAATGACCTTGTGGAGTTGAGAAAGCAGTTTTTGGTTGATCTTTTTCATCTACAAGAATTTGATGAAATCCTTTGGCAAGATCGAGGGTAGTAAAATATTGGCACCTATTCCGAGAGTCGTTTCGATCGATAATCGACTTCTTTGTCGACTCAGTATCAATTTTTGCTATCACGAGAGTCGATTTGAGTCGATATATCGACTTATATTAGTCGAGTAGCTTTTGACAATCGCCTCATTAGTTCAGAAGACATTTTTGTTTTGTTGTATTGTGTTGTTTCGTAGGTATTAAAATGTAAGAATATATGAACAAATTTTTTATATTCTAGTTCTATATTTATAATTATTTACAGGGTGGAAGTTTCAAATAAATAAAGAATTTTGTTCCTAATTCTTTTAACTCTTTCTTCTTCATATTCAATAAAAAATTCCATTTTTGAAATTTTAAAAAACTTACTTTTTAAGAAAAATTAAACCACAACAATGAGCAACTTCCTTAATTTTTTCAAAAATACTTTATTTTAACAACTTTTGACAGTTTAAATCGACACTAAATCGTGTTTGATATGGTAACATTTTCCAGTCGAGGCGATCTGTTTACAGAATACGAACTTTTTTTCGCCTCGACTGAGAAGTCGATAGTCGATTGTCGATCGAAACTACTCTCGGAATAGGGGCCATTGGGCTCTTCCCAATTTATCGAAAAGTGATTCGATGTTAGGTATAGGGAATTTGTCGTCTACGGTTATTTCGTTGAGTTTTCTGTAGTCTATGACAATTCTCCACTTCTTTACATCTGAATGGTCCATTTTCTTGGGAACTACCCAGATGGGAGAATTCTATGGAGAATTGCTAGGCTTTATTATACCTTGTTTCAACATTTCCGATATCTGCTTTTCAACTTCTTGTTCATGAATTTTAGGGGATCTATAAATTTTTGAATATATTGGTTGACTATGTTTTGTAATTATCTGGTGTTTAATTTCATTTATATGGGTTAGTTGTTGGCCTTTCTGATAGAATAAATCTCTATTTTCTAAAATAATCTTTTTTAAGGCATTATATTCTTCTTTATTGAGATGGTCAGTTTTAATACATTCAAATATATTTTTGTTATCTATACTTAAGAGATTTAGTTCATTAGTATCGTCAAAAGGACAAGAATTTTTGAATCTAGTTACTTTATTCATTATTTCAATAAATCCTTCCTCTAAATTTATTTTTGCCCCAATTGCTTTTAAAATATTTTGTCCTAGTATAGCATCAAATTTTTTATTATTGAAGTTTAACACTTTCCATGTCATTGTAGCTTCATATTTGAATTCCTTTGGGACTTCAGTGATTATTTCATGTAAGATTATATTTTTACCAAATAAACTAGCAATTTCTATAGGTTTATTTAATTTTAGTCGCTTTGCAAATGGGAAAACGTTATTATTTATAAGGGAAATTGACGCACCTGTATCTATAAGGCAAGGTATCTTTTTGTTATGAATTGTAAACTCAACTATAGGTAATGTACTTCCCGAGGCTGTAAATGAAAATTTTCTTCCACATTCCTGGGGTCGACAGGTCTATTATTATTATTGTTATGAATGAGATATTCTAGAATTTGGGTACCTATTTTGGTTAAAATTATTCATCTGATCTCTAAAGTTAGCACTTTGATTTCTTAAATTAGCACTTTGATTTCTAAAATTTTTATTAGGAAAATTATTATTGTAATTCACTTTTTGCTGATTAATTCGATTATAATTATAATTATATTTGTGTTCATATCATTATTAGAGTAGTTTTGCCTAAAATTTGTATTATTGTTGTATTTTCCATTGTTATGTTTGTAACTATTAATTTTTTGTAAGGATGAAGGATTATTATTGATTCCGGTTTGTAGTAATTCAAAAAAAGCTTCCTCTAGGGTAGCAACATTTTTTATTCTTAAAAACATACTATCTGATCTAGGGAGTTTATTTAAAAATTTTTCTAATATACTTTTCTCATTATTAATTGTATTAAATTCTGTAGGAGATTCGTCATCTAATCTATACTTAAGATTTAACTTATCTAAAATTTTTGACAAATCATTATAACATTGACTTACATTAATAAATTTAACAGAATCTGCCTCTTCCTTTAGTTTAAGATAGGACTGTTGAACGCCAAATGATTTCTTTAGCTGTTTTTTAATATCTGTATAGATATTGCGGCTGGACCTTGAATTTTTGTTAACAAAATATTCTGCAAATATGCCTTGAGATTCTCATCTGCTAATCCGGTGATACATAGTTTCTACTTTCCTTATAAAGTGAGCCAATTCGAAAGTACCATCTCCTCGAAAAACTGGTACAGCTCTTGCCTCTTTAATTAAATCTCTACCAGTCAGAGTATTGTTGTTGTTATTCACTGCCATGTTACCAATTGAAAGTTGTATTGAAGACAGAACTGAGTTATATTCCTCCTCTGCGATAGGGTTGAGTTTTTCTTTGCTTATTGTTAACTAAGCTTGTGGTTTCTGGTAAGGTTTCATAAAATTCTGGTTGCCAATAAATCCTAAAAAGGATCCTAGTAGTCGTCAAAAAGTTCACAATTATTATTATTAATATTTTATTATTTTTTTTAATTTATTTATTTATTTCACGACACTAGTTTGGCAATCCTACCGACTGCGCGAAACATGTAATCGATGTTGGACAGACAACGAAATAAAATTAAATCTTTATTTTATTTTTGTCTATCGATTAACTTTACAAACCAAAAACACACAAAACTATTCAACACGAGTTATTTGTGAATCAAATATAATAAAACACCAAATTAAAATATAACTTTATTTTATTTTTAAGTTTTTACAACTGTACTTATTCTTGGCCAAAGAAAAACTAAAACTTAATTATTACAATTTTAATAATGATAATTACGAAAAAGAGAGATCAGACAATTTTCTACTATAAAACATTCGTGTGAAAAAGTAAATTTGCATGATCATCAGAAATTGTTTTACACGTTAGAAGAGTTAACATGTGAATCAAAAGAAAGAATTCATGTATGAAATATGATGCAAGTCTGCGATGCAAGCTCTTCAATTTTATGGGAACGGAAGTCGAAGTAATGACATTCTTCAAAGTAGAATTTTCTGGATATATGACTTACACAGTTTCTAATTTGTTTTTTATAGATTGTAGTTTTTCAGTACTGATAAGTTCTTCGCTTACCTTTTCTTTCAAATTGTTGAATCTATCAACGACACCCTGTATTTGATTTTTGTAGAATTTTATTTCAGGTTTCTTCGCCATTTTAAATATGTGTAATTATATTGCAGAAATGGAATGAAGAAATTGAAACAGAAATAAATATGTTGCACTGCGAAACAAATGAGAATTTGAGGAAAGAAAAATACCGCGTATAAATAAAGTAACCATCTTTTCTTTGTTTATAAAGAAAGAGAACACTACACAATCGTTGGTTAAATACCGTTTCATATAATGTATATGTAGATGTAACGCGACGATGTGTGGTAATATATGATAATATATGTATATGTGCATATATCTATGTATAATGTATATAAATTGAATGAGTTGTATTATAATAATACAAAATGTATAATATAATTATAATGCACGTGCTATCTTTTATCCGGTTTGATGGACCAAATGTTGGATTTAGTAAATAGTAACACTATTTAATTACTTTAAAAAAATAAAAAAATAATGTTTGAAAATGAGAGAGTGGACTGTATTATGATTTATGTAATTATTTATTATTCTTATTATTAACAAAGAAATACTATATACTTATATTTATTACATATTATTTATTTATATGGTTAAAACACTATACTTTATTTAATAATTAAAGTCAGTATTGTGCTTATGGAGGCAGTACCCGATGAGTTTTTTGCCTTGGTAATATTTAATTTAAAAGATTTCCCTCGATTGAAATTGAAATCTGATCACCCCACACATGAGACAGATTTATACAAACGAAATGTAAAAGAGTATAGAAAAGTATGCTTATTTTGCCTGTACTGACTTTAATTGTTAAATAAAGTATAGATATTATTTATTTTGTTTAATAGTTTAACTAGAATATTTTTTTGTTATGGCGGCGTAAGACATGTACGAGATAGTAAAAAAAACGTCTGTACATAAGCAATGAATGCAACGAAAAGGGGACAATAAAGATGAAAATGAATTAGTTTTGACAAATGAAGATAACAAGGCGAATTTAAAGAAAAAGAAAGTAGTAGAGCGAAAGAAATTTTAGTAGTAGATGAGTTTACTAATTTACTACATTAACATGTGTGTCTATTAGTTGCAAAAGGGGTCTTTGTCATGTTAAGTCATTTTGAGTTATTAAGCAAAATTGTTTCTGAAATTTGACAAAATGTACTGTTTTGCAACTGAGCTCATATTTTGACGATCAAAATACAAAGGAAAAGGTATTTTTTTTCTTTTAGAAGTGAAGTAAATAAGTAGATTTTTAAAAGACCTTTCAAATGACGTATATAACTCATTTTTTTCAAAATATGGAAAAGATCCGTTTTGCAACTGATAGACACATATACATATATTCATCATGATATTTTGTTTCATTTATCTACGTACTTTTTCATAAGTTCGTTACGTTTTTGAAGCCTGAATACCTCGAGTTATAATTTTAATTTGAGTTTTTTCGAAATTCTTGATGAAAAATAATTTTTATCATGTAAAAAAAAATGTAACGCTTTTGGATCTTCAAATTATTTGTATAAATTGTGAAAAAAACAATTATAGAAATAAATATTTAGTTGGACAATCAAAATCATATAGACCGATAAGTCTCACTTCTTTTCTACTAAAGACAATGGAGAAAATAGTTGATCAGCATATTAGAGACAGCATACTTGCAAAAAGGCCTCTTAATGCCTATCAACATGCCTATCAAGCAGGTAAATCAACTATAACTTCTCTACATTGTTTAGTTTACAAGTTAAACAGAACTATGGATTCAAAAGAAAAAGCACTAAGTGCTTTCATTGACATTAATGGAGCTTTCGACAACAACTAATTTGACTTAATTGAGAGGGCTGCCCTATCCAAAGAGTGTGAACTCCCAACAATTAACTGGATAAAAGCAATGCTTAATCAAAGAGAAATCGAAGCTACGATGGGAGGCAAATCAATAATAGTTAAAGCCATAAAAGGATGGCCTCAAGGAGGGGTTTTATCACCTTTACTATGGTCTATGGTCATTGAAGACCTCCTATACAAGCTCGAATCTCTAGGATTTGAGTCGCAGGGATATGCAGATGACCTGGTAATAACAACTAAGGGCATGGATGATGCAACAATGTCCAGGCATCTACAACAAGCCTTAACCTTTATTAACAACTGGTGTCTTGAGGAAGGGCTTTCCATCAATCCTTATAAGACGACCATCGTACCCTTCACAAAAAGAAGGAAAACCAACCTAAGGGAACCTTCTTTAAAAGCCGCGAATAAGTTTCTCAAGTGAGGTCAAATATCTAGGAATTATACTTGATAGTAAACTCACTTGGAACAAACAAATAAACAACTCCATAAATAAAGCTACCCTTGCTCTATGGAATTGTAATAGACTCTTTGCAAAACATGGGGATTGAAACCGAAAATGGTTTATTGGTCATATACGGCCATCATAAGTCCCATAATCACATATGCTTCAGCCATATGGTGGCCAAAAACAAATAAAACAACGGTTCAAAACAGACTCAATAAAATACAAAGACTAGCGTGTCTCAGTATTACAATAGCTCTTAGAACTACATCAACGGCAGCACTAGAAGCCATGCTCAGTTTGCCACCTCTTAACATACAAATTAAGAAAGAAGCACTGAACTGCAGAGAACTAGGAAACTTAAACCGTGATCGTGAATCTTGGCGTGAGGACAAAATAACCTTTGAAAAAGGAGCCTTAATATGGTACACAGATGGCTGAAAAACCGAGTTGGAAGTGGAAGCAGGGATAGCAGGCCCAAAAAAAACCCTCTTAAAATCCCTAGGCAAGTATCCATTAGTCTTTCGCTGAAATCTATGCCATAGACATGTGCGCTACCGAATACCTAAAAAAATGCTTCAATAAAGCCACAGTCTACATAGTTTTAGGCAGTCAGGCTGCGCTAAAAGCCCTGAACGCTCACAAAATTGAGTCGAGGCTAGTACTGGAATGTCTTAAGACTGTTATAACACCCGCCAGAACCAACAAAGTTTATCTTATGTGGGTTCCGGGACACGAGGGAATCAAGAGCAACGAGCTGGCGGACTCCCTAGCAAAAAAAGGCGCCAGCTCCAAGATTTTTGGTCCAGAATCCTTCTGTGGACTGCTTAAAAGCTACATTCAAAGGTACATAAAAATCCTTGATTAAAACGACTTTGAATAATATCGTGTTTTCATCTTTTATAGAGAAATTTCCATTAATTTTAAATGAATTTTCAATTTAAATACTTTGTTATTGTAATTTTTCATTTATATAATTTATTTTTGTTACACTAAAGTATTTTTATTGTAAAAATCCAAGTGTTTCAAGTCAATTAAGTAGGTAAGAGTGGATGAATTAAAGTGAATTTAGTGCCAATAATATACTCAAGTGGATAATTTTGTTATACATATTGTTGTAATTTTTTTTTTAAAATTTCCCACAGTTACCGGTTTTTTTGTAAAATCGAAAAAGAAAAAAATGTTTAATCTGGTAGCCCTTGGTAATATTTATTGTAAAAGATTTTCCTCGATTGAAATTGAAATTGAGATCTGATCACCCACATGAGACAGATTTGTTCAAACAATTTGTGAAAGAATATAGAAAAGAATGCCTATCTTGCCTGTACTGACTTCCAAAAGTAAAAATAGTATAGTATAATACGATTCGTCATCTTTTTTGAATCAGGGTATAACCATAGACTAGTATAGATGGCTCAGGATCTAGTGAAAATTTTAGTAAAATTGTACACAATAACACACGAATTTCGGATCATAACACCCGACATTTACACATACTGAAACAGTAGATTTCTAGGGCTTTTGAACTTTTAAATATTTAAAATTAATATAGGCAAATGAATATTACATATTTATATCACTATGTGCACATTAGGTGGTTAAACCGTTTTTTTTGCGCTGATTGTAACAATAATAGTATAATTTTTTTCCAACTTAATATACCAAGTTTATATCATAGTAAGAATAATCTAAAATAATTTGAGCTTCACGGTTGAAATACACTCACACTCATTACAACTGGTGCCTCTTTCAGATTTAATTTGAGCAGTTGTAAAACAGGTTTCTAAACTGGTTCCCGTCGGTTGCTACAACCACCTAATGTGTACATATGTACATTACATTAAACATAAAGAGCTGTCGCTTGACTCTGATCGAAGTATTTTTATTCCAATTTTAATAACCGTACTCCCGTTATACTACTTTTAGCTTGGTACTCCCATTTTTCGAAATGAAAAAATGATTTGTTTGAGGTTTTTTTTTGCTTAAGTTTTTGTCAACGTACTCCTTTTTTCTGCCCCGTACTTCCTATTTTTATCTTTGTACTATTATTCCAAATACCCAAACGACAGCACTGATACATATATGTACAGTTAACTACTTTTTAAAAAGTGATTATAATTTTTTTAGATTTTAAAATGACGATGTACGGCATGAAATTTTTATTAATTTTGTATAGGCGTGACGTATAGTTTCTTATTATTCTGTATATGTATGTATGTATGTATATAGCGTATTGTATTGTATTTGTGTTAAATACCTTATTGTTTTATATAGTTTACTGATTCAATGTGGAAAGTTCGGATGTTATAATCTCCAATACGTATGATAATTGATATGTTGTTTTCGGGTGTCATTGCTATTTCAATGACTATTTTATACATGGTTTTTGACTATTCTATTTTTATTTTTGGAGGTCAGCATTGTGCTTATGGAAGCAGTACCTGATGAGTTTGTTGCCCTGGTAATATTCAATTTAAAAGATTTTCCTCGATTGAAATTGAGATCTGATCACCCCAACACGAGATAGATTTATTCAAAGGCAATGTATGGTATGAAGAGCTGTTTGCTTCGGGAGAAGCAAATTCACTCGGAGGCCAAAAGGCCCGTTGCGAATGCCTTTTAATTTTGATTTTTGTTCATGTAAAAATCTATTCAAGTCTTTTAGTGCTATTTCTGCTAAGTGGTCCAGTCCGTCAAAGAATCTTGCTCCAAAACAAGCGAGCCTTCGTTCTTTTAGAGCTGGACATTCGCAGAGTAGATGCACTATTGACTCTATTTCTTCTTTATCTCTACAACTTCTGCAGAAATCGTTCGATGGTGTGCCGAGTTTATTGGCTGCTTTTTCAGAGTTGACTTTAAGGCCACTAGCCTCTGCCCATACCACAACATTTTTTAACGCAGTGTTTATAGTTTCACTAACAACTGGCAAGAATTTAACTATTACTATGTAGTATGACTATGTCATCCGCGTAAGCCACTACTTTAATACCCTCCTGTGCCAGGAATTTTAAGATCTTGTTAAGTGAGATGTTCCACAAGAGAGGCGATAGCACTCCTCCTTGAAGTGTACCTTTTTAACTGTTTTCCTAATTGAGAATTCCCCAAACTGGAGTTGATAACTCTGCCTTCTAGCATTGTTTTTAACCAGTGTGTTATTGTTTTGCCACTGCCAGTTTCTTCCAAGAAAGTTTCTAATTTCAGATTGTTAAAAGTTGCTTCTAGATCAAGAAGAGCTGCCAGGGTGTATTCTTTTAAACTCAGATATTTCTCAATTGTTCTTGTAACCTCATGTAGTGCCGTTTCAACGGATTTACCTTTGGCATAAGCGTGTTGGGCGTCACTGAGGAACTTGGTTGAATCGAGATGTTGCCTAAGATACAGATCAATTAGTCTCTCTAGTAAAAACGATTATAAGCTAATAGATCGGTAGTCTCCTGCTTTAGTGTAACTGGGTTTTCCTACTTTGGGAACGAAGGTCACTCATACTTCTCTAAAGCCTTATGGAATATATCCTAACTTGAGACATGCTTTGAAGATCTTCGTAATCAAGGGTGTAATACTACTTATAGTATGTTGAAGAATGGCTGGTATAATTCCATCCGGTCCTGCAGATTTGTAGGGTTAGAAGGATTTTACTGCCCATGCCACTTTTTCCTCGCTTACGTAGTCCCCTATGGCTGTCTCACTTGCAGCTTGGAGAGATGTCAGCACGCTTTGTTGACAAACCACCCAGTTTGCGCATCCAGGGAAGTGAGTGGAAATAAGCAACTCAAGTTTTTTACAGTTGTCTTCTGTCCAAGAGCCATTTTCCTTACAGAGGTTCCCAGTTGGTATTGGGTTTTTGGCTAGGACTTTGCGTAGCAGCCTCTGTTGTTGACTCTATATTAGAAAAGAAGTTGGCCATGATTCTCTTTTGGCTGCCCTCGTTTCCCTTTTGTACTCGTTAAAGCTGGAACGATACGCGTTGCAGTCTTCTTCAGATTTTGATCGTTTGCCTTTGTTAAAGGCTTTCCTAGTTTTACTCCTGAGGAGTCGTAGTTTCCTTGTCCACCATATTGTATGGTTTCTTTTAGGCGGTCGACTAACAGGACATGATTTACTAAAAGCCTCCGTATTAAGTTTGACTGAATCGTTTATCTGTGTCTCACTTAAACATTAGCTCGCCAAAACAATCTGTCATAGTAGGGTTCCTAAAGGATTTGTTCATTGTTTTCTTGAAACTGATAGTGAAAGTTATTCTAAAATGGTTCGAAAAGGAGAATTTAGATGATACTTTCAAGTCAATAATTCTATCATAGACTACAAATCGAGTCAAAGTTAGATCTATTACTTCTTGCCTTGATTTGCTTTGGAAGGTAGGATGACTACCCCTGTTACATTTTTCTAGTTTAGTTAGTAATATGAAATCGAAAATTGACTCACCTCTTTTATTTATGTTTGAGCTGCCCTACTGTGTGTGATGGGCATTTGCGTCCATTCCTATCACTAAGTTTGCTCCGGTGTTACTGGCATGTTTCACCAGACTCCTTAGCGTGTCGGTTGGAAGGTGTTCTTCTTCGAATCGTAGATAGGCGGATGCAAGTATGAGTTTAGGGCTACATCTGTGTTCTCCTCCGCCATAAAAAGCAGCAGGTCGTCGGTAGCTGCCCGCCTGGGAGTGATGCAGATTTATCTGCACCATCCTAACTTTATTGACTTCCCTCATTTGACGAGATAGTGAACTTCAGACTATCAAGTCCGAACTTCACTACCTCTGCTGCCCCTTTCAGAAATTTGGCCGACTCACTGTCAACCGCAATTCTGAGGACTATTCCGTTACTCTCCCTAGTTTTTAGAGTCAGGATTTTCCAGTTTCCCGTACTTAGTCCCTGGTTATGCACTTCAATTAGCTTTAGTATGGATGTAATCTCCGGTACTGGAGGTGGTATCCATACATGTGCCAACTCACGTAGTGGCAGGGACGAAGCAGCAATCGTTTCAATCCTGGCTCCTTTCCAGAGTTCTACTATGTTGTCAATACAGTTGACAAGGAAGTCATACGATTCCTTATTACTGCATCCCACAACCTTCACTACTTTCCACCATCCAGCACCATCAAATTTGCAGATATTGTGTGCATCTACGTTTTCGCTAGTAGCTATCATAGCTTCTAGGTTTTTAGCTTGCACCTTCATCCAGTTTTCTTTCGTTACCTTCATATAAGGGTCGCTATGGTCGATCACTGCCAGAGGGAGTTCTTCACTGCTGTAAAATCCAGTTTTGGCTTTCTTTTTTAAGTTTCTTGGTTTTTCTTCTGCTAAGCGAAGTCTTTTGGGAGGTCTTTCTGGTTCCTCTTCTTCTAACTGTACAGTTTTCGGATTCAGACTTAGCTTATCCTTCGAGATTTAACTCTTTCCGATTTTAGTACCGGCTTTGGGTTTTGAGGAGCTAGGATTCGTCTTTTACCCGCGACATTCCCGCTACCTCGCATTCGGTACTTGCTTTGGAGGTGGAGGGGGCGGGATTTGTCTTCTCATGAAGACTTATTCCACTTTCCTTTATTTCCTTCGCGTTCCTTTGATGGTTTTTATATACATATGTGATTTTGTGAAAAATTTTGTTCGAAGTGATAAATATATATTTATTAATTTATGGTATACGTGACGTATGTCCTTACTAGCAGATAATTTATTTTGTAGCCGTATTGTTAAAAATTATTCTCGAGATATAGGATCTTACACCCATATCCACCAACAGGTAATAAGTTGGTAATAAACTTATGACAGTCATAACTTATGACTTGAAATCAGTATTCACCGAAAAGCTTTTTTCGGCATGATTTTAATAATTTTTCAAAGAACTATCAAATAAATCCAAATAAAATTCACTTTTTCCATTTTCATATTTTGTCCCAATTCTATATTTCATGTATATATTTTTATTATATGTGTCTATTGGGATCAAAACCTGCTCTTTTCCTCCGATGATGTTTTTGAGTAATTCATTTTTTGTTGCGAACATATTCATGGAAATGCTTGTATTTTGGTATACACCCTTAATTTTGGAATTAAATTTATTAAGAAAATAATGATATTTTATTATGTATAGGTATTTGCAAATGTAGATAATAGCCTATATTACAAATCCAATGCGTTTTTAGAAAAAATCAAAAAATGGAAAAGAACAGGTTTTGATATTGACACATATTATATATTTATTTAATTATATATGTATATGGGTGGTCATAACCTGGTCATAACTTGATTATGACGGTCATAAACTAAGATGGTGAATATAGTTATGACTGTCATAAGTTATGACTTGATTGTGAATATGGCCGTAAGTCACAAATGACGATATATGTCTAAAACTATGTGAAAATATTTCTATGTGTATAATTGAAAGTGAAAACTAATTATTATAACAAAAAAGATTATAATAATTTCATGCCATATTCACATTTAAATAACAATGTTTGTTTTTGTAATAAAATTGTAATACTTCCAAAAATTCAGACTAAAATTCCATTTAGGGACGTAAAGTTTTAAAATGAAAGCTTCGAATATGAAAGCTTGGGCATGTCGCAATAAATAATATAAATGAAGTAAATTTCCATTCAACCAAAAACATGAATGTGAAAAGCGGCCAAGTTCTTATTCGTTAACTGTTGGGCCAGCTAAAGTAATGAAATCTGCATTAATTTTCAAGTTCGAAGAACTTTTTCACATAAAAAATTTCAATACACAACGTTTAATAATTATGAACTTGACAGGTTTTTATTCAATGTGCGTGAATATCATTACATTCATATTACTTCTATTTGAAAGAAAAAAAATACGGTAAAGTACGAAATTAAAAATTAAAACCTGTCAAGTTCATAATTATTAAACGTTTTGTATTGAAATTTTTTATGCGAAAAAGTTCTTCGAACTTGAAAATTAATGCAGATTTCATTACTTTAGCTGGCCCAACAGTTAACGAATAAGAACTTGGCCGTTTTCACATTCATGTTTTTGGTTGGATTTCAATTATTTTTGTTGAATTATAGGTATTATTTTAAGATGTTAAATATTTTTCAGTAAGCGCTGCTATTTTTTAGAACATTAGTATCGAACAGTATATATTTTATGTGTCTATATAAAATTAATTTTAAAATTATGACATTTTTTATTTTTATTAAAGCAAGCTATGGAAACTAAATCTAGAGTTGTAAATGATAGAAAAATTATATAAAATGCACAAAAACTGTAACTATTATAGAAATATTTATTTGTCCAGCACACATTCGACAGATTTCGTAATTTTTCCTTGGCCTACGCGTTAAACACTACCTACGTGTAAAATTTCATGGTTCTAGGCTCATCAGAAATACCCTAGAGGTTTTGATTACCGGTCAGTGAGTGAGTGCCAAAATTTGCTTTTTCTGGGGTCAATATCTCAAGACACATTGAACCTATATACATGAAATTTGGTACAGCGGGCGGGACGAAGCACACTATTGCGCAGTTTAAATTTTGTCTGTTTAGCTTTAATAGACACTGAGCTGTGAGAGGTCAAAAATGGCTCGAAACAGTTCGTGTTAATAGTGTACGGTGTGCATAAGGCCTATGTTGAACTTGGCCGCGCACTACCGTGCGCTTAGATGTAGTAATCTAAATTGGATAATAAAATTATTCGTCTCTTTTTATTTTTTAAATTGGAAAATAACATGAACTTTACCACTTGAACTTTCAATTCTTTACGAACTACTATCAAGGCTTTTCTATTTCTTTTAGTAAGTTAATAGTTATTTTTTTTAGTACGTTCGATAGTTGATTATTCTTAACTAAGAAACTTATTTTAGTAAGTTTGATAGCTAATTCTTCTTAACTTAAAACGACTGCGCCAATAATCTAAATTGAAACAACTTTAACGTTTGGATTTTAAAGTTAGACTGATTTTATTTTTTAATTGTAAAATTCGTTACAATTCTTAAGTTTCTAAAGTTTTATAATTTAATTCAGTAAGAATTATAACATTTTTGATTCTCACGATTTACAACATTGAAATTTGATGCCTTTTGGGATTTATTTAATTCTGAAATACTCTGTACTTTATGAATTTCTGAATTTGCGTTTCTTGCAATTTTTATAATTTAGAATTTTCTAGTCGTGTGAAAGGAAATAAAATGTAAAATTACGTCTGAAAATTTGTAAATAGAACCCTTACATTATATAAGTTATATAACACTTCCCCTCCGAGATTCTTCGGTCCTTGAAGAATCGGTTGTATTATTTTTTTCCTGTGTTTTTTTATCTTTTATCATTTCGAAGTGCTTGTTTAAGTTTATATATCAGAGAATATTCGCGTGTTTTTTTGGCTTCATGTTTCTTTAGTATTTAGGCGATTTTTTTTTGATTTGGTTAAGAAAACTTTTCAATTTTTCTTCTTGTTGATTTACATGGTTTTTAATTTTTTTCAACTGATTCAATCAATTTCTGATTAATAACTACTTGTTTATTAGATTGATTTGTTATTTCTTTATAATTTGAATAAAGGTTCTTCAAATGATTGGAAATTTCTTCAGTATCGTCGCAATCCATAGTCCGGGCTAATAATTTTAAACCTTTACCGAGAATATTTATCGGTCCTCTTTTCTTCTATGTGTCTTACGGTGGATTTCTTCAGAAGTCTTTGCTAACTGGGTATAACCTAAGTGTAGGTAACACCTAGCTAGAGGTTTGGATTTCTTCATTAAAAAATTCAGCTACATTTCTGATTCCCAACCCTGAAAGCATGAAATTTTAATCGAGACTTTAAAGCTTTTTATATCATATCAAAACGATTTTTGCTTTGTTTAACAACAGAATTTGAAAGCGGGTTCGACAACGTCTGGCGTGTCAAAAGGTTGGAAATTTCACTCTAAAAAATTTTTACTAGTATAATACTAGGAAATTAGGTTTCCTAGTATTAAAGGAGTAAAATTCTATTCAAGAGTAATCACGAAAAAATTACTAATTTACAGAGCATACAATATTTACTTAAATTTAGAGTAAAAATTGTACTGAAAAAAGCAGTAAATATACTTCAGGTTGAATTAGATTTTACTCATATGAGCTAGTAAAGTTTTACTTAAAGGAAAGTAATTATACTTAAGGTTGAATTAGATTTTACTCATATGAGCTAGTAAAATTTTACTTAAAGGAAAGTAATTATACTTCAGGTTGAATTAAACTTTGCTCATGAGTTAGTAAAATTTTACTTCTTCGTAGAAGAATTTCACTCAAAAAAAGAAAGTAATTATACTTCAGCTTAAATTTAACTTTACTCATGAGCTAATAAAAATTAACTTCATAGTAGAGTAAGTTTCAGCTTGGAAGAAAGTAAAATATTAACTATTCCTGTTGATATAGGGCCCTACTCATAAACATAAAGTTTCGGCTTGAAGATCAGAGCATGTTTCTAATATCCTTATAAAATTAATTAAATTATAGTAATATCTGTCAATTTTATAAAGACTTTAAAAGCATACCTTCATCTATACGTACAATCCAAAACTAGATGTAATCTTAAGCTTTAAAAATGTTTGCGAGTAGGGCCTATAACATTCAACATATTATGATATTAAGCTAAATGTTGCATCAAGATTGTAACGTTATTCATTTTTAGAACATGTTACTTATCTGAAGATAGAAGATTAAAATTATAAATTCGAAAATACAAGTACTAAAACGTATTTTAAGAAACATATGTATTTGTTTTATGAAAACAAATAATACCAAGTTATCGCTGCGTTAATTTTCAAACATACGCAGACTAAGTTCACAAATAATAAATTGAACCGAAAAATATTTGATAAATAATAACACAAAATTCAAAAATAAAAAATTAAACATTTAATTCATTTAGAGTCATATATAAATATAATATGTACATATCTACATACATTTACATATAGGCCGGCTATACCTCACACCTGAATTTTATAGGTCTTTCTGTGAATAATATTATTCACATGTACACAAAGTAGGCACTTTTCTATTACAACTACAATTAAAGTTATTCTTTTTAATCTTTATTATTTTATTATTAGAAGTATAAGTGATTCACAAAGTTCTATTAATACACAAAGTTTTATTATTAATTTTAGTTTTTCACAAAGAGTACGTTTACTACTATACTTCTTGACTTCTACTTTCCTACTGTTCCATTTCATTTCTTTATTTATTTCAGTGATAGCAACCATTCAATATTTACATTATATTCAAATTAACCTTACATTCGGCCAACCTGACCGAATTCGTCCTCGAATTCAATATTATTATTTTAAATAATTATTATTATTATTCACAAAGTTTTACTAATCAAAATATATGTACATTTTTTTTTTTTAAACATTTAATTTTTTACATTTTTGTTTTTATTAAATTTCAATTTATTATTATCTTAGGTTTCAATATCATTGTCTGATTGAGAAATCCATGGTTTAATGCGTGTTACATCAAAAATACCTTCGAATGGTTTCTGTGTTACTTGGAAACCATCCACATCTTTTATCAAATACCGATCATTACCAATTCGTTTATGCACAACATAAGGACCCTTGTATTTTGGAATAAGTTTTTTATTCGTTCCTATAGAAGTGTCTATATTTGTGACCATAATTAAATCTCCCTTTGAATATACTTTAGCTGGTTTTCGCTTATCATTAAATTTCTTCTCATTATATTTTTGCAATTTCTCTATGTTTGATAAAGCTTCTGCCCTTTTTTCCAAAAGATTTTTTTCATCATCTTCATACACAAAGTTCTCTAAATATTCTTTAACTTTATCTACTACTTCACCTCGCTGACATATTCCAAACAAAAGGACGGAAGGAGCATATTTCGTGCTTTTTGAGCAAGAATTGTTCAAAGCAAATTCAACTTTAGGTAAAACTTTGTCCCAATAAATTCCCTTTTCTACGTCGATCATCTTAGAGATCATTGGACCTATAACCCTATTGACACGTTCTACCTGTCCATTCGCTTTTGGGCAACCACTTGCTACTAAAACATGCTTGATATTATAATTTTCCAAATATTCTTTAAATTTTCCAGATGTAAAGCATGTTCCTCGATCACTAACGATACGTACCGGTCGAGAATAGTTTACAAAATAAGATTCAAGACATTTAATTGTTTCATCAGTACTTGTCTTATTGGTTGCATAAAGTTTAACAAACTTTGAAAAACCATCCACAATCACTAAAATATGCTTCTTTTGGTTTTTAGGTGACTCTAATGGACCATAATAGTCTATATGAACTGTTTCAAAAGGTTTATCCCCTTTTGGGATTGAATGCAAAAAACCCTCAATCTTTCCTGAATGTGGATTAAATGAAATACATTTAGTACAATTATCAATGTATTTACCAACCTTATCTGTCATTTTAGGGAACCAATATGCTTTTTTCAATATTTCCAAAGTTTTTTCTTTACCCAAATGACCCAAACTATCATGACAATTTTTAAGAATTTGAAATTCCATCATCTTTGGAATATAAAACCTAACCTTACTTTTATCAACCTTTCTGTAAACCAAACCATTTCTCATTTCAAAAAAAGGATCTTCTTGAGCTTCTAATAATTTGCGTAGTGTTTCTAATTCTGGATCCTGGCTTTGACATATGGCCATTGACTGCTCAAAAGAACTCTCTTCTATCACTAAAACAGACTGGCATCTACTAAGTGCATCAACATGCTGCATCTTATTTCCACTTCGATGCTCTATTTCAAAATCAAAACCTTGCATTTCTAGTGCCCATCTGCTGATACGAGGATTAATGGTTTGCTTTTGCATAGTTAAGGCTAACGAATTACAATATGTCATCACTTTAAATTTCCTACCCAATAAATAAACTCTAAACCGCCGGAGTGCATATAATATGGCGAGTGTTTCTAACTCATAGGAATGGTATTTTGATTCTTGTTCAGTACTTCGTTTTGAAAAGTAAAATATAGGATGCAACCTATTATCTTCTTTTTTTTGTAATATTATGGCACCATAACCCTGAGCACTACCATCACAATGAAGTTGTATTTCGTGATTAGGATTGAAAATTGAAAGTAAAGGTCTTTCCAAAAGTTTCGATTTTAATTCATTGAAACTTTTCAATTGTTCTGAACCAAAACTAAATGTAACATTTTTCTTTACTAAATCTTGTAACGGTTTAGCTAAAAGACTGAAGTCCTTAATAAACTTTCGAAAAAAAGAACACATTCCCAAAAATCTTTGTACTTCTCTTAGATTTTTTGGCACTGGATATTCATTTATAACTTTTACATTTTCTACGTTTGGTTTTACTCCATTTTTATTAACAGTGTACCCCAAATAATTAATTTCAGTTAATAAAAATTTTGATTTCGAAACATTTACTTCTAACATGTTATCTGATAAAATTTTAAAAACTTCTTTTAATATTTTAACATGTTCATCTAAAGTATCACTAAAAATAAGTAGATCATCAATATATATGGTAATTTTATTTTGATCAATCAATGATTTAAAATTTTGTTCAACAAACCTTTGAAATACAGATGGCGCGTTTTTTAGGCCAAATGGCATTTTACAGTATTCAAATTGCCCAAGTGGAGTTATAAAACTTGTGTATTTAATTGATTCTTCAGCCATATAAACATGGTGAAACCCACTTTTTAAATCAATTAAACTGTAATACTTTTTACCCTCAAGACGATCGATTAAATCTTCTATTAATGGTAATGGGTAATTATCTCTCAAAGTAATTTTATTCAGAGCCCTATAGTCAATACATAACCGATATTCATTTTTATTTTTCTTTTTAATTAACACAATGGGAGATGAATAAGGAGACTGACTTGTCCTTATAATTCCTTTTTGTAAAAGTTCATCCAAAATTTTTGATAATACCTCGCGTTCATGGTATGACAATCTACGCGGTTTCGTACTAAAATATTCATTTTTTTGCAAAACAATATTCATTTCACATTTAACCTTCGGATTCTCACTCACAGACAATTTTAACAAATAATCTTGATATAATTCTGTAACAATTTTCTTAGAGTTATAATTAACATTATTATCAAAATTTAGATCATTATTTTTTTCTGTATCAATAACATTTATACTAAAGATAAAATTTTCTTCTTTTTCTTCTTCTTTCAGTTCGTCAAATTTCAAACTTAATCCAATTTTATTTAAGAAATCTTTTCCAATAATAACATCAAACTCCATGGTTTGATCATCTACAACTACAAGTTTAATTCTTCTAATGTCATTGAAAATATTTATCCATGTTTCATAAATTCCTAATGATACAAGTTTTGAATTATTTATTCCCACATAAAACGGAAAGTTACCATCACTATTTTTTTTAAAACTATTTACAAATTTTTCTTTTATTATCGATACTACACTACCCGTGTCTAATAAAGCATTTAATTCAATTTCAGTCAGCTTACCTGCATAATTTTTAAAAAAGATACCACATGTTGTCATAAAATTCTTGTCTACCTTTACTTCATTGATCATGGCTACACTTGATGATCCTGTCTTCACATTGCTCTGGTAAGCTGGACAATTTCTAAAAGAATGTTCTGATGATCCACATTTGAAACATGCACCTTGTTGTTTTTTAGGTTTTTTACAATCTGTTGATATATGGCCAATACCTCCACAGTTGAAGCATCTTCTTTGTTGTTTGAAACTATTTGTACGTTGATTTGATACTGAATTCTCAGGTAAATATACTTTTTTAGAATGCTGCTTTATTACCGATGAAAATGATTTGAGTATATCTTCCACTTTTTTATAATTTTGTATTCTTGCCTGATTTTCTAATATTTTGTCACCAATACCATCAATGACAGATTCTATTATTTCATCTTCGTTTAATTGCAAGTTATTTGCTAAACATAATTTGTCATGAAAATATTCACTAAATTGTTCAGAGTTATTCCACATTCTCTTTTCAAAATTTTTTCTCAGTTTCAATTTATTTGGTCTTGTATCAAATATTAATTCAATTTCATTTAATAATTTATTTAAGTTCATTTCAATATGTTCTGCTTTAGAATGAAACCATTGTAATACTTTACCATTAAGTTTATTCACGACAATTATTTGCATTTCTTTATCAGAGATTTTATAAATTTTTTGAATATTCTTTATTTGATCTTTCCATACTTGAAAATTATCTTTTTCTGCGTCAAATTTATTCAATAAGTCCACAACACTATTTTTCAAAACAAAAGTGTCATTTACTTCTTTATTATATTCTTTTCCTTTTTCTAGAAGTTGTTTTTCTCTGTTTAGCAAATCAATTTCTCGTTCCATCAATTCAATTTTTTTCTTTATAAGTTTCATTTCCATTGTTTCATTTTCCTCTGTTGTCATTACAACTTGTTGAAACGATGTTTGATTCGAACCATCCTCATGCTCATTTTGTAAATGAATTTCATCATCATTATTAATTATTGCTGAAACACCGCCATTTTGTGATTTTTCATTATAACTTTTATAACGCTGCATCAATGTAGATTTATTTCCTGCATATGATAATCCCAAAGATTTTAATTTATTTTTTAGTTCTTTCACCGTAAATTTGTCCATTGTTTTAATTATTTTGTTCACTATACAAATATAATGTAATACAATGGCGTCTTCGGTTCAACCCTACACCTGAAATTTTATAGGCCGGCTATACCTCACACCTGAAATTTTATAGGTCTTTCTGTGAATAATATTATTCACATGTACACAAAGTAGGCACTTTTCTATTACAACTACAATTAAAGTTATTCTTTTTAATCTTTATTATTTTATTATTAGAAGTATAAGTGATTCACAAAGTTCTATTAATACACAAAGTTTTATTATTAATTTTAGTTTTTCACAAAGAGTACGTTTACTACTATACTTCTTGACTTCTACTTTCCTACTGTTCCATTTCATTTCTTTATTTATTTCAGTGATAGCAACCATTCAATATTTACATTATATTCAAATTAACCTTACATACATATGTTTTTTTAAAGTAATTCAAAAAAAATTTATACATAGTTTTTAATATCTTATAATGAAAATTATTCCGGTTTACTTTTTATGTCTTAAAATTTTATTAATCTACTTTATAATGAACTTTAAGGTGTACTTAACTTTCAAGTTGAAATTTTATTAAATTGACTTATTGATTTCTAATAAACTTGTCTTAATTCATATTTTCATGAATAAATTGCAAAATTATTCTAACTTTTTAATCAAAGAATTAATTTTGTTCATTACATTTATATTTTTTTTTTGTGATCTTAATACATCTGGATATATTTTGTAGGCATATCTTACCAAAAATTCTAATGTTTTTGACAATTTCTTCGGAAAAATTAAATTGAAAATATAAAAATAACAAATAGCTTCAGATACTACGTCTAAAAACGTAAAATCGTTGTAAGTGTTCACTAAAGTTTTCTCAACATATATATAAACTGTTGTAGACTCCATTGAAGCCACATCTGTAAAAAAAACAAAAACATGTGATGAAAATTTAAGAAATTAAATTTTGTAAATAAAATCTTACCAACAACTGCTATCCACGGAGTATTTGTGGGAATGGCATTTATTATTTCTTCTATGGTTTCTCCATTCTGAAACGAGCCAAAAAATGAAGTAAAACGTATTAATTTATATTTATTAAAGGGTTTAAGGCTAAAAAATAATTAAAAAATTTCGTATACAAACCTTGAAATGTTGATACAAATCGTTGACGTTTTCTTTGAAATATAATGCTATTGCATTTAAGATATTTTCATCAGTTGATGACTCCATTTTAAAGAAATTTTCAATTTTTGATCTATTAGCGTCTAAAGTTGTTTTAAAGTCTGTTGCATTAACATTCATAAGTTGTTTAAAATGTTTATATAAATACTCTTTTTTGAATATAAACGGCCAGTTTTCTTTAATAGAGCTTACTGATGGAATATGTTCTCTATTGTTAAAGAATTTTCTTTGAACTGAAAAACAATCTTTCATGAAAGTTGATATTGTTTTCTTTTCTTCTAGAGTATGTTTTTGTTTTAAATAAATTTCCTTCAAATATTCTTTTTTATACTCAATATTATCATCAGCTTGTGAGTTTTCATTAGGTTGCCAATTAGGACAAGTATTTGCTGCAAATCAAAAGGAATAATTCCTAAAAAGAGGTCATGTGCAATGCAAGGTGGTAGGCCAGGATTACAGACGTGGAAATATTGCAATTTATTTAATACAGAATCACATTTTACTCCTTTTGTGTTATTTGAATTAAGACAAAAATTGTAATTCTCGGTAGTTCTGAGTTCTTTGACATGTAAGTCATAATTTTGCAAATTAGTTCTAGTTGATAAACAATATCTACAAAAATCTTCGGATTTACTAAAATTTTCATTTAATCCTGCAATTTGATGACTGCCAAGGTTGTCTCCAATAACGGCAAACAATGTTCCTTTGTAAATTTCTTCTTTTTTACTAAACGGATTGTTTATTTTAATACCATCTCTTTCCAATTTCGAAAGATCACTGATTAATGGACGAAGAACTTCAGGAAACCCAAATTGTTTAACATATTTTTCCTTGCATAGAAAAACAAGTTGAATATTTTGAATTTGAGATCTATACTTCTGATGGATATTGCCAACACTCATATAACATCCAATCAATTTGTGCTTTTTCTTTGAAGAACCTAGTGGGCAGCATATCTCAAAAGCATCTTGAAATAGCAGAATTTCAATAAAATTATTTTTTTCCAAAAACAGATTTGACTTATAAACCAAGCCATCGTTATAGTCATAGAGTATATTCCTCTCCCTTTCTTTTTCTTCATGAAACAATTTAAAAAATGTTTTGTCCGACATAAGACATTTTAGTGTTTCCAATAATGGAACATAATGGTAAAAGCAAGGTCTGTGATAATTGTCTGCCCCTAATTCAATTTGTACAGGAGCCACATAATTACAGTTTTTTTCAAACAATACTGATCTTTTGTATTTTGAACTAAATGGCAATAACTCTTTTTCAAGACTATGTGATTTAAGAACATTTTCAAAATTTTCATAAGTCAAACTTAAGTGAATATTATTAAAAAGTGGTTTTATATTTTCCAATAATGTATTTTGATTAATCTTTATTACTTCTTGTATTTCCTTATATAAAAATTCCACTGCATTATTTGAAACACGATACTCTGTTTTCAGTTTTAGAAACAATGGCATAAATATATTACTTTCACTTGAATTTAAAAATAAATTATGATCACGTTCATTTTTAAAATTAGTAGAAGTAATATCATTTCCCGAAAAATTGGCATTTCTTGACTGAATTTCCTCCATTCTGTGCTTTCGAAACAAATGTGTTCTATATGAAAATTTATTTGAAAACACTTGAATGCAATTTTTGGCTGGACATTTAATTTCAATACGAAAATTTAAATGATGAACCATGTGTATTGAAATAACTTTAAAACTTTCAGTATTAAATGTACAGTTTTTCACAGAACAAAAGTAATATTGTAAATTTAAAGACTTTTGTTCATTTACATTTTCATTTTGAAACGAATGATTTCTATGCCAATGAACTTTATACGAAGTGTAGCATGAGAATATTTTGTAGCAATTTGGCCATAAACAATTAATATTTGAATTTGTTTTATCACGATGGAAATATAAATGCTTATTGTACATAAATGTGTCTTTTGCTTCAAATTTACATATTTTGCATTCATACATTTTTAATATAATTTTATAAAAAAACAGTAAGACAAAAGTAAAAAAAAAAGACTAACAAAAAAGTCACAAGTAAATTATATTTTGTACCCAACAGTCGTTAAATCGTTATACTACAGGAAGATATATCTGCTATTAATAAAAATTTGCGTTTGAAAAATATTATAAAAAAAGTTGTTTTAAAAAAATATGAAAAATTTTACTTATACCTATAGTGGAAACTCTAATATGCACTTTTTCTATACTATTATATTACTATTTATATGAAAATATGAATAATTTTTTCACTTTGAAACTATTTTTTCACGCACGCACAAAACACAACTTTATTCTTCAAGATGCAAATAAGAAATGAATGACTAATTCAAATTTATATGATTTACTTTTTTAAGAAAGGAAATTTGTCTACGCAGTATAGTAAAATTACTGTCAAATAGTAGCAAAATTTCTTTTGTGATAGCAAAATAACAAACATGTTCAAACATGTACCAATTTTGCTGTTCGTATGTGTGATTTTACTACTCGTATAAGAAATTAACTCACCAAATAAGCAATAATACCACAAAAATATAAATTTAAACAAAAATAAAGTAAATTTACTTCAAAGAACGAAAAATACTACTTTTTTTAGTTATTACTCTACAAAAGCGAATTTACTTCAATAAAAATAGTGATTTTTGCTATTATAAAAGTAGTAATAATACATTCATTTTTTAGAGTGTTTGTTTAGAATATGAATCTCATGCATACGTTTACAATGATGAGAGTTATCAAACAATTGAAGTAACAATCAAGGAATTGTTTCGACCGATATTCATTCATTGTGTATGTATATGCATATATGAGAAACAGGTATCTTGTACTCATTGAATAATGACGCATACGAATGTACTAGCAACTTCTTCATACAAATATTAATAAAAAAAAGTACTCTATACTAATTGTGAGATCTATTAAAAAAAATCAACATCGTCCCAAAACTTTAGTATAACTTTGTGCAATAGTTTTCTTTCTTCCTTATTTAAATGAGAAGTTTGAATATAATCATCGGACAGCATTTTCATCACAGCTGGAAAAATAATACTTTTCTTCATTATTTCAGTATATTTGTATTTTTGAATTTCTCATTTGCAATGTGTAATTTTTGTAGTTGATTATTGCATTTAGTGGTACTAGAAAATTATTATCTGTAATACCATCAAATTTTAAATGAAACTTAACCTCTAAAAATTCTACAAAGTAATCTTTTTCTTTAAAGATTTCAAAATGTGGGATTCTATATTTTATATTTGAATAAACACTGTGATTGAAAGTCCTTAAATATTCACTTCTTATTAAGGTTTTCCATTTCGGTTGATAAAGATTTGGGTTTATGATACTGAATTCTGCTCCAGTATCAAGGATAAAACGTAGGGTTTTTATTTGATTTTTAATAATTAAATAGGGTAGTTCTTCAAGTGGTCCTGTTGAAAATTTTCATGTTCATTTGTTGAAATATCCATCGGCTCTGTATTGTTATTGTTTCTGTAACTTCGTTGGGAAAATTGTGTACTTTGATTTCAATTATTTTGGAAATTATTTAGACTGTGGTGATTTCTAACAGTTTTTGGGTTACGAATATTCTGGGATCTTATTTGATTAGAAGAAGACGAATTTCTGTTATCATTTGCATTAAAATTGATGCTGTTTGAATTACCTGAGTTTAAGGAAAATCTGGTTTGATTTGGGACAGCAGGATTTCTATTAAAATTTCTACCTATATTTGCATTAATTAAGCCGTGAGGAGAAAGATTTTTATTTGCGATATTGTTTAAATTATTTTTAATATTTTCCATTTATAATGATTTTCTAGGCATCTTCTAGTATGTTAGATTTTTTACTAAAAATCACACTGTGTGCGGGTTCTGGCAAATTATTTTTAAAGGTTTTTAATGCGAAAGTTGTTTAAATTGTCTGGTTAAAAAAGAAAATAATTATTAAACCTACATAGATATTGGGCCTTACCAATAAAGAATTTAATTCCGACTTTAATTTAATTATAACTTAAAAAGCTTATTTCTATTGAAGTTTCTATATAAATGAGCTTTTTAAGTTATAGCTTAATTAAAGTCGAAATTAAATTCGTTATTGGTAAGGCCCTTTTAATAATTGTTTCGTTAAAACCTACAATTTGTAGTGACTACACGACAGGATCGCATTTTGTCTAAAAGATTATCTGCTGATAGTTTTTTACCGTATTTTTTAATAGTAGAGCTTTTATTTCTGTCCTGGTCTACCATGTATCTGTATTGTTTTTTTTGCATCACCCGTTATTCTATCTGCCATATAGCCTTTCAAAATTTTCGAACTGATTTCGTCAAAAACATTAATTGTAAGCATAATATTCTCAACTCTTGTATAAATTCAGAAAGTAAATTCACGTTTTTACCATCAAATTCGGGTATGTGATTAATAAAATCAAAAATAATTTTTAACTTGTCAGCAATACTTTTAATTCTTTAATTTCAAATTTTATTCATGTATTATTACTTGAAGAGTCACTTATTTAAAAATCAATTTGTTTATAATTTATTTATTTTACTTTACTTATTTTTTAAAACGTTTTTATTAGCTTGCTCTCTTGACTGTCTGCAGTGGCGGATATAAGTGTGATGCCGCCCTAGGCACTGTCCCATATGGCACCCTTGGTAGCAAAGTTGTGAGGTTTTTTTTTTTGCTTGTTAGGGTAAAGATTTATTTTTATATTAGCAAAATTTTCCGCCCCTAAAATTTTGCCGCCCTAGGCAAATGCCTCACTTGCCTAAGCCTAAATCCAGCACTGAGTCTGTCTGTTCGGTACAAATTTAAACCAACTTTTTAATGAGAAAGAGACTTGAAACTTTATACATAGCTCAGAAGTGGATGACAATGCAATATTAACTCGCTTTTAAAGATTTTATGATTTTAATTTTTATGTTATTGGCCCAAACCAAATCAGTCTTCTTTCAGCTCCAACAAGCGGTTTTATCCCCACTTTTGGATAAAATATACTACAATTCGCCTTCTCTCTGCAAAAAAACCGGTTATTGAAGCTGAAAGGAGACTGGTTTGGTTTGGGCCATTAAGTTCTAAGGTTTTTTGCATAACTGTCACTTTAAATGATAGTGTGTACCTCACTTTAACTGAATGTACATTTCGCAAAAATTTTGGAATTTTCGATATCACTCATCCACATCCACATCACATCGTGACTCCTGATTATTTATTTTCAAACTTTTTCAGAAGTGTTCAATGGTCCTATACTAGGCTAGGAAAAATTATTTTATACATTTAATGCCCAATTTCTTCGGAAGTCTCAACTAGCTGGGTATCACCTAAGTGTAGGTGACACCTAGCTAGAGGTTTGGATTTCTTCATTAAAAAATTCTGCTAACTAGCTGTCAGCTACATTTCTAATTCCCAAACCTGAAAGCATGAAATTTTAATCGAGACTCTAAAGCTTTTTAATGTCAAATTGATGTCAGCTGTTATTTTTTAAGTATTTTTCAAGTTGTAACGTGTTATTTGAATAGCTTTCAAGCTGTAACTTATTATTTTGTATTAATTTGATACAAAATAAATCAAATTAATTCAATTTTTGTATTTTTATTATCAATTCATTGTAATCCTAGTACCTACATATTTAAAAAAGAAATGTATGTACATATATGTATTTATTAATTAATGAGAATTTTATGCTAGATATTTTTCATGCTTCCTTTTCTCTTAAAATAAATTTTATAAGATGCCTCATATTAAAACTCAATAACTGGCGACAAATATTCACGATATTTTCTTTGTTTAACAACAGAATTTGAATTGAATTGAATTTGACAACATCTGGCGTGTCAAAAGGTTGGAAATTTTGTTTAGAATATGAATCTCATGCATGCGTTTACAATGATGAGTGTTATCAAACAATTGAAGTAACAATTAAAAAATTGTTCCGACTAATATTCATACATTGTGTATGTATATGCCTATATAACAAATAGGAACCTTGTACTCATTAAATAATACATCTTTTACTTTCCCTTGTTTAATCTTTCATTCAATTACAACGCTGTCCCATTAATTAATTAAATTAAATATTCTTTTTTTTCAATTTATTTATTTAAATGATATATTCAATTGTTATACTTTCGTTAATTTTTTTATTTTTAAGGTCCTTTTTTTAATTGATATTCGATGAATTATTTTGTTTTTAATTTCAATTTAATTAATTTTTTTTTTTAATTTTCTGTACACAGAATGCGTTACTATCTACTTAGGTAACACCTAAATAAATAATCAGTACTTCATCTGCCACCTAAACAGAGGTGAAGAAATGCAAATCTCTTTATTATCTTACTGCTAAAGTTAGGGACAAGAAAGTTGAGACTGAAGAAATTCGGCATAAGTCTGTCTTAAAAACGTTGTATGTATATTAAAAAATATTTTTAATTTAAATAATTATTTATTTTTTATTCGAAAATATGCTTACTAGATTTGTTGAATAAAATTGTTGTTCTGTTTGTTGTTGTGGTTCCTCCTCCTGTCGGTGAAGCGTAAGTTGTATGATGTTGAGTTGAAAATTGTTTTTCCCGTTGTTGTTCTAGTTCTTCTTCTTGTTAATAAAACTTCTGGTGTTGAATTCTTTTTCTCTCATTACTATTTAATTTTAAATTTAATGCAAAAATTGAAGATAGCAAATCGATGCAGAACCAATTCAGCCTTCTTTTTCTGAAATAAAAAATGAGGGTTAATTTAAGCCTTTTTTGAGTAAAGCAGGGTTAAGCACAAAAAATGGGTAAAAATTCACAAAATTTTGATTTTAAACGACTCTAACTTTTTAACAGTTGAGAAAAGAGGAACAAGTAAGGTATTGTTCAAAAAGGCAAAGGGTCTTCTACATTTTTGCTGAATACAAGGTGACCCTAGAGTGCCCTTTCAAAAAGTTATGGGGTGTTTAGTGGAAGAAGTGCGAAAAAACTTCAACGCCCTCTAGCGGCCAAACCGTTGGGATTTCCCCTCCTCCAATAAGATTTTTTGTTTGTCTCGATGAGCCCTACCTATCTATGGTATCCTGTTGGTCGTGGATAACGGAAACACCCTGTATAGATATATAAAAAAATTTTAAATAGAATTATAAATCGCGTTCATAAATAATTTGTATACGACAAATATACGTCAGATATTGGCTTATTTGCTATGGACAACAGTAACTTTACAAGCCTACAACATTACAATAGTATACAGTCCAGGACGAACAAACGTTGAAGTAGATTTTCTATCACGACCAATATGCACCAACCACGAAGTATCCTCATGTGAAGTTTCCATTACGGACATCGACTTACCACATGTAAAAGCTCAAGATCTTCGACACAAGCAACTAGAAGACCTAGATATAAAAATCATCATTGATGACCTTGAAAATCTAGATTCGGCAAAAAAAATTATTATGCTGGATAAATATTGGCTACATAATGAATCGAGGCGTACTTTACAGACATATCCCAGAAATCGACAATGAAGATAACATTCCTGAACCTATAGCACCAATTAGAAAAAAGGACGACCTAAGAAGAAAAGTAAAAAAAATAACCGGAACTAACTAGCTTATTCATCGGGTCGACTTCGAAGCTGGAGGGGGAGAATGTAGCAGCGACAACACTATATTTTAATATAATTAGTTATCACTCATTTAGTTTAGCTCAGCAACATCAAAGTAACACACACAATCACTGTAGTAACAAAGCAAAATCAACATCAAAGTAACACACAAAATCACTGTCGTAACAAAGCAACATCAAAGTAATACACAAAATCAGTGTATCAAAAAAAGGTATAAAAGAGCACAAATTGTAAAATAAATTATTATAAGTTAATTTTTTGAATAATAAAGACAAACTAAAAGCAAAAGCAAAACTTTGTTTATTGAAAATGTTACATACATATTGAGTTATTTATTTCACAGATATGGAAAGAAAGAATATATACAGGGTGATTCCGTTACGGTGTCCGACCGGGAAACTACGGATAGGTTCACACAAGTGAACTTTTTCCTTTTACTCCAACTCATACTTTTCCTTTAACATTTAAATCTTTGAAAAGAAAAAAAAATTCAACCCATAAGAAGTAAAAACTTTGAAGAGCTTTTTTAGTGAATTTAAACTAAATTTCCCTAATTCTTTGTGCTTAAAAGCTAATAATAATTAAAATATACAATGTCTGATACCGAAAATCAATCTTCCACATCCATTCCATTTGCACCATCAAATACCCTCATACGAGTTCAAACAGATTTCACTTTCAAAACTTTCACCATTCTGGAACAATAGGCCTGTGGTTTTTACAGGTCGATTCTCAATTCAAATGCAAATACATTACATCATCAAATACAACATATTTGATTGCTTCACTTTCATCCGAAGCCATGGAAATGGTCGCAGATATTCTTTTGAATCTTCCAGTTACAAACAAATATGAAACTCTCAAAGAATTGTTACTAAACAGAACTAGAGACTCTGAAGGGCGCAGGCTCGATGCAATCCTTCACAAAATTGATTCAGGAGATTCAAAACCTTCAGACCTTTATAGGCGCATGGAATCACTCGCTTCACTCTTTTAAAAAAGATTTGAATAAACAAATTATTGAAAATATTCAGTCTAAAGAAGACCTTTTCAATTAAAAAGATCTAGATCCATAAGAAGAAGTCGGTCGCTTCCTTGAAATCTTAATAGAAGACATACACATAGACATACATAAAAATTTAAAAACAATGGTCTAGGTAAAAGTTGATACAAATACGGAAAAAGATACACACACAAAAAATTAACAACCATCAACTTCGTGTGCGGCCACAGAGTCATGTAAAAAACATTGCCGCCTTTTCATCTATGATCTAAAGACAAAAATTAAATGTCTTATTGATACGGGAGCAGAAATTTCAATCTTGCCTAAAAAACTTTATCCTTATTCGATCCAATCGTCAGACATACATCTTATCACCGCTAATGGTGCTCCCATTACCACATTCGGTTATAAAGCCTTAACGCTTTCTATAGGTCTAAGGCGCCATCTTGACCACATTTTTGTAATAGCCTTGATTGATAATGCTATTCTTGGTGCAGGCTTCTTATTCAAACATAAATTAATAGTCAATGTACACAATAAAAAACTCATAGATCGAGTTACAATTCTGTCGTCCATTTAATGCGAAATGTGTACTACCTTACCTACACCTTAATTATATAACATCAGTGGCTAATATGGTTCAATTTTAAAAGAATTCCCTAATCTAACAAGACCCCCTGATTTTCACGCGAAAGTTAATCACAATGTTGTACACCATATTATCACACAAGGAAATCTTCCTTCAGCCAAAGCTCGACGTTGACACCCCGCTGAACATAAAGCTGCAACAGCAGAGTTCGACATAATGATAAGACTTGGTATTTGTAGACCATCCTCGTCTCTTGCAGCGTCACCTACCCACATGGTCCCTAAAAAAAGGACAGGTGAGTGGCGACCATGCGGAGACTACAGGCAACTCAATGCCGTGACAATTTTTGAAAAATACCCACTCCCAAATAGCCAAGCTTGCAACCGCCTCTTACATAACTGCAAAATTTTTCCAAAAATTGATTTAGTTCGAGCCTATAATCAAATACCAGTCGCGGAGGAAGACATATATGTATAAAACTGCAGTAGTTACCCCTTTCGGACTCTTTAAGTTCCTTAGAATGCCTTTTGGCATAAAAAACGGAGCTCAAACCTTTTAGCACTTTATCAACGAAGCACTTTCTGGCCTTGATTTTACATTCGCTCACTTAGATGATATCCTGATCTTTACCCGTGCAACCTGTCGTGAAGTAACTTTGTCCAACTATATAGATGTTTATAGATGTTTAACGTTATTCAAAGACATACAAAGAAGCTTCACGTTCTTTATCGATATCTAAATCCTGCTCTCAAGAGAATTATATTGCAGAGAGAGAAGAGAATTATTAAAATATTATGATATAGATCTATATCGATCCTTAACGAAGATTAAAGGAGAATATAGAACAATAACGGGTAGTAAAGATAAACATTGCTCTCGATTAATCACGAAAAAATCTTTAAATATCTATATCGATTTACACAGATATCGACGATAAGGAAAGCCAACGACAAAATCTATATTGATCGTTATCGATTTTCAAAGTATTGTAATGATTGATGGTATCAGGGAGAATCACCACTGATGAATGAGGTTGTCTTGGTAAAAATTTAATTTGAGATAACTTATTCTGAGAGGCAAAGTGAATTGCCGATATAATCTCAGTCTTAATCTGGCTAAAAAGCCGTACTTGATTTCTAAGGCAATAATTCTGCCAACTAAGCTACGGAGTGTAGCAAATGAAAGACCTTTAGTAAGTTCTACTTCAAGTCTATCTTTTATTCAAAATGTTGTGGATATTTATACAAAATTTTTACATTGTCTCTTATCTCCCTACCTACTTACTTGATAAATTAAAAAATATATATTCTAATTTTCTTAATTGATTTCAAAATAACAAAAATTGTATTGACCAATTTATGAAGTTATTTCATAATTCCAAATAATTCCAAAATACATGATTTAAACATAATTTATTTTCATATTACAAAACTTTCATTGCATTTAATTGTATCGTATACCTTAGGTATCAAATTACCATATAAAATAATGCAACATATGCTTCAAGAATTATTTTGTTTTGTTATGTTCTTCTTTTGAGTTTCTTTCGTAAACATTATTTAATTGTAATCTGATTCTTAACATTGTCGTGTGTAATTCTAAAACCATATGTGAATGCATTTTTCAGGTTCATTGAAGTTACTTAATAATTTCGCTTATATTTTAATTGCATCATATGCAACTTTAATTGGGTTAATTTCTTTTTATGAATCATGCAATCTAAATTACATTTATATTGCATATACGCGATTAACGATTCTTATATGTATACGTTACAGTATTTCAAAGGCGGACAAGGATCTATAAAGAATCGTCAAGAATCGTTATCGGTCTTTAAACGAACAATTTATATTTACAATAAGCTATGGCCGGTGCAGTGATGAATGGTGCAATGCAAAGAGGATGGCTTTACACACGAAGGTCCGTGGTTCGAATCTCAAGAGTAAATTTTTCAAATTGAATTGTTTTCATATAATATAAATAAATAAAAAAAAAAAAAAAAAAGCGAGAAAAAATTTTTTTTAAATTATGTCTATAAATTCCGATAAAGATCTTCATCGAAATCTTTTATAGCTGACGTCGAATTTCGTGAATAAAATCGATGTCGATCTTAATCAAAACCTTGGTTTTTTTCTATAAAGAGCTTCACGCAAATCTTTATAATTCTTTATAGCTAACTATATAGCTTGGTTGAACGGGTAGCGAATCTATAGAACAGCACAAGAAACAGATTTCCTTGGGTACATAATTTCTGTACGCGGTATTGAACCATCTGAGGAACGAATTCAAGTCTTGAAAGTTTCTCCTACACCTTCAACGTTAAAAGAGCTCTAACGCTTCTTAGTCATGGTGGACTATTACCACCGTTTTATCCCAAAATTGGTTGAACTAGCAGCACCTTTATATGAACTTTTGAAACGCTGCAATAATAAAAAGAAAAATAACAAACAAAAGTTTGCGTGGCTTGAAAACACGAAGCAGCTTTTCAATGCATTAAACAAGCCCTACAAAACAATGTTCTTCTTGCACACTCAAACTCAAATACGAAAATTAGCTTTTGTGTCGACGCTTCGAATATTGCGGTTGGTGGAGTACTTCAACAACAAAACGGACTTAAATGGGAACCCATTAGTTTCTTTTCAAAAAAATTAAAACAAAACGAGCAAAAACATTCCACTTTCGATCGTGAACTATTAGCTATTTTCCTGGCCATCAAACATTTTCGGCACTTAATTTTTTTTTTTTTTATTTATTTATTTATTTGTTTACATTTCATTATAATACTTCTATTTCATTCTTTATACTAATAACAAAATAATAATACTAATACTAAAATATGAAGCGAATAATAATAATAATAATAATTAAATAATAATAAAATAATAATAATAATAATAATAATAATAATAATAATAATAATAATGATAATGGTGATAATAAAAATAATTATTATAATAATAATAATACATAATAATAATACTAATTACAATAATTATAATAATAATGATAATAATAATAAAAATAAGAATTAAAATAATAGAAAAGGAGAAAAAGATATGTGTGAAATAGTTCAAACAAACAGTGTTAAAAAGAAAAGAAATGTAAATAAGGACAAAATGCATTTAGTGACAACATTAAGTTGTCAGTATTAAATGCATACTAATAAGGTTTATACATATGTATATAGTTGAGCTGTTTGGGCAGAACCGGAAGGTATAAGAAAATCTAAATTTTAAAACTGTTACAAAAACAACAAAAAAGAAAAAATATAAAAAATAATAATAATAATAATCAATTTTATCTCTTATTTTCAATTCTATTATTTGCCTATAATATTAAAATTATACCATGAATAATCAAAATTTAAGGAAGGATACGTGCAAATTATTAAGCCATAACAATAAATAATGACTCAATATTGTGCAACTCTGAAAGCCATAGCTTTACTTCTTTAACAAATACATTGTATTTTTTGATACTTCTTAATTTATCAGGTAATTTGTTATAAATAAATGGAGCAATATTTGAATAAAAACGTTTTAGAATCTCGGTACGTGCTAAAGAAACAGTAGCAGGATTCTGTGTCCTAATAAAATAACCATTAACATCTTTGAAAGATAATGAATTACTCCTTACAAAAAATATTTTCAGGACTTTAAAAAAGTATAAATATCTCAATGGAAGAATGTTAACTGCTCTGAATAATGGTAACGATGGTACACGTTTGCTTTTTCCTAAAATACATTTAACAATAGCTTTTTGCGCAACTAGCAGTGGTTTCAAATGAGATATGTAGGCATTACCATAACATGAAATACCGTATTCTAAGTGAGATTGCACAAGTGAGAAATATAACATGCGCAAGATAGTTATAGGACAAGTAGTGCGTATTAGATAAAATTTTCTTAAAGAATTATACAGTAATCTCTTGACGTTCTTTATATAGGGAGTCCATTTAAGTTTATTATCAATAGTAAGTCCAAGATATTTCAATTCTGTAACGCATTCAATAGTAAAACAGCAAGAATCACAACAACGATTGCCAATACATCTATGCATGATATGGAATATTATTTAGACTATTAATGGAGCTTGCTGAGTTGAAAAACATAAGCTTTGTTTTGTCACTCAGAATCATATTATAAGAAGTTAAGCAAATATTAATTAATAATAAATCCTGATTAATTTGATCTTGGATGCTTTCTATACTTGTTCCGCTGTAAACAATAGACATATCATCAGCAAAAGCAAATTTACGGCCTGTAAGATTTTAATCTTACAAATAAACAAAGTGAATTAAAGTAAATTAAAAAGAGTAGGGGACCTAGCACTGAACCTTGAGGGACACCTACATTCCCTAGAGGTAGAATGTTACTCATAGATGTATTGTAACGCACTAATTGATTTCTGCCTCCTAAAAAGGATGCCAACCACTGTAGTGTAGTTCCTCTGAAGCCAGCATTTTGTAGTTTTTGTAATAGTAAATTATGATCCACAAGATCGAAGGCCTTAGTAAGATCTATAAATAAACTAGCAACTTTATATCTTTTGTCTAGGTTAATGTGGACTTCAGTAAGAAAGTCCAATAATGCATCTTCTGTGCTTTTTCCTTTCCTAAAACCATATTGACAATCACTGAAAAAATCATTTTTATTCAAAAAGGTAACCATTCTTTCGGCTATACTTTTTTCATAAATTTTTGAAAAGACCGATAGAAGTACAACTGGTCGATAGTTGCCTGGATCTGTGGGGTCACCTTTTTTATACAGAGGGGTCACAATCGATGTTTTAAGGCTTTCCGGAAAAATACCATTTTTAAAGCTTAAGTTAATCAAATAAGCTAATATATCACATATCTCAGTTGCTATCTTTTTCAGTAAGACAGAATTGAAGCAATCGATTCCTGTCGAATAACTATTCTTAATCGATAAAATAGTAATAAGGACGTCATTTGGGGTAACAGCCGAAAGAAAAAAACTTGAGCAGTAAGATTTATCATTAAAAGGATTAATTGTAGGTGTACTAACATGAAAAACTAACTGATTACAGTTTTTTATCAGCTTTGGAATATTAATGAAAAAATTATTTAATTCATTGATAATGTCATTAGTGTTATTCAGTAAAATTCCTTTTGACGATTTGATTTCAGGAATTACAGTTTTTGTTTTTGGATAACCTATAATCTCATCAATAATGCGCCATTGCATTTTGAAATTACCAATACAGCGGTTAAATTTAGCTTGATAATAAGTAGATTTGCGTGATTTGATTAAAATTTCAACTTCTTTGCGAAAATTAAGAAATTTTTTTTTTAATAGAATGTTATCTGGTTGTTTTTTTACTTTCCTATGCATTTTATTTTTGATTTTTATTTTATTACAAATGAAATCTGTAATCCATGGTTTCAGATGTTTATGGCAACTTTTTTTTAAAGGTGAATATGAAGTACTGTTTTTTATATGATTTTTAAGTAGATTAGTGAAAGCATCAAAAGCTAACGAAGGATCATTAATGCTATATACGCCATTCCAGGTTTCTTTCTGCAAAGATGCACGTAACATCTCATAATTAATTGTAGGAGCATTTTCTGTATATTCAATGAAAGTTCTGACACTGTTAGTATATGAGATTTTTACACAAGTTGCAGAATGGTCGGTAATGTTAAGTGCAGATACAAATCCTTGTATACTAAATTTAGACTTGTTATACAATTTGTAAAAAATGTGATCAATGCAAGAGACAGACTTCTCTGTTACTCTTGTAGGCTCATTAATTATTGATTCGAAACCATTGCTTGATAACATGGTCATATATAGATCACTAGATACTGGCAGATTTAAAATATTTATGTTCATGTCACCTACAATGAATATGTTTGAAAGATGCAATGATTTTATAAAATTATCTAATTCGTATATAAATGTGTTAATATCACTATGGACAAATTTATATACACAAAAAATATAAATATCAACAGAGTCAATAATTATTTTCAATAGAAGACAGCCAGCTGTTTGAAAATCAATAAGCATATGAGGAATAATTATTAATGTAGTAAGAATCGAGTTCATCGTCTTCTATCCAAATTTCTGATAAAATGAGAATGTGTGGAATGCTAGTAGCAGCAAGATGAGTACATAAGTTATCAAAATTTGCACGCATACTTCTTATATTTTGATGTAGGATGAATAATGGATTAGAATGGGAGGGAGAATAAGTATTAGCACTGTACAAAGTAGAAGACGAGTCTATTACATCAGAGCTATGTAAATTCATTGAATTAGGAAAAATATTAACAATAGTTCTAAAATTAATTATAAGTTGTCTAAATCGTTGAAGTTGTTATTGTAAATTGCCTCGTCACTGATTGATTTTTCCATCATTATCGTGCCATTTCTTACCCATAAAAATTTATATTGCTTTGTTTTTTTCATATTTTTTGCAGAGAAAAGTAATTTTCTTTTAAATGGTGATAACCATTGTTGCGACAGCAAATAGCCCCTATATTTTTTTTTTTTAAGATATTTTCGTACGCCGCTGTATTTTTACAGACGGTTGTACACATAATTTTTAAAATGCTTAAAATGTGCATTTAGTGGAAATTTTCAATAAAATATTCCAATAAATGAACTGTAAATTCCAATTCCGTTGCACACGCGCAACATAAAATTTAATCTTGTTTTGTTCAAAAAATTGAACAAAGATTTTTGTACTAATCACATGGATTATGTCAAAAATCACGCCACTTCGAGAATAATCCCATGTATTTAATACAAATACATGAGATTATTCCATATTTTTCTCGAATATAATCTCGCTTGAATTTTCTATACCTTTTTATCTATCCTCACAATACTAAAATATTATGAACTTCAGTGTATTTGTCAATATACAAATACACCACAGAAATTTTTCACACAACATTTGATTTATTCTCATATAAATCAATGTGTATGAAAAAATCAATAATACCATATGATCCATATAATTGCATTATATGACCTATTTACCTGAAGTAAATAGCATAATGTAATACCCATCTTCCATTACACACACCATGTCAACTTCCATAATCATAATACTCGTATACATTATTCACATAATAATGTATCGAATAATCTGGAATTTGTATTTATAATGATGATTGATGTACTCGCGCATTGTATCATATATCGATGATGAGTTAATTCCGTCGCGAAAATACCCATACCAACAAAAAGAAACAAAAATGTTTTAATGATTGGTACACGTAATTTTTTTTTGAGATTTCTTCTCGTCGAGATTCTTTTTTAATGGGAGACACTCACGCTAGGAATTTCGAGTAGAACGGTTGGTTTTTTTTGGTATCGGCCGAAGCCTGAGTCAGTGACGATGATAAAAATAAGATTTTTTTTTGATATACTTAAAACTTTTTCAAAATTGTAGTTTGTTCGATTTTTTTTGATATTGACGGAAAAACGAAATATAGGGTAATAAGAATGAAGAAAAGGAAAAAAAAAATATTGTGTTAATACAAATGTGAAGAACTAGGAATCTACGTTAAATAAAAGTTTTTATATCCGCGATTAATTTAAATGATTCGATAACCAAGAGACAAGAAAATCATGAAAAAAAAAAAAAAAAACTTTATCCTTTTAAAATTCGAAAATTTAAAGTCGTTTTTTTTATGAATAAAGAAAAAAAAAATTAAAGTAAATTGAAAAAAAAATAATATAAAAAAAAAAAAAAAAAAAAAAAGCAAAAAGAAAGTTGAGTGAAAAATTGTTTAAACAAGATTTCTCCTTATTTTCAGTTTTTTTTTGATTAAATTTAAAATAAGAAACTTAGATTTGTATAATATTTTTTTGAAAAACTCATACAAGTTGCAAGAAGTTTTTGGTTTTATTCATTTTTAAAAAAAAAAAAAAAAAAAAAAAAAAAAAAAAAAAAAGTAAAAGAAAAAAAAAACGAATGTAAAGTGCAGACATTAATTGTCAATTAATTTTTTTTGGATTGTGTAAATATTTTTTTTGAAAAAAAAAGGAAAAAAAAAATAAAAATTCTGAAGTAATTTTTTTTTACAATAAACATTATTACAAAAAAAAAAAAGAAAGAAAAAAAAAACTAAGAAAAAGAAAAGCATTTCGTCTAAATTCTAAAGGCAACCACGAGGTCGTGTTTGGAAGATGTTCATCATACATGCGGATGGAATCTTTAGTATCATGTGTAATCACCATGTCGTCCAAGTGAGAAAGATGATGCCGTAAGTTATTTAACAAAGGAATTAAATGAAAAAAAAAAAAAAAAGAAGAACAATAAAGAATCTTTTTATCAAAATTATTTTTCAAAAATCAATAAAGTAATGAAATTTATAATTTTTTTATTTAGAGTAATTTAAGGTAGAAATAAAGATAAAGTAATACAATAAATTTGAATAAAAATAAAGTTGAAATAATAGTATGTACGCTGCACTAGGGCAACCTTAAAGACAAGATACAATTTTTTTTCTTGTAATGGTTTTTTTATTTTTTTGTTTTTTTTTTACAAATAAACTCCATATCTGTTTAGTTATGGTGTTATTATATACATTTCATATTGGTTGGATTCCTAGCATTTAATTGAAACTATTTCCTTTTTATTTATTTGGATATTTCGCGTCACTTTAAATAAAAGAAAAAAAAAAAAACAAAAAAAAAAAAAAAAAACCAATAATGTCAATAGTAATCATAATAGTACTTTAATCACAATTAGGATCAAGTTTTTTATTTGAAGGAATGGATACTAATGTTAACATCATATTTTTTTTGTTTGTTGCGCATAATTTTGAAGAATAATAATAAAAAAAAAAAAAAAAAAAAAAAAAAAAAAAAAATTTGAATGTAATATCTATACAGATTAAATGAAAGAAAACTTGTACTTGTCACACCTGTTAATGTTATAATTTCAATCCCATCAGCTGATGACTTTAATATTGAATCTGTATTCGATTTTTTTTGACTAGTTATAAAAAAAAAAAAAGAGAAAAATAATAGGTAATATTAAATTCAAGAAAAAGAAAAATATATATATAATGTAATTAAAATATAAACGTTCAATTATGTTTATTATGTTCATTAATAAAACAAAAGAAAAGAAAATTTGAGAAAATAGAGGAGAAATGAATTTTAATAAGAAATAAATCAATCAAACAAAAGGTGTTGTGATTTGGGGATCACATCGATGGTGGAAGATGGTCCTCCCATTGGCTCCCTTTTCTCTATCATTGGAAGGTAAAGTTTTTTTGTGAGTTTCATCGTTTTCTTAAGACAGTTTTTTTTCTGGCTTGTGTTTCTTATAAGATTTATACGCTTTCAACAGAATATGTTTTGCCGGTCTTTATTTATGTCTGCATAAGAACCAACTTCCGATATGGTGTATCCAAAGAACCCACCCCGGCTGAAGCGGCTGGATAAATGACCGGCTGGGTCCACCCGGAAGTTCCCTTTTGGTGTACTTATTATTATCATCAAAAATTTTTTTTTTTCATTATGCAACATATGGCGCCCAACGTACCGCCCATCTGGTACATTAATTTATTAGCGTCCATATGTCGCTCCACCTTTTTGGTGTTGCAACATATGGCGCCCAACGGCAGGCACCTACCATCAAGTGTCTGATCCTTTTCTCGCCCTTAAGGCACAATAATTTTTTTTTGTAATTTAGCTTCATCGGTAACATGGAGATTTTCTGTTTAATGGCAACATTGAGCAGAAAATCTACCATCCCACGCGTCCTCTCAGATCATCCCCAATAACCCGGTTTTAAATTTAATTGACAATTATATTTCGTGCGCGATATATATATATATTTTTTTTGTGTAATAAAAATTCTCGAACACAGTGACGTAAGTCCAAGAGTTTGGGTCGGTATAAATCCCGAAATCTTGTTGCGACGGCACTGTGAAAATGTTTGTAGTTTCAGTATATACAAAAGTAATTGAAAAATTCGATTACTTTTGCTATTAAATTCTGTAATTAACTTTGCATATTTTTTTTTTCGGTCTGAATTTTTGTGTGACTTTAATAGTTTTGTAATTTTTTTCCGGTAAATTCAACTCACTTTGCCTCTTGGTATTTAAATTCAATTTCGGTTCGAAATTTATATGCTGAATGACATATACGATGGTCAGGACGATTTTGCATATGCAAGATCGAGCCTTTGCTCGTTATGTCCATTCAGCATCGCGGTTTGTTATATTCAGATCTTTTAGCTAAATTTTATACTTTGTAACCTCCGTCGTTTGTCACAGGTTTTGGGGCATAACCCGAAATGCTGTTTGCACGCGGTAGTGTTGCAAAGTATACGCATGTTTTATAGTGAACCATTTTTTTTGAGAATTAAAAAAATATTTTGTAATGGCAATCGATGTCGTGCGATTGATCGCTTTGAAGTCGCTCATGTTTTCGGTTTTATTTAATTACACATGAGTGACTCATCAATGCATCAACTTATATGAAATTTAATTCAATTAAAATTTTGAAAACCCCAGTGTGCCCAGAATTTATATTCCCTATCTACAATCTGTTTCTTAAATTATTTTATTTATCAATATTATTTATCAATAGATAGAGGAAACCTTTGCTTTTGTTCCAGATTTAACAAGGTGGAAAGTCGTTTATTTTGACGCCTCTTCGCCCTCGTTGGGATTCTCCAGATCACAACACCAAAATGATAAATAAAACTAACATATATATTTTTTTTGCATGTATTGACTTTTGCATGTTTTTGATAAAAATATTTTGATTTTTATTTTTTTTTGATAATACAAATATTTTGATTTTTATCTTTTTTGATAATAATAAAATTTTGAGATTTCGATTTTTTTTTGAGAAAAAACAAAGATTTTTTTTCTTTTCTTTCCTTCTTCTTATGAATAAACAGAATAATCTTAAAGTTATTCGCGTCCGCGTTTTAAAGAATCATAAATAAAATCAGTTTTTTTTATATATACATACATTCATTTTCGTGATGAATTTTTGAGTTTTTTTTTGCATTTCTAGATTTTTTTTTTATTTTTGGGTCTACGTCGAGGCGTAGATCTTTTAGCACCTGAAGGTTTAATCGCTGGTCTCGCGCGGCTGAGTTTCGCGTTGAGCCCCGATTCATAAAGATTTTTGGAATATATAGTTTTTTCATATAAATTCAGTGATAATAATAAATTTTGAATTTTTTTTTGTAAATTAAATTGCATTGAGTAGATTTTCTAAATAAAAATTTTTTTTTTTGAGTGACTCACTTAATCTCGGTTCATAATAATCGCGAGTGATTTAGTGTTCAATTTAGTGCCAATTTTACAGATTTTTTTTTGAAAAGGCTACTTAAATTCTGCTAAGATGGATCCCAGTTACCTGGACCAACCAGAATTTGCTTACGAATGTCAGATTAGGAATATAGATCCTAACCACCAGGATTCTCTTAGGACCCTAAGTGATCAGTTGACCGCTGAAGCCGATGGAATTGTCCAACGAACAGATAAGATGGTTCATTCGTTAAATAAGGAAATTGCTGATTTACGTAGCCAGGCAGAAGGATTGATCAATAGCCTGACTTCACAGGATATCGCATCCGACACTGATAAGTCTCTGCGTGTCCAAGCTAAGCTATGGCACTTGCAGCATCGTGTTGATCGTGTTAAAACGAAAAAACCAAATTACGAGTCTGTTAAATCCATCGACGACGTCATAAAGCAAGGATTTCAACTGTTAAAGCGTGCTTTGAGAGCGGATGATGCAGATCTGGGAGCTGTAGGAGGTGATTTGAATTTTGACAACACTCAGTCTATTGTGAGGAGTACTCCAGCAGCTTCGTTGGAAAATTTAAGCATCATGGGTGGGAAAGAAGGACCTGCTGTTCTAAATTCTATTCCTTTTGTAAGACAAAATGTTGTTAATATTCAAAATAAATCTAAAAATAAACCAACAAAATCTCTGGCTTTCAATATCCCTTTTTCCAACAAATCATCTGTAAACTTACGCCACGATATCGCCTCGCGATCTTCGAATCGAAATTTTGAAAACTTAAACTTGTCAAACACAACTCAGCGTGACACTGATAAGTCCAATTTCAGATTGAATACTTCGTTACCAGCCACAACTAATGATTTTTCTCCAGTTGTTTTTGATAAACCTTATCCTCAAACAACTCGTAATCTTCCAATTTCTTTTAATAATGATTTTAATCGTACGCGACAAGCAGCTAATCCTCAGCTTTCTAGTTTGAATCTTCCACAATCACGTCCTGAAATTTTTCTTAATAATACTCACCCAAGTCCCCGTAATACGCCTTTGTCAGCAAATAATTCACGTTTTGGCTCCGCGCCACCCTTTTCCCAACAACCTAGACGTTTTTACAGGTCCACAAGTCCTCTTAAGAGATGGAACTTGTCCTTTTCAGGTAGTCGTATCGGATTACCTATTGAAGAATTCCTTTTCCGTCTAGAATCTCTAGCTGTTGCTGACAAAGTCTCTGAAGATACATTAGCTGCTCACGTGAATCGATTTTTGTCCGACAAAGCTCTGACATGGTATTGGCTTTTCCGCAGATCCAATCCGCTTGCAACATGGCGCGATGTACGACGGGCATTGCTTGACGAATTTCGAAGTCAGACCACCGATTTCGAGATACGCCAAGCAATGTTCGCTCGTCATCAAAAGCCTGGCGAGTCCTTTAGTGACTTCCGATTGGAGATGCAGGGTTTGGCTTCACGCCTTAGACATCCTATGAGCCAACAGGAGCTTATCGACATTGTTCGTCGCAATATGAATGCAAGATTACGTAACGCCCTCCTTCTTCATACAGTGAATTCTCTTGATGAATTACGAGATCTTGCACGTCGTTTCGAAAAGTTGTGGTCAGAAACTGAACTTCGGGCTAGAACACGTAATGTTTCTGAGCTTTACAATTCATACGATTCATGTGTCTTCGATGAAATACCTCATCAAAATTTTTCAAACTCTTACGATACTTCTTGTGACCTAGGTCACCAATTTTCTCATATGTCTATTAATTCACCCCGAAATGTACATGAATCGAATAATGTTTCTAGAACGGACTTACCAATGTCGAACGTTGATGTTTGTGCGTTGAACAATTTAAATACAGAGAATTATATATGTTGGAATTGTGACGCGAAAGGACATTCTTTTAGAGAATGTACGGTGGCCAAACGAAATTTATTCTGTTACAAATGTGGCCTCAAAGGTGTCACAACTCCTGTGTGTAAAAATTGTGTTTCGGAAAACGGAGTGTCAAACGTGATGCACTCCGGGGCACCGCGTTTGATACGTCGTTTCCCGGATCCGAAAACCTCTGCTACGTCGAAAAAGACAACTTAGAATTGTCTGGTGTCGCCGATGGTTCTCTTGTGATGGACCGTGGGCCTGATTTGAACCAAGCTTTTCAGGGCGTCTGTAAGTGTGCCACTGATTGTGACACCGTGACAAAAAACCCGCTTGGCGATGGTCAGTATCGGGGCCCATCACAGGACGATACCATCTCCAATGTCAGCCAATCTCTATCCTTGTCTGAAAAATCTGATTTGTCCAAAATTTTACCTGATATGTCTATTAATTTACCTGATTTGTCTTATAATGCAACCATGAGTTTCGAGGATCGTTATCTAGAGAAGTTGCGTAAATATAATGAACGTCGAAATAAAATATTCGGTACAGTTTCGGAAGTTGTATCAAAACGTATTTTAGAATGTCGTGAACGTTTCAAGAAACGTGTGCAAATTCGGAAATCGTTAGAAGTTCTGAATAATTTTTGTCCTTTTAAAGATCCGCGTCCGTACGCTAAAATAAAAATAAATGGTGTCGAATTATACGGTTTGATGGATACAGGGGCTTCAATCAGTTGTTTAGGTCGTAATGCTGATGAAATTTTAAAACAAATAGGTGTCAAGAGTTCGCGCTCGGCAACACCTATTCAAACAGCTGATGGAAGCGCGCAAAAAGTTGAAGGCGTTATAGAGGTTGAAGTTGTTTACAACGGGGTTTGTAGAACACTTCAACTCTATATCGTGCCAACTTTAGCGCAACAATTGTATCTCGGGATCGATTTTTGGCAAAAGTTTAATTTATTACCAAAGTGTGTTTCAGAACTTCGTGACGAAAGCGTTCAAGATCCGAAAATGCACGTTTTGACCGCGGAACAGCAACGAAAGTTGAATTCAATTAAAGCAAAATTTCCCTCGTTCGCTGTTCTCGGCTTAGGTAAAACGTCTCTTGAAATGCACGTAATAGATACCGGTGATACACCTCCTATAAAACAACGCCATTATCCTGTTTCGCCCGCGATTCAAAAATTAATGTACGACGAGCTTGATCGCATGCTCGACATGGGAGTTATCGAAGAATCTTTTAGCGCGTGGAACAATCCCGTTGTCTTGGTAAGGAAGCCTGGTAAAAATCGCTTGTGTTTGGACTCGCGAAAAGTCAATGCTGTGACAAAGAAGGATGCATATCCTTTGCCACACATTGACGGGCTGATCAGTCGCTTGTCCGACACAAAATTTATCTCAGGGATCGATTTGAGGGATGCCTTTTGGCAGATTCCCTTAGAAAAGGAATCTCGCGAAAGGACAGCCTTCACAGTACCTGGCAGGCCTCTTTACCAATTCACCGTGATGCCGTTCGGGTTGTGCAACGCTCCCCAACGAATGTGTCGATTGATGGACAAAGTCGTACCGTCGGAGTTACGCGATAATGTCTTCGTATACCTTGATGATTTATTAATAATATCGAAAGATTTTGACACTCATTTAAAAACGCTTGAAAAAGTCGCAACTTGTCTAAGGACGTCGGGATTAACCATCAACGTCGAAAAAAGCAAGTTTTGTCAAAAGGAAATTAAATATCTTGGTTATATCGTCGGTGATGGTTGTATTAAGACAGACCCTGAAAAGATCTCCGCGATTGTCGATTTTCCAAGTCCGAAAAATCCTAAACAAGTTCGCCGTTTCTTAGGAATGACCGGCTGGTATCGTCGATTTATTCGTGATTATGCGTCTCTGTCGGCACCTATTTCTGATTGTTTGAAAAAGTCGAAAAATTTCGTTTGGTCCGACGAGGCTCAAAACTCTTTTGAAAAGCTCAAGATTTGTATGACTTCCGCGCCCGTGCTAGGAAATCCTGACTTCACGAAGGAGTTCTTCATACAATGCGATGCGTCGAAAGTGGGCGTAGGAGGAGTCCTATTCCAACTTTCGGAGGCGGGTGATGAAAATCCCATCGCATTTGTTTCGCAAAAACTGAACAAAGCACAGAAGAACTACTCCGTGACAGAACTGGAGTGCTTGGCCGCGGTGTTGTGCGTCAAGAAGTTTAGAGCTTACGTCGAAGGATTTAAATTTACGATTATTACGGATCACGCGAGTTTGAAATGGTTGATGTCTCAGCCAGATTTAAGTGGTCGTCTCGCCCGTTGGAGCTTGAAATTGCAAGCTTTCGATTTTGCAATACAGCACCGCAAAGGCTCACAAAATGTGGTTGCTGATTCGCTCTCGCGCGCGTTTTGTGAGGAAATAAATACGAACTTAAATCTGACTGAAGTCGACTTAAATTCAAAAAGCTTTCGCGATGAGGAATACGTACAGTTAATATCGTTCATTTCAAACAATCAGAATAAGTTGCCAGATTTGAAGGTTTACGACGGTAAAGTGTTCAAACGTGTCCGTTTTCGAACTTCGGAATCTACCGACAATCCTTGGAAGCTCTGGGTCCCTAAATCCCTTCGTAAGTCTTTGGTCCAAAATGTTCACGAATCTGAAACAACTTGTCATGGTGGCATTACTGTCGTATACCGATTTTTGACTGATAAATACTTTTGGCCCAAAATGATTATTGATGTCCAAAATTTCGTTGGTTCTTGTGAAACGTGTAAGGAGAACAAATCCCCTAATTTTCGAACTAGACCTCCTATGGGATCTAGGTTCATTACTGAAAGACCCTTTCAACGTCTTTACATCGATTTGCTTGGTCCATATCCCAGGACTAAAGCAGGAAATTCGCAAATTTTGATCGTTCTTGATCACTTTTCTAAATTCGTGTTTCTTAAACCCCTCCGTAAAGCCAATGCCCCTGCTATTGTGACCTTCTTAGAACACGAAGTCTTCTCTATTTTTGGCGTTTGCGAATTTCTACATAGTGACAACGGTAAACAATTCGTTTCGAAAGATTTTCAAAACTTTTTATCTTCTTATGGTGTCCAACATATACGCACTGCTTTATATTCACCTCAATCAAATGCATCTGAACGCGTAAATCGGGTCATTTTAGAGGCTGTAAGGTCCTATGTTCAAGAAGACCAGGCAAACTGGGACAAGGCCATCCACCGCATAGCTGCCTCCCTTAGAACTCGATACCATAGTGCTATTGAGCGCACACCTTACCAGACGGTATTTGGTTTCCCTATGGTAAGGCATGCCTCAGCATATCGAGTTCTGAAGGAGCTGGACTGTGTGATGGATGGAGAGGACATCGATCTGCCTGAATCTGCAAAGCTTCAGCAGATCCGTGATCAAGTCTCGGTAAGCCTGAAGAAAGCTCACGAACGAGCAGAAAGATCTTACAACCTCCGGACCACCACAGTGAAATTTCGACCTGGTCAAGAGGTTTATAGGCGAAATTTCACTCAAAGCGATTTTGCGAAAGGTTTTAATTCGAAATTGTCAAAAAAGTTTATTAAATGTCGAATTAAAAGATGCATTGGTGGAAGTATGTATGAAGTAGAGGACCTACAAGGTAAATATGTAGGGACTTTTCATGCGAAAGACCTCAAAGCATAACACCATTTTTGGTTTACCACGTCACCCTAATTTTTTTTATCTTTCCTCACTGTATCTTATAATCATTTGGCCTATACTTTTCAAAAGGAAAATAATATTTTTAACCAGGTTGTCGTTAATTGGTTCATTTTACCCCCTTAGGTAAATATAGTATACCAATTTATGAATTCTTTAAAGTTTGAATATCTTTTTGGTCTATTTTGAACTTTCTTTCCTGGTTTTGTTACTTATTACTCGGACTTGACATTTTTATGTACGAGTAAATAAATCATCATCGCGAAATGGAATTTTTTTTTGATTTTTGGATTTTGGTAACGTGTGTGTGGACTAATTTCCCAAATCTGTTGTTCAGCCCGGCTAGCCCACGTGTTCCGGCATTGAGACTCATCTCAGGGTGTGGACGAGCCCCACGTGTTGTGTTAAGGCAACACAGACCAATTTCCCTATTCGGTCAAAATTTCCCAGTGGGACTATTTAATTGTTTCTATGGATCAATGTCCTTTACGGACCTTACAGTATCGTTTCGCTGCCGTGTTTCAACCTTTTCCACTTCGACAGGTTCGTGGAAAAGTTTGTTTTGTTGCGACAGCAAATAGCCCCTATATTTTTTTTTTTTAAGATATTTTCGTACGCCGCTGTATTTTTACAGACGGTTGTACACATAATTTTTAAAATGCTTAAAATGTGCATTTAGTGGAAATTTTCAATAAAATATTCCAATAAATGAACTGTAAATTCCAATTCCGTTGCACACGCGCAACATAAAATTTAATCTTGTTTTGTTCAAAAAATTGAACAAAGATTTTTGTACTAATCACATGGATTATGTCAAAAATCACGCCACTTCGAGAATAATCCCATGTATTTAATACAAATACATGAGATTATTCCATATTTTTCTCGAATATAATCTCGCTTGAATTTTCTATACCTTTTTATCTATCCTCACAATACTAAAATATTATGAACTTCAGTGTATTTGTCAATATACAAATACACCACAGAAATTTTTCACACAACATTTGATTTATTCTCATATAAATCAATGTGTATGAAAAAATCAATAATACCATATGATCCATATAATTGCATTATATGACCTATTTACCTGAAGTAAATAGCATAATGTAATACCCATCTTCCATTACACACACCATGTCAACTTCCATAATCATAATACTCGTATACATTATTCACATAATAATGTATCGAATAATCTGGAATTTGTATTTATAATGATGATTGATGTACTCGCGCATTGTATCATATATCGATGATGAGTTAATTCCGTCGCGAAAATACCCATACCAACAAAAAGAAACAAAAATGTTTTAATGATTGGTACACGTAATTTTTTTTTGAGATTTCTTCTCGTCGAGATTCTTTTTTAATGGGAGACACTCACGCTAGGAATTTCGAGTAGAACGGTTGGTTTTTTTTGGTATCGGCCGAAGCCTGAGTCAGTGACGATGATAAAAATAAGATTTTTTTTTGATATACTTAAAACTTTTTCAAAATTGTAGTTTGTTCGATTTTTTTTGATATTGACGGAAAAACGAAATATAGGGTAATAAGAATGAAGAAAAGGAAAAAAAAAATATTGTGTTAATACAAATGTGAAGAACTAGGAATCTACGTTAAATAAAAGTTTTTATATCCGCGATTAATTTAAATGATTCGATAACCAAGAGACAAGAAAATCATGAAAAAAAAAAAAAAAAACTTTATCCTTTTAAAATTCGAAAATTTAAAGTCGTTTTTTTTATGAATAAAGAAAAAAAAAATTAAAGTAAATTGAAAAAAAAATAATATAAAAAAAAAAAAAAAAAAAAAAAGCAAAAAGAAAGTTGAGTGAAAAATTGTTTAAACAAGATTTCTCCTTATTTTCAGTTTTTTTTTGATTAAATTTAAAATAAGAAACTTAGATTTGTATAATATTTTTTTGAAAAACTCATACAAGTTGCAAGAAGTTTTTGGTTTTATTCATTTTAAAAAAAAAAAAAAAAAAAAAAAAAAAAAAAAAAAGTAAAAGAAAAAAAAAACGAATGTAAAGTGCAGACATTAATTGTCAATTAATTTTTTTTGGATTGTGTAAATATTTTTTTTGAAAAAAAAAGGAAAAAAAAAATAAAAATTCTGAAGTAATTTTTTTTTACAATAAACATTATTACAAAAAAAAAAAAGAAAGAAAAAAAAACTAAGAAAAAGAAAAGCATTTCATCTAAATTCTAAAGGCAACCACGAGGTCGTGTTTGGAAGATGTTCATCATACATGCGGATGGAATCATTAGTATCATGTGTAATCACCATGTCGTCCAAGTGAGAAAGATGATGCCGTAAGTTATTTAACAAAGGAATTAAATGAAAAAAAAAAAAAGAAGAACAATAAAGAATCTTTTTATCAAAATTATTTTTCAAAAATCAATAAAGTAATGAAATTTATAATTTTTTTATTTAGAGTAATTTAAGGTAGAAATAAAGATAAAGTAATACAATAAATTTGAATAAAAATAAAGTTGAAATAATAGTATGTACGTTGCACTAGGGCAACCTTAAAGACAAGATACAATTTTTTTTTCTTGTAATGGTTTTTTTATTTTTTTGTTTTTTTTTACAAATAAACTCCATATCTGTTTAGTTATAGTGTTATTATATACATTTCATATTGGTTGGATTCCTAGCATTTAATTGAAACTATTTCCTTTTTATTTATTTGGATATTTCGCGTCACTTTAAATAAAAGAAAAAAAAAAAAAAAACAGGAAAAAAAAAAAAAACCAATAATGTCAATAGTAATCATAATAGTACTTTAATCACAATTAGGATCAAGTTTTTTATTTGAAGGAATGGATACTAATGTTAACATCATATTTTTTTTTGTTTGTTGCGCATAATTTTGAAGAATAATAAAAAAAAAAAAAAAAAAAAAAAAAAAAAAAAAAAAAAAAATTTGAATGTAATATCTATACAGATTAAATGAAAGAAAACTTGTACTTGTCACACCTGTTAATGTTATAATTTCAATCCCATCAGCTGATGACTTTAATATTGAATCTGTATTCGATTTTTTTTGACTAGTTATAAAAAAGAAAAAAAAAGAGAAAAATAATAGGTAATATTAAATTCAAGAAAAAGAAAAATATATATAATGTAATTAAAATATAAACGTTCAATTATGTTTATTATGTTCATTAATAAAACAAAAGAAAAGAAAATTTGAGAAAATAGAGGAGAAATGAATTTTAATAAGAAATAAATCAATCAAACAAAAGGTGTTGTGATTTGGGGAACACATCGATGGTGGAAGATGGTCCTCCCATTGGCTCCCTTTTCTCTATCATTGGAAGGTAAAGTTTTTTTGTGAGTTTCATCGTTTTCTTAAGACAGTTTTTTTTCTGGCTTGTGTTTCTTATAAGATTTATACGCTTTCAACAGAATATGTTTTGCCGGTCTTTATTTATGTCTGCATAAGAACCAACTTCCGATATGGTGTATCCAAAGAACCCACCCCGGCTGAAGCGGCTGGATAAATGACCGGCTGGGTCCACCCGGAAGTTCCCTTTTGGTGTACTTATTATTATCATCAAAAATTTTTTTTTTCATTATGCAACACCATTGATTTATATAAATTCGGTCATTGTTGTTTTTGATGTATTGTTTTTTTTTTAAGTTCTCGTTATACTTTTTTAAAATATTTTCTACTAAATTATAACGAGCGAACTCAACAGAAATAATATTTACTGTCTTTTTATTTTTTTGAATATTTTTGCGAAAAGAAAAATCAATATCAGTTGTAGGTGTTATTTGAATACCCAAATTGTCTGGAACCATCTTTGATACCAATTCAACATCACTAATATTTTCGTTCATTGGAATATTCACAAAATCCAGATGATTTTTATAAATAATATGTTCGAATTTATCAATTTTCGTTTCTAAATCAGAAATATGTTTTTTCAATGTATCATTTTCTGATTTAACTTCTTGAAGTAATGCTTCTAGTGATGAGATTCTGTTATTCATTTCAACAAGAGAAATACCTGTATCAGCCGTTGCCTTTTTAATAGATATTAATTCCTTGTAGATAATATCCAAAGTTATTTCACTGGAACCACCAGAACAAGCACTTAAGTTCAAGGTATCTGATCTGCTTTCCGATCTTTTTAAAGTGGTACATTTATTGCATCGCCAAACTCGATTTTTAGATTTTAAATAATGAATTTCCGAATTTTTTAATTTCGCGCACTCTGCATGAAAAATTAATGTGCAATCGGAACAATTAATTTTTAAACAATTTCTGTCCACTTTAGAACGGTAAACACCACAAGAAGACATTATTAATTTTTTATAATTAAGAGTAGCTAAGTTGTAAAAAAAAAAGAATATAACAGAGAGAAACAGAACACGTCTGCACAGTCCAACGACTCAACTGATTATCAATTGAAGCCAGGAATTTAACGATATTCATAGACCAGAAACCTCTCGTCAATGCGTTATTTCCCAAACCAAAAAGTCTCCACGTCAAACAAGACATTAATTACAGACAAAACCGACCTAAATCTCCAACTGATAATACAAGGTCAAAAGCAAGATAAACAAATACTTCAAAGTCAGAAAGACAAAAACGGTAACAGATCTTTCAAACTCTCGAAAATTTTTATGCCTGTAGAATTGGTATGAAATTTCTACAGAAAAAAACAGACCTTTCGTCCCTAAAAAATTTCGCAGACCTATTTTCAATAAAATCCATAACCTCTCACATCCCAGTATACGCATTTCATGAAAGTTAATCACTTCAAAATACTTTAGGCCCGAAATGAACAAACACATTACTCTCTGGGCGAGATCGTGCATTCAATGTCAAAAAGCTAAAGTCATACGTCACACAATTTCACCTCATGGTACTTTCAACACTCCGAGTGGAAGATTTGAACATATTCAAATGGACATAGTAGGTCCTTTACCTCCGTCCAATGGATACACTTACATTCTCACAATGAAAGATATCAGCCGAAAACATCGCAGCAACATTCATAAATTCTTGGGTTTCTCGTTATGGTATACCGACATTTATTACTACCGACCAAGGTACGTAATTTGATATCATATATCCTCGGTAATTACCGAATTCGTACGACATCGTATCACCCACAAGCTAATGGTTTTGTCGAAAGATTTCATCGACAACTTGAAACCGCCATAAAAGCATCCAATGACCCAAAAAAATTTTATTTTTCCTTACCTTGGATCCTTTTAGGCATCAGATCTGCTCTAATAGAAGATTTAAATTTATCTCCTGCTCACCTTTTATATGGTCAGCCACTAAGGTTACCAGGCGAATTTGTAACCTAGGACACATAAGACGTTAAAAAAATAACACAAAAATCGCCAGACTTATACGAAACAATTCACAAAATAAAACCACACCAACAAAAAGTACGTAAACAAAATCACATTTTCGTACCACAAAACTTAGAAGATTGTTCTCACGTCTTCGTAAAACAAAGGATATACAAAGGTACCTCAACTGCACTTTATTCAGGACCTTATAAAGTTCTTCCTAAACATGAAAAATTTTTCAAAGTTCTCATGGAACATAATAAAGAAGAGATCATTTCTATCGATAGAATTAAACCAGCATACCTTTTGAACACAGAAGTCGTTATAGACGTTAACACTGATATAATAAGAAATAATTGTGAAAAACAGGTTAGGTTTCAATTATGATACAATAATAATTAATATATCTATTTGTGTGAAAACATAAAACATTAAAAATAACTTAAAAAACAAGAATTTGATATGAATGGGTAGAAAAAGCTTTTCAACTTTTGTATAAAATAATGTAAATTTAATAGATTGAAATTTTTATCTTTGAATTTAACTTGAGTATTAAAATATTAGAATTTATATTGTAGCATTAAAAACAATGATAAAATCATATGTATGTAAGTTTATGTATTTATAGTCAAATTTAATTTATAATAACTCTGATACATATATGTATTTATATATGTAGATACTTACAGTTTGAAGAATAATAATATAAACTTTTTCCTTCTATATATAATATGTAGATGGTTTTAAATGAAATCAATTTATTCTCTTTTATAATATAACCTCACCATAGGTATGTAGTCATACTTCAATTTTTTCTCTTACAAGAAGGTAAGAACGCACAATATTTTCCACCTTTTTATTTTATTTTTTGACTATTGTGCACTTTAAAAATTATAACACTGTTTATTTATTATACATATTTTAAAACTTTTATAAACCATATTTTATTTAAAAAACCAAAAATATTTAACTACATAAAACACATTTTCTTTAGACTACTATTTCAGCAATCTTATTATTTATTAAGAAACCATAAGAAACTAAAATGTCAAAACAAAACATGGCACTTCTTACTAATACATACACAACACCAGTTGGAGGCTTTAATTGTAGAGGGTTTTGGGATAAATAAATGTATTCATATTTCCTTTACATGAGTATTAGTAAATTTTAAATTTCGTTTCTTTTCTCAGTGTCCACATAGTTTACATTGTTCATACTTCATAGTGACCTGAAACATTATGAAAATGAAAAACACATACTATAACGACAATTCCAGCCTCCAGGTCACCTTTAAAAATACGTGGTAAAAATATGTATATGTACATATTAAAATATATGTTTTTTTTTTTATTTTAATGTACTATTTTGTATGCATTCTTTCTCATTGCAATTTTTAGAAGAATATTGTATTGAAACAAGTCATAGATAGCTTCTATACTGTTTTTGCTAATGGAATTTTTTGAATTTTTTGGAGTTCAATGATTGCAAAAATTGCATATGTATTTGTTAAAAAAATCACGTGGCAAGTGTCTATATACTAATACCAAAGCGTAAAGATCTAATAAAGCGAGTTAACTTTCGCATAACGGTACCGCAAAAAACAATCACCAATAGAATTGCTTAAAAAGCAATTAAATCATTTCCCCAAAAAATGACGTCACAAATTTCCATATGTCCAAAAGAGATATTTCTACGAACCACCTTTCTAATGTAAAATTACATATGACAGCAAAAGATAAAAAGTGTGTTTAAAACTGCACACAATTTCATTCGATTTCCCCAGTATATACCTACATAATATTTTATTATTGTATAGGTTTTTGATATGCACGGATGTTTAAGATAACTCATTTTTTTTTGAGAATGTATTAGTTCATGTTAATTTGTATTCTTCAGTTTTATTACTTTACTTTCACACGTACGTGCCTTTTCTTCTTCTTCGTATGTAAATCATTACTCACTTTTTTTTGTAGGTGTATTTGTACCATGTAAATTTTGTTTACCACATTGTTTGTATAGGGGATAGATGACAAAGATTGATCTACCTAAGTAGTTTATTTTAAATTTTGTTTCAGTTAGTGAAGTTGAATCAATAAAAAATATTAAAAAATTAAGATTTTCAAGATTGTACTGGACTTATGCCCAATTTCTTCAGAAGTCTCAACTAGCTGGGTATCACCTAAGTGTAGGTGACACCTAGCTAGAGGTTTGGATTTCTTCATTAAAAAATTCTGCTAACTAGCTGTCAGCTACATTTCTAATTCCCAAACCTGAAAGCATGAAATTTTAATCGAGACTCTAAAGCTTTTTAATGTCAAATTGATGTCAGCTGTTATTTTTTAAGTATTTTTCAAGTTGTAACGTGTTATTTGAATAGCTTTCAAGCTGTAACTTATTATTTTGTATTAATTTGATACAAAATAAATCAAATTAATTCAATTTTTGTATTTTTATTATCAATTCATTGTAATCCTAGTACATATTTAAAAAAGAAATGTATGTACATATATTTATTAATTAATGAGAATATATAATTTATGCTAGATATTTTTCATGCTTCCTTTTCTCTAAAAATAAATTTTATAAGATGCCTCATATTAAAACTCAATAACTGGCGACAAATATTCACGATATTTTCTTTGTTTAACAACAGAATTTGAATTGAATTGAATTCGACAACATCTGGCGTCTCAAAAGGTTGGAAATTTTGTTTAGAATTTGAATCTCATGCATGCGTTTACAATGATGAGAGTTATCAAACAATTGAAGTAATAACAATTAAAAAATTGTTCCGACTAATATTCATACATTGTGTATGTATATGCCTATATAACAAACAGGTACCTTGTACTCATTAAATAATACATCTTTTACTTTCCTTTGTTTAATCTTTCATTCAATTACAACGCTGTTCCATTAATTAATTAAATTAAATATTCTTTTTTTTAAATTTATTTATTTAAATGATATATCAATTGTCATACTTTCGTTAATTTTTTTATTTTTGAGGTCCTTTTTTTAATTGATATTCGATGAATTATTTTGGTTTTAATTTCAATTTAATTAATTTTTTTTTTTAATTTTCTGTACACAGAATGCGTTGCTATCTACTTAGGTAACACCTAAATAAATAATCAGTACTTCATCTGCCACCTAAACTTAGGTGGCATCTAAGTGCTAATCAGAGGTGAAGAAATGCAAATTTCTTTATTATCTTACTGCTAAAGTTAGGGACAAGAAAGTTGAGACTGAAGAAATTCGGTATTAATATTTAAAATTTTTATAAATGAAGAAGTAAGGTACAGTTTTTAGTTTGTATTGCTTTATTTTCTTATTCGGAAATACTATACATTTTTTTATTTTTATTTTATTCCAATAATTTTTAGCAAGCCGCTATACCCTAAATTCTTGAACATTAGAGTAGTTGTGTCCCCACGAACATGTGGAATTTTGCATCTCTCTTGGTAAAATAGATTTTATAATTTGGAATATTTCTAGCAAAATACACTTGCATTTTACACATACATTGAAGTTTTTCAAAATTTCTTATCAAATTTTGTATGGAAAATTGAAAAGTGATTTTACTAGATTTCTCTATACTATGCTAATACTATATATTTAGTTGTACTTTGGAACTTGGAGTGGACATCGGCTGCGCAACGAATGTATATTTTTTACTTCGACAACTGAATAAAATAAATCAGTTTAGTTTAGTTGTCTTCAAGCGATGTGACAGACAACATCGAACGGGAGGATGTACTTCTTCTTTCCATAATAAAAAAAAATAAAAACTTTAAAAGTACAGGATGCTTTGTTCTTAGAAATTAAAAAATTAGTGAACAAAAATTGGAATATCTCATTGAAAATCGAAAATGTTTATGATATTTCCAATTGGAGTTACTTCTTTATCAAATATAAAAATACAGGAATGTGAAACTGCTTCTTTTTCAAATATAAAAATAGAGGAATGTGAAACTGCTTTTTTAAAAATTTTTTTCTGAACGAAAAAAGTTGAAATGATTTCTGTACAATTTGAAACACACCGTTAGCATATTTTAACATTTAAAAAATACCTTTGTTAGGGTTGACAGAAATATGATTTTTAGAATTTCCTACAAACAATTATATGTGAAATTATCACAAACTCATCTGGTACTGCCTCCATAAGCACAATACTGACTTCCAAAAATAAAAATAGATACTATATAGTATTTTTGTTCATTTTTTTTAATAAGGGGGGAGTGATGTGGCGGTACCACATATATCCTATTTACCCTCCATTAATTATCAGCAACTCTATACTTCTCAACTTGTATTGAGAAATATGAATTACTATAAATCAATAGTTTTACTTGCATTTCATTAGTCATTATCTCTTCACAATTAGAAAAGACATAAGAATAATATTGTAACTATACAGCATGCTGGTAAAGATACCTAGGTACCTAAACATTGCTTTGCTACCTTCTCTTCTCTGTTCTGATCTCGTAGCATTCGGATGTAAATTTATTAAAATAAATGAATTATCAAAAATTATAAATTATTATTTTTTTAAAATTAAGTTGGTTGGCCCCACAAACACATCGAATAGTTACTGGCAGGCCTAATTTCGCTTTTAACTTCGAGCTTCGAGTGAAGTTTTCCTTGTTACTTCGCAAATCTGATTGTTTACTCTGATAAAATGTTTTTTTGTGTGCACCTGTAGCCTTTTTTACCCTATAATTTTTGCTTAACTTGACAAAATTATCAATTAAATGTGCCGATCTCAATAATTAAACTGCAATTTTTCAGTTTGAAAGGCCCATATCCTTGAAAACTAATATTTTTCGTTTTTCTTCTTTACACGCCCCCTCCTGGCTAAATTGTAAAAAATTTATTAAAAAATGTCAAAATATAATTGAATTCATTGAAATATGAATAAAAAAATGCTTACTTGTATCTTTTTTTAATGACAACTGCTTTTACTTTTATTTCGCACTAAATTTCAATTTTAACAGACCTTTGTTTTTTAAATCTTAACCGACTCTACTAACTCGAATAAATCCATAAAATAAAATTCACAGCACTTCCACAATAATTTGGTAAAACAATGTCCAACTTCCAGGTGCCTTTGTATTAATTTCCCTTACTGTATATTATACATGAGAAATCCAGTTAGCCTATGAAGTCGGTGTTCCTCCGGTGGTTTTACAAAATTTTTATTTTACTTTGTTATTAATTTCTGAATTTAAATTACATATTTTTTTAACACACTCACACAAAAGCAAAAAAAATGAAACATGAAACTCTACGTTTGCAGCATGTGAGTATATTATGTAATATATAGTACATATGTATGTACATATGTATGTACGAGTACATATGTATGTTCATGTATTTTTTTTAATTGCATGTTTTTTAGTTGTTATCTGAGGTAATGTGAAAAATAAAAATGAAAACACCGCGAGTTTATAAATAAAGTAATTCAAATTTGTTCACAGTTCGATGACAAATAGGCGTGAAATTGTTTGTATCACAATATAGTATGTACATAAAATTAAAATAGCTTGAAATTGGAAATAAAAGTGTGAAAAAAACATACAGATAATTTTTGTGAACAATTTAAACTGAACTACCTACGTATTTAAAAAAATATCATATACATACATACCTACATATACATATGTATTTATTTGGTTCTTATTTTTGTGAAAACATAATTTTTAAAATATAGCTTTGCGATATGTTATTTTAAAATCGTGATATTTACCATTGAACAACTAAAAACTATAATCCCAGCAGGAAATGGTAAGCGATGGTAAGTGAAGAGGTAAGTTATAGAATGGATAAGCTATTGGTTACAGCATCGATGAAATTTAACATGGCGATGTCATTGAAAAGTAATGCATCCTCCTATAGATTACCAAGTAAGCGATGAGGTAACCGATGTTCAAATCATCGAAGATTTCTTCACTTACCAAGTAAGCGATGAGGTAACCGATGTTCAAATCATCGAAGATTTCTTCACTTACCAAGTAATATATGAAGTGTATAATTACCAGGTAATAGAAGAAATAATCGATGAAATACTATGCAATCATGGTAAAAGTAGGGCAGTGGAAGAATAAAATGGGATACAAATTTCTGCGATACTTTCTCGTTATAGGAGTTCTTTTCTTGTAAACATTTTTGTAATAAAACACATAAATATTAAAATTCACTTATTTAGAATTCACTTATTTAAAATTCAAATATTTGACAAAAGAACTTTTAAAAGAGAAAGTATAGCAGGAATTTTTGGTTGTATAAAATGATCGAAGTCATACCTTAAAAAATTAAGAACAAAGAAAAAATAAAACAAAATTGAAATAAACATAAAATACATTTTTATTAAAATTTTTTTTACAATAAACATTTATATTTTATATATTTTTTTTCAATAAATGTACTACAATAATTAATATAATTAATAACAATTAAATTTCACTCACTGCACTCACAATAAATTTATACTTGGAAATAATTAATGTTCACTTTTTACTAAACTAAACTAGACTAAACTAAACTAAAATATGAATACAAAACGCAAAACGAAATACGGAAATTTTATGAAGTCGCGAAAATGACGCATAATTTCATAACAAATGTACAATATGAATATGCTACACATTACACATTCGTTTACCTGGTAATGTATCTTTTCATCGATGTAAATTTCATCGAAGAATTCATCGATTACCAATGTAATGCATCGGCTATTTTCCTGCTGGGATATGATTATATATATTTACCCATACAATAAGTTTCTTTTTGTTTTATAATAGGTACGTATTATACATACTTTAAATACAGAATAAACATAACAAACAATTTACTGAATTATTGAATTATTACTTCTTGATGTTTTTTGGTTCATTTCAATAACATGATCTAATAAAATATTTTCTTTTTCGTTTGATATTATTTTGATATTAAATATTTTAATTGTATTATCCAATAAAATTTATTTTTATTTAATTTTTTTTCATAATTTACACATTTTTATGTAAAGATCCAAAAGCTTTATATATTAAATATTTTTTTTAAAACGATTAAAATTTTGTTTTATTAAGAACTTTGAAAATATTAAAATTTGAATTATAATAAAAAGTATTCAAGTTTGATTATTTGATTTTTAAGAATTATATCATTAAAGTAACGCAACGAAATTATAAACAAGTACATAAATGAAACAATATAAATAAAAAAGGATAAGCTAACAAATATGAATGGGCATATGTAAACATTTAATTCATACAAAAATTCAAAATTAAATTTATATTGAAAACATAATTTTATATATCAAACATAAAATCAAAATTTTATTAAAAAAAAAAATATAGTCATATAATAATGTAAAGTAATTAATACAGGAAACGAAGATGTAATTGATAATTAAGTCAAAATCAAAAGTGACTTTTTATTTGTCTCTCAAATGAAGTATCTACATTAAAGTAAAAAAAACAAAAATTGTGAAAGCAGTGGCGGATTTAAGTGTGATGCCGCCCTAGGCAATTTCTCATATGGCGTTGCTTGGTAGATATAGAAGTTTTATACTCTATTCACAGCAATGAAAAGAGGTTTTTTTTTTTTTTTTGCTTGTTAGGTAAAATTTGCCGCCCCCTAAAATTTTGCCGCCCTAGGCAATTGCCTCACTTGCCTAAGCCTAAATCCAGCACTGTGTGAAAGTTACATTTAGAAAGTCTAAATAAAAGATAGCATTCAAAAGAAAAATTAAAATGTTTTATTATTTTTATTTTCGACATTTATCCTTATTCTTCCACTGGCGCAGTCAGTAGTATACCTAAAAAACGAATCCTGTAAAAAAAAGAGAAAAATATTTCTTTTCCAAAAAGAAGTCTCACTTTTCCTATCTGAAAAAGATAGAGTTAACATAAGTGTTTAAAATCAAATATAAAGGTTGCGAACCTTCAACAACCAAATGAATCAAAGCAATGCTGAAAGAAAAATCTAGGCTGCGTTGCGAGATATATCGATGACATGGCAGGGTACTTTCACCTTTGTTATGCTCTATTGCCACTGATGATTTTCAAGTGAGGTGAGGTCAAATATTCAGGAGTCATCCTGGATAGTAAACTCACTTGGAACAAACATAATAATAGTTCAATAGTTCAATTAGCTCTATTGAATTGCAACACACTCCTTGGCAAAGACCAAAAATGGTACATTGGCCATCATAAGATTCATACTTAGATACATATGCTTCAGCCCATATGGTGACCAAACACAAATCGAACAACGAATCAACAAACTAGCCTGTATTAGTATTGCAAGAGCTCTTAGGACCAATTCAACGGCGGCAATAAAAGCCATGCTCATCTGCCATCTTTTAATATACAAATTAAGGAGGCATTAAAATGGACTTTGAATGTGTTTCTGATTTTTATCATCGACAGTGTTGCCTTTTAGTTTAAATTGGCTATATAAAATCAGATAAACCTTTTGAAGCCGAAAACCGTCCTATGTTAGAATACATCGCTAAAAATATAAGTTATATCACACCTTTCGATGGAAATAAGTATAATCTTGCAGGTTTTTCAGCAAGAATTGAGTCTTTCATACCATTCATTGAACCTTTGGAAAGTAATCGTACTCGGGTATATTCTACAGAAAATTGTTTGCAAAGCCAAAGAAACTTCAATTAAAACTGGTGTCTTAACAACTTAAACAGAACTGAAAAATGCAATAATTAGAAATCACGGTGAAACAACTTTCTCAATGTTGTGATTCAACAGTCGAAATATTTTATAATAGAATAGTGTCACTTTTATGTATAATTAATAACGCTTACTTACACCTTAAGAGGTAACGCCGTAGAAATGGTTTAAAATCAAAGAATAGTCATTTAACTTTTTACACAAGCGTTACCTCCACTAACCAAAAATCTTATCGGATGTCATAACCCACAGACTTTGGATGATGCATTCTAGTGCAATTCCGTTATATATCACTAAGCCATGATAATTCCAATAAGAATAGACTATTTTCCACTAAAAATTCAAAACAATATTACAGGTCAGGTAATAATAAAAGAACTAACTTCAAAAATAGTAATATTAATCCAAATAACAATCATAATATTTCTTCTAATCCTAATTCTAACAATTAAAGTCAGTACAGGCAAGATAGGCATACTTTTCTATACTCTTTTACATTTCGTTTGTATAAATCTGTCTCGTGTGTGGGGTGATCAGATCTCAATTTCAATCGAGAAAAATTTTTTTTAAATTAAATATTACCAAGGCAAAAAACTCATCGGGTACTGCCTTCATAAGCACAATACTGACTTTAATTGTTAAATAAAGTATAGTAAAAACTTCAGGTTCCGATAGCTGTTTACCTAACAAATCTTTTTCAAAAATGAGATTGGCATTCAAGTTGACGATATGGTTGGAGTATCTGTAGGTTTTAGATTGACAACCTGGTTGTCAACCAAGTTGACCGTCTATGGGCCCTATTATGTGTTTGCTACGATGTCTGACATGAAAAAAAAATGGCGGTTTCAGATGTTTTGTGCAAATGTATCAGTTTTATCATATTTTTATCGAGAGAAAAAATTGTAAATGTGGAGTTTTTTAATAAATTTAAATTATTTTTAAATTTACAAAGTTATTTCGACAAAACTTCACAAAAATATATTTCAAAAATTTTAAACTTCACTTAATATTCACTTATTTGAAATGGCAAGACATGAAATGCCCAGACATGAAAAAAATGGCAAGACATAAACAATGTCCTGACATATTAAGTCTTGACATAAAAAAGTCTGGTCTGGACGGCGTATACATAAGTAGAAGAGATAGAAATTTAAGCTGCTTCAATGACTATATAATTACATCATAAAACAGCCCACTTGTCCGTTACTGACAGTTACATTTCAAATCAACATAACTTTTGTCATTTTAGCGATTTCTCCTTGTCCCCAAGTGGTTCGACATGAGAACTAAAATTTTTGTGTTTGTGTTTTTGGTTTTTACCAGTGATGGATGTTGACGTGTCAACAATCATAATTTGACTGACACCGTCAACAATCGATATTTTTGTCAACAATTAAAAATTATCAACAATGTGTCAACTATCCTATCCTATCCCTAACCGTAAGTCGAAACGTAACTGACGTATGTCTAATCTGTAATCAAATCATTCTAACTAAGCCAACCTAACCTTGAAAAAAACTGAATATTTGAAGTGATTATATTTAATAATTTATATATATAATATAATATATTAATTATATATAATAAAATAGAATAAAAATTTATAAATATAAAGTATAAATAAACTATAAATTATAAAAGCAACTAAATCATTTAGTTGTAAAATAGTTGGACGTCCTAAAAATGTTATGTTTAAAGAATTTTTTTATGTTTATAAATTTTATTTTTCCTTCCTTTGTTTTGAAATTTTTATTTATGGAATATAATTAAATAAAACTGAAATCGTTAACTTGACGTTAACAGTCAGTGTCAACAATGTCAACAATGCTAAGTAAACAATTAGTATTGTTGACACGTCAACAATACAATTGTTGACGTGCCCATCGCTGGTTTTTACATTACAATATGTATTTATGAAACCATATACTGTACGTGTGAAATTATTTTCTTGAGCATGTGTGTATTTTTGTTCTAGGTCGATTCTCTGCTAACGTAGAAGACATTTTGTGAGGAATTTTATTAAAAAATTGTTGGATAATAAAAGTGTAGAGACTTAATACTTCTACATTTTTCTCTACCTCACTACCTATCTGCAATAAAGGCGGTGACTCGTACACAACCTTGTTAATTCATTCTTAATATTTTTTTTAAGAATTCTGTGAAATGTTAAGTATTTAATAATTGTCTCTTTTATAGTTTTATTGTAACACATGTCCTTTAAAAAAAATATTTAATAGAAAACTCATATAATTGATCTTTTACAATAAGCAATTAAAATCTATAAGGACATTTCAGGCAACACAGAAGACATTGTGAAGTAATTTAAAAAAAATAAAAATGTATATTGTATTTGTAATATTATACTAAAAATCAATACCGATATCAGGTCAGCTGCCTATAAAAACAAAGAATTTTTTTTATATGTAGTTATTCTTTTCAACACTTTTACTGAAGAAAGTGAAAATTTTGATTTAATTTTACAGAGAATCGACCTTTGGTTTTTCGTTTGCATTTTTTTCTTTTTATATAATTTTTAACAGTACCAAGTGCAAGTTAACACTTCGTTCTATTTAAAATTTTATACCCTCGAATCAATTTTAAGTAACAAAATGTAACATTTTTTGATTTTTTAAAAAAGTTAACCTTAGAAACCTTAGCCTTAAAAAAGTATGTATGTATTTTAATTCTTGAACTACTTTCTGACCTAATGCTTTTTAATTGATTCAAATCGGCGAAACATGTTTTTCATACAAACAATTTTTTGTAAAAATTCAAAAATATTGAATTACATATTTAAATTTTTAAGTTTAAACTTTTGCCCTAGTGAACGGAATTAAACTGCAATCATGCAATATTAGACTGTTCAAGGAATATCTTGGCCAAATTTCAGCTCCCTAGCTCCACGGGAACAAACTTTTCTAAAGAATCAAAAAATGTTACATTTTGTTTCTTAAAATTGATTCGAGGGTATAAAATTTTAAATAGAACGAAGTGTTAACTTGCACTTGTATTTTAATGTTAATATTCATTTAAAAGAAAAGAAGCAAAAATTATACATACATACAGTATGAGCTCGATAGTTTGGACTCATTAAAATAGGCCTTGTTGAAATTTTAAAACAGTTGAAATTATTGGATGGAAACCAATTTGCACTTTTAACACTATTTCTGAAAAAATTACAAACAGTTTTGTAATAAAACTAGTTGTTGTTATTATAAAAACCGATTATAATAATTATAAAATGAATCATTTATACCAAAATCGGTAATTTAAATTAGGCAGTACAAGTTTAGCTTATTGAAACTTTATTTTATTTTATTACATAAAAATCACCATAAAACATTTAGAGTACCTTTTGAAATTTGGGTGTTGAAAAAACCAAAAGTTGAAAATAGGAAGGGAAAAATTATTGAGCGTACACTGTAATCTACAACAAAATTCTTATTCTAAAAATTTTTATTTTACAATTTTTATTTACGCGAGCGATTCATTATACAATGCATATTCATTGTAGCAAAAGTACAACAACAACAAGAAACATAGAAAAATCAAACAGAAAAAAAAACACAACAATAACCATTTATTTCAGCTTTGAAGTAGGTATGCTGTATTAAATAGGTACATATACATAACACTGGATGTATATGCATGTGCACAAAAAGAAAAAGAAAAGAAAAAACTATACCATCAATATCTGTATATAGGATATAATTGCGAAATCCTATGAAATACATTATCTATTCTTTATACACTATACAGTATAATATATCTTTATGTCATATTATTTAATGATCATTATTTTAACGGACAAGTATACATATATATCTATATAGTTTTTGAATGAATTGACTCATAGTTTATATACATATGCGCTTATACATATTGTTTCTGTACGTCTTTCGTTTTTGCGATCTGTATTTTTTTTTCTGTATACGCAATTTCCATATTGGCTCTAAAAACTCACGTTATTATTATTTTATATGTATATACACTCAAACACTCATACTGTTGATTTCGATTCATACAAAAATTATTTTTTCTATCAGAGCCTCCTTGGCTGGCCATCTGCAGGGAGAAAATATTTTTTTTCAAGAAATTTTCATTTTGGTCTGTCTTTATGGTATTATATGGTTTTTGACTGCTTTCACAGCATAGCACAGCCATAGTATAAAGAAGACTAGTAAAATTACTTCTCCATAACGGTAAATAAAAAATGAAATCCAATCATAATGAAGAACGTTATCAGTATTGAAAAAAGAAAAAAACTTCCTATAAGACGGAGAGAGACTTGTAGTATGTACCTTAAAAATTTACACGATTTTATATGGAAAGAAAAATATATCTTTCTTCTTCATTTCTAAGAAGAAAAAAAACTAAATTTCTACACAATTATATTGTACCTCCCTCAGTTATATCAATGTAGTGTATCACAATATTTTTACACAACTTTATATTCTTACCTACGCATGTTTTACGCATACACGTAAAAAATGAGAATAAAAATGCCTCCTTCAGTTGCCTATCTGTATTGGTTCTATACTTTTTATAAGGTAAAGCGTAGTAATATTGAATCACTAGTATTTATTTTGTTTATTATTATTTGTAAGGGGATAGTGAAGGAAATGTAAAAGATAAAAGATTGTTGAGTTTAAGTAAAAAGGTAATTAATAAATTATAATTTAAATGAAATTACGTTTTTGCTTCCATTTTACCCAATATGGCAATAAGAGTATGGTTTACTCTATATATTGAATAACTACGTATATAGAAAATTTAAATTTTTTATTTTGTTGCATTTTACACATACATAGAAGTTTTTCAAAATTTCTTATCAAATTTTGTATGGAAAATTGAAATGTGATTTTACTTGTCTTCTTTATACTATTGCACAGCTCAATAAACGTTTTCGTATTTAAGAGACAGATGGCAGATGCAAGAGCAAGACATAATTTTCATTGAATAAAATAAAAAATAAAAATCTCTATACATGTGGAAAAAGAAAATTCTAAAAATAATGCTAAATGCTAAAAATTATTTTTCAATGCTAATTAACAAGCAAAAAAATTATGCTAAAAATAATGTTAAATTAAAAAATTTTTTTAATTTAATTAAATAATCTTAAATTAACAATGGGTGAACGAGACAGTTGCTTTGGAGTTTGGAGTTTTTTCTAGTTTTCAAGATAAAATGAAAAAAATAGTTTAAAAATGTTGAACATCTTTTTGGTCTTTCACAAATCAAATAAAACATGAAATTAAAACAAAAAGTGAAGCCCCAATCTTCACTAAATTATACAGGTATTCAGAAATTCATCGACATGAATTCGATCGGCAGATTTAAGAGATGCTGCAACAAAACATCATTCAACCCAGTAGTAGCCCACATAATTCTCCTATTTGGGTCGTGCCTGAAAAGCTCGACAACTCAGGCAAACAAAAATGAAGAATTGTATAGTGGATTATAGGAAATCAAATGAACAAATGAACGATAATAAATAGCCTATAACGAGTATGGAAGAACTTTTCAATAAATTGGGAAAATGCAATAATTTTTCCACTATAGATCTGGCTAAAGTGTTCCACATCATCAAAGTTCTTCCAAAGGATAGGCCAAAAACCACTGTTCACTGCTTGCGGACATTATGAATTCTTGAGAATGACTAACAAATAATGTTTTGAAAAAATTTATTAATCAAATTTGCGTCGTCTATTTGAATGACAACCTGATCTTTTCAACCAGTTTCGAAAAACACTTACTTAATCTCAAAATACAAATACATATATACAAATGTGTCTAGCTTGTGAAGAGCTTAGCTCCTTTTCAGAAAGGTGTCTTGTCTTGATCAAGGATCTAATAATAGAGCAGCTGTAAATAATTTAAAAACTAATAATTTAGATAACTTTTTTTTGTTAATAACGGAAATGAATTTCAAAAAATTTACATTATACACGATATTTGTCACGAAATTAAGAATTTACGAAGCTGCAACATGAAACACGATTTTGTTTCTAATGATGATAAAAGTATCATCTGCAGCTGGAAAGTTTTTGAAGAGTTATATTTGATTGAAAATGATCCACGTAATGTAACACGGTGCAACACTAAACTAACACAAGCTCATATTCAGCCAAATTTCGCAGAAAAAATGAGAGTTAGTTTGGCTGTTCAAATTTACAGTTGGACAAACGCGGCCGCAATTAGAACGTATGTAAAACAGAATAAATTTACTCCGGAAGTTATGAAATACGCATTAAGGACGGCTGATTTTATAGAAAATATTAACAGACTTTTGGACGCGCTGAATAGTAAAATTTTTTAAAAATAAAAACGTAAACAACTCTGCTTTGTGTTCCTTTAATCTCCCTTGTGTTCATTTAGAGGAAATGAAAAATTATTTTCAAAAATTTGATATTGACTCACGTAATACCTATCACTGGAAGAACAGTATAATTCAAACAATAAATAGTATTACGTCATTATACGATGATTTAATTCAAGAATCAAATAACGTAAATTTACTAACATCGCGTTTTAATCAGGATATAATAGAAAATTTATTTGCATTCGTTCGACCTCACTGCGGGTATAATACACATCCTTCGGTGTTTGAATTTAATTTTATAATGTCGAAAATTATGTCTATGCGTTTATCATTTTCTTGTTCAACATCAAATTGTGAACCGGATAACAATTACTTCTTATTTAATAATACACACGATAATGCGGGAGCAAAAATTAACGATATAAATGTATGTAAAAGTAATAATTCTCAATCAAATATAACTGCGAGTTGTTCAAAGTCAGATAATGAAGACTGGATTGAATTTATTGAAATTTCTTCTGAAGATGTCCTTGATTTTGAAATGTGTACTCCAAATGATATTGCTTCTCGTCGGTATTTCGCAGGCTTTGTTCTTTTTAAAATGTTCAAGGGTCTAGTTGAACTAATGGAAAAAAATGAAAGAATTGCAAAAGGCATGAAATATGCGGAAGTTTGCAGCATTCATAAAGAAAAATAAGAAGAACTTTAAAAAAACAAACTTTAAAATAAACATTCAATCGTTTCGTTTCCTTTCGTTGACAAATATAAAAGTTTCATTTTTACTTGTTCCATCATGTTACATGTTGCGACAGTGGGAATACATACAAAAACTGAGGTGAAGTGAGATCGACAATACAATTCTCACATCACGTCACGCGAATAATGCCCCTGATGTTTTTTGAATCAGTCGACACTGTTGTTGATGAAAACGAAGCTGTAAATTTCCCAACTGAATTTTTAAATTATCTGGATGTACCAGGAATGCCACCACACAATCTTCGGTTGAAGATTGGTTCAACGATTATTCTTCTTCGTAATTTAAATCCACCTAGACTATGCAACGTTACAGGTTTAGTCATTCAGCGTAATAGAATTAATGAGCCACAGCAACACGTGGCCGGGTCAGCTAGTATTATACATGAATCTATAAAATATTTGAATCTAGAGGAAGTTTTAGACAGAGATGCAGCCATATTTACTTGGGTTGACGTAGTCTTTCAAGGAGGATTATTAAAGCTTTCAAACTCATTTTTAGAAAAAATAAAATTATTAGAAAATCAATTCGACAATTAATAACAAGAATAGAATTAAAATTAAAAATAAATACATTTATGAAACAGTTATTAGATTTAGGTAGGGAACGTAAAAGTTCACTAGTGAGCTGCTCACATTCAACTCATGAGCAATTCAAAAACTCATGAATATGTGTTTTGTGATGTGGCGTAAATCAAATTAATATGAAAAATTATTGTTGTCAATCGATTATTACTAAGTTGAAATTAAAGTTACATGAAAATTATGTTCTAATGAAATGTGGAGAAAATCCTTCACTTTATGTTCACCGGATATAATAAATATCTATAAGCAATATAAGTATAAAAAACGCGATAAATATTAAGTAGCATAAAACTGAAAATCAAATTTTCCTGAAATCTTCCAAATTACCAAAAATATCAAATTACATATAATGTTCTACAAATTTATAGATTTTTATTAAATAAACATTTTCCACAAACATTGTTACATTTTAAAATTTAAAAAAATTTAGTTATTAAGGAAAAATTATAATAATAAATGAAACAAACATAAACATCTAATCATTTACGACACATACAAATGTTAATGAGTTTTTGAATTGCTTATGAGTCAAATGTGAGCAGTTCACGAGTTAGCATTTCATTTCGTTCTCTGGATTTAGGTGAAAATATTAATTTACATTTTAAAGTAAAAGAATTGTATTTAAGATGTAGGATGTATTTTAAAATTAGACAGTTAAATAAAAATTTGGTAGAAAAAAAATGCTTTATCGTTACATTTTTTACATGAAACTTCTTAAAAACGTTCCACTTGGAACAAAAGTTTTTTTTAACTAATGGGAACTTATTTTTCGAACATCCACATTGAAAAGTAGAAGTAGAGCCTTATCTAATGCTGACTCTGCAATCTCACTCCGAGGTATGAATGCGAAAGCGATATATACTATGACGAATAGAAGAAATAAATGCAGCAAAATCTACGTTTCAATCTGTATTGTAAGCGGTCTGTTAACCTTAGTAGTCGTTGAACGATGATTTCAGTGTATGCTCGAAGGGTGGCTTTAGATAAAAATCAAAGGGTTTTTCTTATAATACCTTTGTAGTTCTACAATAAAGCGTTTGTTATACAAAAAAAAAATTAAAAACTAAAAAAAGAATATTTCGAATGTGCTTTTTATTAAAGTGTACAACAAATAAATGCAATAAAGTGTGTCATTATTTTAAAGTTTTCAAAATTTTTCTTTTATTAAAATTTCTTTATAAGTCCCATAAAGTAAACTGCTTTTTTCTCCTTTATAAAATACACAAACGGTCTGTCTACATTGAGGTATTTCATGTTTAAATTAAGTGACAACGTTATAGCTTTTAAATCTGTAAATTAAAAATAAATATTATTTGAATAATTGAATTTTATATAGGATAATTGAGGCGTTCCATTACAAAACTTGTCTTCTCCTTAATAATTGATTTTCCAATAAACACAAAAAACTTTTTAACTCTTTGTTTTGAAACGACAAGTTTCAAAGGATAAGGCAAGTTTTGCAAAAAAAGTAATTTTTAATTGAATGAATCTGAAGGATTAGAAAAAATTTTTATGTGATAATATTTTGGTTTTTATTGAGTTCTCTTCAGAAGAAACCGTTAGTGCTTTCAGCTCAAATTTTGAGCAGGGTGGATAAGACGAGTTTTGATATAGAACGCCTCAATTGAGGGATATAAAAGCAAAGACAGCAATCTCCACTTTTATTAAGTTTCAGTAAACGACATTTTTCTTTTCAAACGATTTTCAGTTTCTACTTTGTTTGTATGCAACGGCTTAAAAAAAAAAAGTTTTTTGAGACAGATTTGCCATGAGATTTTGTTGTCATTGCGTTGTAATCAATGTTCAACTAAATCCTCATACATTTCTCATGTTTTTTTGCATTCTTTACTCATTTTTTATCAAAAGTGGAAATTGCTGACTTTACTTTTATAGCCCTCATTTATTTTAAGTTTGCGTCAAAAGAAATTAAGCACATGTATTGTATATAAATAGAAGAATTATTAAAGATATAAATGAAATATGTTCTAAATGTGTTATGTGCTACAATGTCTATTGTTTTCTAATTATTACATGTTGCGCCAGCAGCTTCTGTTCCAACTTCATCAACATCAATTATTGCCTTGTGGAAAACTTCATCAATTCTAATTTTTTCCTTTGTTAAGAAATGGAAATTAGCATCTTCACTAAACATAGTTTTCATTCCCATCTTCAAAAAATAAGTATATATGCATATGTATGCATATAAAAATAAAATAAATGAACAATACGTATTTCTATTCAAATAAAATAAGTATAGGTACTTGTATTTTGTTGAAATTACCTCTTTAAGAATATCATTCAATTTAATTGAAAATTCCGATTTGAATTTTGGAAGAGATAATGAGACTTCTTCTTTTTTCAGTTTGTTTTCAATATTTTCAAAATTAATTCCTTCAATATTATTTTGTAATTCATCTAAGCCATTTATATTATTCGGTACAATAACCAACATATAAATATCAGAGTTGTTGTATGGTAATTGAATTACCTTTGCATTTAAATCTTCTAGTTCACCATACATGAAATTATCATCAACAAACATCATATCTACATCAACAGATTCTTTTTCATTAATATAAAATTTGTCTTTACGTGTTGCATAAGTTGAAAATGGATGTTTCCATTTACCCCTAAAATAAATAGCATTTACTAAAAGAACATGTGTACTTTGTAATGCTAATGGTTGTAATAAATTTTTAATTTTATTATTTGTTTGCTCTTCAACCCAATCATTAACTATTTTTGCTGCTTGATCTTGTTTTTCAAAGTCAATATTTTCAGCTTTTGAATGAAATTTTTTCACAGCAATTTCATTAAAATTGGATTCTAATTCAATTTTATTATGTAAATAAATTTTATTTGCTATTTTTACTAAAGAAATAATATCAGGACGTGATAGAAGTTCATTAAAATTTTCTATAGCTTCGTCTTTTTCTAAAGTATCTAATTGTAAACCTTGTGATATTTCTTCAGCTGTTCTACCATCAGCGCCAATATATGCTAATGTTAAACATGATTGAATTGAAAGTGGAGAAATAATAATATTTTTTGTTGAATCTGTTGCATTAACGGTTTTTTTCAATAAATTCAAGGTGAAACTTAAATTATTATCGTCTGCCATTGTTGAATGTTGTTGTATTACAAATACAGCAAATATTAAAAATGAATCTAAAATTGGATTTGGAAATAGTTTTAATTTACAAAAGAAACCCATAAGCAAATTTTAAAAAAATAACAATTAATAATACTAGGAAATACAGGTCAGACTACCATGATTAACACTACATATTTTAAATGTTCCTTGAAAAGTTGAAGGTCACTTATTCACATATTTAAATTTTAAAAATTTGCCTATTATTTATTTTATTTATTTTATTTTAATTCATTATACGTGTGTAAAAACAAAAAAAAAAATTTGCCTATAGAGTGAGTATTTATTACAAAATGTATTTCTATTGCAAAGGAATATGTGTATACTTATGTATAAATTTATAATATGTAAAAAAATATGTAGAAAACATTTTTCCGAAGAAAACATAATTTGTTGTAATTAACGTAGACGTACATGTTCCATCATATCACATGCATACATGTATAAATTCTCTATAACGCAGCACTCTGTATAATATTGTACATAATTTTTTTAATTAATAAATTATTAAGGGGATTCACTCTTTGGTGCAAATAGGTATTGCATCGTTGCATTCGGTGTATCGTAGCACGAATTTTTGTTGTATCGTTGCAAATTGTTGTTGTATCGTTGTAAATTCGTGCTACGATACACCAAATGCAACGATGCAATACCTATTTGCACCAAAGAGTGAATCCCCTTATTATTTTTACAATATAATATACAGCCAGTAACGAGCTGTTGGCTTTATTTTACCAAAGAGAATATATGTATATACTACAGCAAAGAGTATTAATATACTACTATAGAGATTTAATCTCAAGCTCTCTCAAAAATCAAGAACATAAAAACATACATAAATATTTGGCTTCGAATAAGCACTCAATATAGCTTTTAAGTCTTTCGAACTAAATTCAAATTTTTTCCGTTTTTATTTGAATTTTTTAATATAAATCAGCTGTTTTCGAAGTAGACAGCAGAAGTATGTAAAAATTAAGAAAATGTTCAAAAAGAATAATACAACACAAATTTCTAAAGCATATCGCTTATAAGCAGATAGACAAAGACAGAAGATAAAGAAGAGGAATTGATCAATATCAATTTTAATTATTGTATAAATGTTTTTTATGTGATAATGAATTGAATTATTTTTTATTTATCATAATTTTTTTAAGTTTAATTTTTCTTAATATAATTTATTAATGTTAGTTTAAATAGTTAGATAGTTTTTGTTAAATAATATTATTACAGATTTTTTTTTTTAAATTGCATTTTTCCTCTTCTTCTTCTTCTTTAAATAATCAGCTCACTTTTATTTTCGAAGTAAGGTGGAGTTAAGAAAATATTTAAAAAGCATAACACAAATTATAAAAAATAAACGCATTTCATGATCCATATGAATTATTATTTTGTATGAATGTTTTTTTATGATTATAAATTATTTATATTATTTGTTATTTTTTTTTTTCAGTTTAGTTTTTAAAAAAATATTTTAATAATTTTATTTTAAATAGTTAGATGGTTTTTGTTTAATAATATTACAGATTTTTATTTTTAAATTGTATTTTTCTTCTTCTTCTTCAAATATTCTTAAGCATATCAGCTGATTTTTATTTTCGAATTAGTAGGAGGAATTAAGAAAATATGTAAAAAGAATAATACAAATTATAAATGCATATCACTTTTTTGAAGATAGAGAAAGACAGAAGATAAATACATATTCTAATGCATATCAGCTGACTTTTGTTTATTTTTAAAGCAGATAAGAAAAGTAGGAAGGATTAAGAAAATGTGTAAAAAGAATAATACAAATTATAAATGCATATCACTTTTTTAACCCTAGGATTGCCTGATCGAGAATGTCACAAATCTGGCCGTGAGTATACAAATGTATACCATACATTTTATATGGAAATTTTGAAATTTTTTTAAAAAAAAAGATATCTCAGTATTCCGTGAATTAAAAACCGTAATTCTTTTACCTTAATATTAATTGAAGTGTCCTCTTTAAAACTGTCCTGTACAGTTATCTTGTTTTTCTTTTATTTTTCGAAATAAAGTGCAAAATAGGGTAAAAAACGTTAACTTTTCACACATTTACAAATTCGACCAAAATTAAGACCTAAAGTTGACTTTGAAGGTCTAGATCTCAGCATACCGTGAACCAAATACTATTTTTTTTATATTGAAATCTTTATTAAAGTGTTTTCTTTAATGTTGAACACTTTAGCAAATAATTAGGCCAAAAAATTACGGTTTTTGGTCCACGGAATACTGAGATATATTTTTTTTTAAAAAAATTTCAAAATTTCCATATAAAATGTATGGTATACATTTGTATACTCACAGCGAAATTTGTGTTTTTGCATAAAAAAGGATATTTTGTTCTACCGATTTTGAGCTAGGACCTTGAAAATTGCGGTGTATAGAGAGAACCCTCCAACGAAGGATTCGGTGAAGGTTTCAAGCTCCTAGCTCAAAGGGATCGTATTTTTATCAAAGTCCGCGTGTATATGTTTGTATACGATCAGGCAATCCTAGGGTTAAAGTGGACAAAGACAGAACATATATTTGTTCAATGTTGTTGCCAGTTTTATGAAATGTTATTTTTGTTCTGCTTAAAAATACATGGGATAAAAATGTTATTTGTCAACAAATTTTTTTAATACACAAAAATTTTTCAAATAGATACGATACATATTCTAATTCACATCAGCTGACTTTTGTTTTTTTTTTTCGATAATAATTATTGATCAGTACATATTGTACTATCGTACGTTGACAATGACAATAAACACTAAATGAGTTTTATTGTTTTATTAATTTAATTAAATTATAATTTAATAAAGTGATTGTGAACTGTGCCTATTAGGTACCTATTTAATACATAAATTTTTGCTAAAATTAAATGCTCACATTGTCATAACAGATTCGTAGGGGAAAACCCATGCATAAGAAATAATTCGGAAATTTTTATTCATTTTAGAAACTTTTCACAAGAGTCCGACTTCGGAAGTCTTTATAATCCTACCGACATATTTTTTGATTTATTTAATGCCCTTTTAAACGTTTTTCGTGAAATATTCTCTAAAAGTCCCCATATTTGGTATTTGAAAAAAACTATCCTAGAAAAATTCTTACCTCAATTTGAGTCATCGTTTCCAAATATTTTGAATAAAAATGAAAAATGTTTCGATCACGTTCTAAAAATTCTTGATTTTACGTTAACAGTACTTATAAGGAAACATTGCGCGTTTAAAATCGATCGTGAAAATATCGCCAAATCCGTTGCAAGAAAATTAAGTAAAATGTAGTGTTTGCGAGAAATTATATGAGGACTCTCTCTCTCTAGAAAAATTGATTTATTTATACTAGGTACCTACTTATAATTTTTTTTACTTTTTATAAAAATGAATTTGTTAAATTTAATTGTAGCTCAGTTTTTTTTGAATGATTTTTGTTATGTTTTTTTTATTTGTTTGTTACAGTTTTTTGATATTTTTGTTTAGTTATGTATTTATTGTTTCAATTAAATAAAATTTGTTTGTAAACTGTAACTCCTGTTTGACATTGTGTATAAAAATACGATATTAAACAATCGTAAAATATTAAAAACTTTTCTTTTCGGAATCTTCTTTGTCAAATTGGAGTTACATGTATTTTGGGAAAATTTTTAAAAGAGGAATAGGCCTAATGGGGATACCTCTAAAAAAAAAAACGCATCATTAACTCTACCGCAAGGTGATGTGGAAATGAGTTGAAACTATTAAATAATTCAAAAAATGCTTGTAAAAACTAATTTTTCTTCAAGTTGAAAATTTATACCTTATACATTCTTTTTCAATAACAATACAATTAAAGGAAAAGTTCTTAATTAAAGGAAATAAAAAACATGAAATTTGACAAAAAAGAAAAAAAAAATCATGAAATTGATTTCCGATTAAAAAAATTATCATTATTTTATAAGAATTATAGAATGCAAAATAAAAATTAATAATAAAATTATTTATGTTTAATATTTTTCATTTCATACAAAATTCACATACGACATACAAAACATGTATCAAAAATCAAAATACAACGTAAACATTAATTTAATTTTCTCTATTGTATTATTTTTGTACTTCCAGAATCAAAACAAAACTAAAAAAATACCATATGGTACACAAATCCAACAACAAATATCGCATTATAAGATGAATATTAGAATTATGGGCGTGTTCTTCATTATTCTTTATTTCTTCAATTTCCTTTACATGTTTCTTCTTTTCACATCTCTCGTCTTGCACTCTTGTATAGCCTAACATCTCAAGAGCTTATTCGGAGCCAAATTGGCAAACATACAGACACGAAAATTCAAAAATTTGAATTTAACGGATAAATTAAACCTCTAAGTTATATACTTTTTGACTACAGTAGAGGTTTAATTTATCCGTTAAATTCAAATTTTTGAATTTTCGTGTCTGTATGTTTGCCAATTTGGCTTCGAATAAGCTTATGAGATGTTAGACTATAGAAGGGTGCAAGAGGAGAGATGTGAAAAGAAGAAACATGTAAAGAAAATTAAAGAAATAAAGAAAAATGAAGAACACTACCATAATTTTAATATTTTTATTTTATAATGCGGTATTTTGTTGTTGTATACCATATGATATTTTTTAGTTTTGTTTTGATTCTGATCGTATACATAAAAATTTTCATACTTATATATTTTGTTTCAATTGTATTGTTTTCTAAAAAGAATGTAGGTAGGTATAAATTTTCAACTTGAAGAATAATTAGTTTGAATACAAGCATTTTTTGAATTATTAGTTTTAAGTTTAGAGTAATATTTTTGAAAAATTTTTGATGAAAATTACAAAATTGAAAGAAACATCTGTAATATTTAGATATGTGTATAAAAAAAAATACTATTAAAATATATTACAGTATTTTCTGAATAATTTTTTTTGGAAACCCCGTACTCAAATGACAAATTTTTCATATAAATTATTTTACATAGGTATACATAAAATTTGTAAAATATTTTTAAAGTGAAATATAATAAAAAGAGATATTATTTGTTGCCAAATAAAATTTTTATCCCATGTATTTTGAAGCCCAAACAGAATAACTCGTCATAAAAGTGGCAACAATGATTTTCAATATATTCATTCAATGAAAAAGAAGTAGAAAATATACATAACAGTGTAACCTCTATAATTGGAACTAATTTTAAATCCACCTTGTTAAAATTTGAAAATTTAGACTGAAACCAATTTATACTTTCAACACTATTTTAAACAAAAGTACCTATTAATTTTCTGATAAAGTTCATTTGCATTATTGAAAAAATAATTACAAAATTGATTATGATGATTTTAAAATTAATTTTTTATTGCAAAAATCAGTGATTGAAATTAGGTATGTACAACATATTTAACTTGTTTTTATTTCATTCTATTTCATAAAGTAAAATCACAAAAAACGTCTTTACAAAATTTCAGAAATTTATGTGATGAAAATAAAGAGTTTCAAAATACCGATCTAAGGTTACGCGCAGACAGAAAGCGGAGCTGAGCTGAATATATTCGACTGCGCACATAGAAAGCGGAGCTTATTCTATGAGTGAAATTAAGTGAAACTAACTAATTCTTCCTTTTTTACTCTCACTGCACACTTTACTTTTCACAATCAGCAACTGAATCTGCTGATCAAAACAAACAACAAGCAACTGCAGAAATCAGCAGCCGAAAAATCAGCGCCGATAAGTTCATCAGTTACGCGGTTGGTGTGCGCACATAAGCTGCTTGTAGTATTTCTTCCAATACATTGCGTATTTGTTTGTTTTATTCTAAGCTGATTAGTTCAGTTCAGGTCAGCTCAGCTCCGCTTTCTGTCTGCGCGTAACCTAATACTGTATCTCAAACGCAATTCATATTTTACTCCATATTCATCACTGAACAAATATTTCTTCCGTCTTTATCTTTGATATGCATTAATAATTTGTATTTTTCTTTTTGCACATTTTCTTAATCCTTCGTCTTTTTCTTATACACTTTGAAGATAAACAAAAGTCAGCTGATATGCATTAGGATATTTAAAAAAGAAGAAGAAGAAGAAGAAGTGAAATTTTTGAAGAAAAATCTGTATTCGTATTATTGAACAAAAACTATCTAAACTATTTAAACTAAATTGATAAAATATTTTAAAAAAAATAATAAACAATAAAAATATTTCATAATCATGAATTACATATAAAATATTCATACAAATAATTCATATGGATAAATATTGATCTTCTGTCTTTCTGTATCTTCAAAAAAGTGATATGCATTTTTAATTTGTATTATTCTTTTTAGATATTTTCTTAATTCCTGATATGCTCAAGGATATTTGAAGAAAAAGAAGAAGAAGAAATTTAAAAATAAAAATCTGTTATACTTATGCTGGATTTCTTCAGTCTCAACTTTCTTGTCCCTAACTTTAGCAGTAAGATAATAAAGAGATTTGCATTTCTTCACCTCTGATTAGCACTTAGCTGCCACCTAAGTTTAGGTAGCAGATGCAGTACTGATTATTTATTTAGATGCTATACCTAACTAGATAGTAACGCATATTTACATTTTTTTTATTGTCGAAGGAAGTAAAGAAAATTGATTTTTAAATATTTTATGAGAAAATAAAGTTTTTCGGTGATTTAAAAAAAACATTTACATTTATATCGAAATGGATGATATATTATTCGATCCATTTTACTAATCCATGTTAGATGTTTATGAAGATGATGAATTTGAAAGAAGGCCATATTTATTGAGACCAAGAATAAATCACTTTGAGTTTTGAGGAGATGTTGATTTTTTTTTTCGAAAGATCTCACAATTAGTATAAGGTACTCCTTTTCCATCAATATTTATATGCAGAAGGTGCTAATACATTTGTACGCGTCATTATTTAATGAGTACATGGTACCTGTTTCTTATATAGGCAAGGCATATACATATTCAATGTATGAATATTAGTCGGAACAATTCTTTAATTGTTACTTTAATTGTTCGATAACACTCATAATTGTAAACGTATGCATGAGATTCAAATTCAAAACAAAATTTCCAACATTTTGAGACGCCAGATTTTGTCGAACCCGCTTTCAAATTCTGTTGTTGAACAAAGAAAATAACGTGAATATTTGTCGCCAGTTATTGAGTTTTAATATGAGGCATCTTATAAAATGTATTTTAAGGGACAAGGAAGCATGAAAAATATGTAGCATAAAATTCTCATTAATTAATAAATATATGTATGTACATACATTTCTTTTTTAAATATGTACTAGGATTACAATGAATTGATAATAAAAATACAAAAATTGAATTAATTTTGTATCAAATTAATACAAAATAAACGTTACAGCTTCGAAAATATTCAAATAATACGTTACAACTTGAAAAATACTCAAAAAATAACAGCTGACGTCAATTTGACATTAAAAAGCTTTAAAGTTTCGATTAAAATTTCATGCTTTCAGGTTTGGGAATTAGAAATGTAGCTGACAGCTAGCAAAGAGAATTTATATACTATAATAGAGGTTTAATTTATCCGTTAAATTCAAATTTTTGAATTTTCGTGTCTGTATGTTTGCCAATTTGGCTTCGAATAAGCTTATGAGATGTTAGACTATACAAGGGTGCAAGAGGAGAGATGTGAAAAGAAGAAGGAAATTGAAGAAATAAAGAATAATGAAGAACACGCCCATAATTCTAATATTCATCTTATAATGCGGTATTTGTTGTTGGATTTGTGTACCATATGGTATTTTTTTAGTTTTGTTTTGATTCTGGAAGTACAAAAATAATACAATAGAGAAAATTAAATTAATGTTCACGTTTTATTTTGATACATATCATGTATGTCGTATGTGAATTTTGTATGATATGAAAAATATTATACATAAATAATTTTATTATTAATTTTTATTTTGCATTGTATAATTCTTATAAAATAATGATAATTTTTTCAATCGGAAATCAATTTCACGATTTTTTTTTTCTTTTTTGTACATAGTAGGTTGAATGATTGGTATATGTATGTACACACCTATGCATATGTATATATACAATTTTATCAGACTGTTTACTTTACATTGAATTTGATTCATTAGAAATTTTACTGTACATATAGTAGGTATTCAACTAAAGTTTGAGAAAATTTTGAATTATCATATTATGTATTATGAATTTAACTAATAGATCAATTATTTCTACAATTTTTGAAAAATGAATAAACACCTAAGTAATTAATATATTAATTCTTCTATTTCGAAAATACCTATATAATATTTGAACCAGAAAAAACTTAACTAAAAATATTGTTATAGGTACAAATTTTATTTTCTAAAGAACTTTTCCTTTAATTGTATTGTTATTGAAAAAGAATGTAGGTATAAATTTTCAACTTGAAGAAAAATTAGTTTTAACATTTTAACAAGCATTTTTTAAATGAAAAAAGAAAACAAAAGTCAGCTGATGTGAATTAAAATATGTATCTATTTGAAAAATGTTTGTGTACTAAAAAAATTTGTTGACAAATAACATTTTTATCCATGTATTTTTAAGCAGAACAAAAATAACATTTCATAAAACTGGCAACAACATTGAACAAATATAAGTTCTGTCTTTGTCCATCTTTAACGCTAGGATTGCCTGATCGTATACAAACGTATACACGCGAACTTTGATCCTTGATAAAATACCTTTGAGCTAGGAGCTTGAAACCTTCACCAAATCCTTCGTTGGAGGGTTCTCTCTATACACCCCAATTTTCAAGGTCCTAGCTCAAAATCGGTAAAACAAAATATCCTTTTTTATGCAAAAACACAAATTTGGCCGTGAGTATACAAATGTATACGGATACCGTACATTTTATATGGAAATTTTAAAATTTTTTTTCAAGAAAAGATATCTCAGCACCCCGTGGACCAAAAACCTTAGTTTTTTGACTTAATTATTTGCTAAAGTGTTCTCTTTGATTATCTTGTACGATTTTTTTCTAGTAATTTTACTTTTTGAGATAAATTGCAAAACAAGGTAAAGAGACAAAAAATTCCCATACATTTTTGAGACCAAACACAAATTTTACTTAAATTTCAACTTCAAAGATCTGTATCTCAGCATCCCGTAGACTGAAAACTAATATTTTTATACTTAAACATTTATCAAAGTGTTCTCTTTAGAATTGTTCCGTACAGCATTTTTGTAGTTTTTTTAGTTTTCAAGATAAAGTGCACAATAATATGAAAAACGTGAATGTTCCATACATTCTTGTACATTCATAAAAGCACACATCTAATGTTGGCTTTGAAGTTCTATATCTCAGCATCCTTTGAACCAAAAACTAATATTTTTACCCTATTTTGCACTTTATCTCGAAAAATTAAAGAAAAACAAGAAAATTGTACAGGACAGTTTTAAAGAGGACACTTCAATTAATATTAAGGTCAAAGAAATTACGGTTTTTGGTCCACGGAATACTGAGATAGGTATCTATTTTTGAAAAAAAAATTTCAAAATTTCCATATAAAATGTATGGTATACATTTGTATACTCACGGCCAGATTTGTGACATTCTCGATCAGGCAATCCTAGGGTTAAAAAAGTGATATGCATTTATAATTTGTATTATTATTTTTACACATTTTCTTAATCCTTCCTACTTTTCTTATCTGCTTTAAAAATAAACAAAAGTCAGCTGATATGCATTAGGATATTTAAAACAAAATAGATATGAAATTTTTAAAGGAAAAATCTGTAATCGTATTATTGAACTAAAACTATCTAAACTATTTAAACTAAATTGATAAAAAATTTTAAAAAAAATTAAACTAGAAAAATAAATAATATTATAAAAATAATTCATAAGTAGCTTTACACTACTTGATTTGTCATATCACTTTATGTATGTTATTTTACATATGTATTGTCATACGACTTCTCATAATGCTAATAATCCACTGAAATAAAAAAATTCAAGTATCACGAAGTCGAATCAAATGTCATATGAAATTAGAAAAAATCTATTTTCATGATATGTCGAATGTGAAGTCGTATGAGAAAGTTTCTCAACAAAATCAGACAGTGTAAACGCTGTAAAACTTTTACCAGTGACATGTAGTATGTAAAGTGATATGAGAAATCAAGTAGTGTAAAGCTACTTTAACCACAAACAATATAATAATACAGATATATAAAAACTGTTGTACAAAATGTTGCATATGAATTTTGGTTAACTGACAACGATCAACTGACAAATGTGATATGATTAGCAAAGACATAAACCTATCATGATGTTATATAATAAAATAATTAATAAACTGACAAAGTTTTCAGTTTTTTGTTGCCTTTTCCTTTAGGTACAATAATTGTTAACCGACAACAACAAAAATATGTGACAAGCAAATAAAAGACATTATTATTGTATGTAGGTATATTGTGTACATAAATATTGTATTTTACTTTTGCTGACGCACAAGTAACTGTTCAGTTCAACCGACATTGTATGGTTTAAAGAATTAGGTATTTTAGATTTATGTACAGTAGAATCTCGATAATTTTACCTAATTAAAACTACCCTCGTTGAAATTACGAGGTAGTAGAAATTATTGAATACAAAATTTAAACTAAATATGTACATATGTATGTATGGAAGTAAAACGCACACATGAAATTAAAAAAAGATTAGTTTATTTATTTCTCCATTTTTAATTAACACAACAAAAAAATCAAAAATAAAGCCTTTCACAAATCAAATCAAATTTAGATTTTTTGCGATTTAACATGTTCAAATATGTATTTTATGTGTAAATTCATGTATAAATTATGGCTGTTGAAATTATAGAGTAAGCAAAATTTCTTTCGCTGTAAATATAGGAAATTATCAGGTAGTAAAATTATCGAGATTCTACTGTATTCGCTTTTTTGATAATTGGATGCCCCACTTTCTAAACCTATGTTTATAACAAATCATAAACAATTACCTTGTTTATGCGACACATTAATTCGCATTAACTCACACCGTCTTGACTAAATACGGATGCATAAACCAAATTTCAATGCGCATTTAAAGTGTGCATATACATTTTATTCGTTTTAAGTAATTGTTATTACACTACACACGCAGATGGTTAACGTTTTGAGTGAGAACGAAATGTTGTATTACGCATAAACACTAATTAAAATGTATTATCTCAAAACGATGCTTAAAACGTTTTAGAGTTAATACGTTTTAATCTTTGTGCATAAACAAGGTAAATGTCAGCTACAAGTTAGAAATGGAAAAAATCAAAAAATCATGATGAAATGAAAAGTGGAAACATAAATAAAAAAAACTCAAAGTTCGGTAATGTTGTTGTTGTTTTAAGTTTTTAAAAAAACAATAGTTAAGACGCAAACATAAAAATTGTTTGTTCTTCTTCTTTATTACCACTGAATAACATTTCAGTTCATTTACAATACCCATCTGTATTATTATATTATTTGTGCTTTAACCACGAATTACATAGAAAACATTCATACAAATAATTCATATAGATCAATATTGATCTTCTGTCTTTTTCTATCTTCAAAAAAGTGATATGCATTTATTATTTGTATTTTTCTTTTTACATATTTTCTTAATTCCTCCTACTAATTCGAAAATAAAAATCAGCTGACATGCTTAAGAATATTTGAAGAAGAAGAAAAATACAATTTAAAAATAAAAATCTGTAATATTAAACTAAAATTATTAAAATATTTTTTAAAAAAACTAAACTGAAAAAAAAAAAACAAATAATAAAAATAATTCATAATCATAAAAAAACATTCATACAATAATAATTCATATGGATCATGATATGCATTTATTTTTTATAATTTGTATTATTCTTTTTACATATTTTCTTAACTCCTCCTACTAATTCGAAAATAAAAGTCAGCTGATTATTTAAAGAAGAAGAAGAGGAAAAATGCAATTTAAAAATAAAAATCTGTAATAATATTATTAAACAAAAACTATCTAACTATTTAAACTACAATTAATAAATTATTTGAAAAAAAATTAAACTGAAAAAACATTATGATAAATAAAAAATAATTCAATTCATTATCACATAAAAAACATTTATACAATAATTAAAATTGATATTGATCAATTCTTCTTCTTTATCTTCTGTCTTTGTCTATCTTCAAATAAGCGATATACTCGTACATTTGAAATTTGTGTTATTTTATTCGTTTTAAACATTTTCTTAATTTTTACATCTTCTGCTGTCTACTTCGAAAACAGCTGATTTATATTAAAAAATTCAAATAGAAACGGAAAAAATTTAAATTTAGTTCGAAAGTTATAGAAGCTATGCTATACTAAGTGGCTATTCGAAGCCAAATATTTATGTATGTTTTCATGTTCTTGATTTTTGAGAGAGCTTGAGATTAAATCTCTATAGTAGTATATACCTATATATTCTCTTTGATTTTACTCTATATATGTGAAATTTTGCTATATATTTGAAATAATTAAAATAAAAAAAATTTTTTAATATAAAACGTTTTTAAAACGGACTCAAAAGTATAAAATAATTTTTCCTAGCCACATACCCATTCTCAACCCCATACAGATAATCCTGAAAATTTGTGATTGCGAATTTTTAATAGCTATAAAAATACTTGTAAGATTAAAAACGAAAAACATGGGGCGCTATTCTTTACACTTCTTACTATTAACTTGCACTACTCTTTACACTTCTTACTATTTTATCTTGCGCCCCATGTTTTTCGTTTTTAATCTTACAAGTATTTTTATAGCTATTAAAAATTCGCAATCACAAATTTTCAGGATTATCTGTATGGGGTTGAGAATGTGTATGTGGCTAGGAAAAATTATTTTATACTTTTGAGTCCGTTTTAAGTTTTATATTAAAAAAATTTTTTTTATTTTAATTATTTTTTGCTTTTTAGTCTTATGTGAAATTTGTCAATCGATTTTATTGATATTATTTCACATTAAAAAACAATATAAGTAAAACTAAAAAAGTTTTTTTAATTTTAAAAAACAAATATATTTGTATATACATATGTATATGTAAAATACAGTCGCTCTCAAAACATTTGCAACTGAATAAATTTAACGTTTGTTTATATTAAAATTGTAAAATTTTTTTTTCCTATTTAAATAATTATATACTTTCTTGGTATATTTTTGCCGATTGTTCTATTCCTTTTTCTTTTTCTTGTAATAAATATATTTTATATATACACGTTTGGTATAGGTCATTGAACACTTATTTAAAATTAACAAATTTTCAGTATTGTTGAAACCAACGACTCCTATAGTACCAAGACTTAATGCTCAATTTTATTTTATTGTTTATATGTATGTGTTAGAAGTACCAAATTGACATCACAACTTATTGCTTTTAATCAATCATAACTAAGTTGTGATTAAAGTTACATGAAAATTATGTTCAAATGAAATGTAGAGAAGATCCTTAGCTTTATTTTCACCGAATATATTAAATATCTATGAGCGCGTATACTCCGCAGTACCAAACCGGTATAGTACTATTTTAGTACGACTAAACCATTTTAGTACTGCCCGTATATACCGTAGATGCAAATAATGAATTTTGGTTCGCACCAAAATGGTCGACCTAAAATGGTTCGGTACCATGCGTATATACCGGGACCAAAACAGTACTAGTACCGGTTCGGTACTGCGGAGTATACGCGCTCTATGAGCAACGTAAATCAAAGAAAAAACGTGATAAATAATAAGTAACATAAAACTGAGAATCAATTTTTCCTTAAATCTCCCAAATTACTAAAAATATTAAATTATAATGTTCTACATATTTGTTAATTTTTATTAAATAAACATTTTTCCCGAACATTGTTATATTATAAAATTAATAGAAATTGAGTTATTAAAGAAAAATGATAATTTTTTATTAAAATCACAATTATCTCTCTGATTTCGCATTTTTAACAGCCACCTCTGAAAATGTAGTACCACTTGAAGAATTTTTTTATTCATTTGTTTATTTTTTCTTTTAAAAATATTATTCATAAACAAAAAAAAATTTTTCAAGTGGTACTACATTTTCAGAGGTGGCTGTTAAAAATGAGAAATGAAGCATACTAAAATATTTTTGACTTGAAAATCAGAGTTTGCTTAGATTAAATTTTAGTAAAGAAAAATTAATATTTTATTTGTTTTAGACCAAATTTGAGGATCGAATTTCATAAAAAGTAAAATCTTAAAACTTTCATTAGCGATGTAATATTGCATTGTCATGCAGTTCTGAGCTATGTTGAAAGTTTCAAGTCTCTATCTCATCAAAAAGTTGGTTAAAAATTAAAAATCAATTTCCAAATTTGTACCGAACAGACAGGCAAGAAACCAAGCTAATAAAAACATTTTAAAATATGTTATGCTTGAAATGCGTGGATGGTTTATCATTAAGAATTCGTATTTTAAATATAATTTGAATAAATGTAAAGTGCCACCAAATTTGCATTTTTGTTAACATTTTCGTTAAGGAGATGTACAAAAGCAATAAAAAATATTTTTTATTCTACGATTTAAAAAAAAAAATCTTTTTAATTCAGTTCAAAATAAAAAAAACATATTTTTTGCAAATTTAGACCCTTCAGAAAATTTATTTTACTCTTGGTTGGAATTATTTAATAAATACTTTAACCGTGGTATAAGTCAACGACTCCTATAGTACCAAGACTTAATGCTCAATTTTATTTTGTTGTTTATATGTGTTGGAAGTTGGAAGTACCAAATTTTTCCTTAAATCTCCCAAATTACTAAAAATATTAAATTATAATGTTCTACAAATTTGTGGATTTTTATTAAATAAACATTTTTCCCAAACATTGTTATATCATAAAATTAATAGAAATTAAGTTATTAAAGAAAAATGATAATTTTTTATTAAAATCACAATTATCTCTCTCATTTCTCATTTTTAACAGTCACCTCTGAAAATGTGGTACCACTTGAGGAATTTTTTTATTCATTTGTTTATTTCTTCTTTTAAAAATATTATTCATAAACAAAACAATATTTTTAGTAATTTGGGAGATTTAAGGAAAAATTTATTTTCAGTTTTATGTTACTAAATATTTATCACGTTTTTTCTTTGATTTACGTTGCTCATAGATATTTAATATTTTCGGTGAAAATAAAGCCAAGGATCTTCTCTACATTTCACATGAACATAATTTTCATGTAACTTCAATCACAACTTAGTTATAATTGATTAAAAACAATAAATTGTAATGTTAATTTGGTACTTCCAACACATATAAACAACAAAATAAAATTGAGCATTAAGTCTTGGTACTATAGGAGTCGTTGTATAAGTAGAAGGTTAAAAATTTTCATTAAGAGGTCTCGTTACTGGAGATGGCTGCAGGCGGTTATTGTTTTTTTCTATTTTCCAGCGTCTCATTTCACATACATATAATAGATTGGAGTATTAGTAGCTTAGTATACTGCTATTAAAAATATTAAATGTAAAGACACTGGATAAAATCGAACTTTTCCATAGTGAAAAAACTTAGTGAATAGAGTATAAGTACATATTTTATTTCAAATTTTATTTTAGTGAAGTAGTATAAAAAATAAATGAAATTAAAAACAAAAACGTTTAAAAAATTGAAATTCAAAAAAAACTCACAAAGAAAATATAATTTTTGAATTTTTAAATATAAAATCTATTTTTAACCTATCACAATCAAACGCGGCTCGTCCTTGAGGGCTAATGGGGCACTGCCCCACCAAGAATTTCAGCTTAAATTGCATAATTTCATTATAATGAATTTACAATTAATTGTAAAAAAAATTTGAAAAAAATCGAAAATAATTTGGTGTAAATTATTTTTCAAAGTACGAGTACATGCAATATGGAAAGAGAAGTGATAATATGATATATATATATACATATATATATATATCTATAGCTATGAATAACTATGTACATGCAATAGGCATGGTTAAATAAATTTCAAATTCTCTTTGTGTAGACTATAGGATTGAAAGGTTTTACGTCTAAATTTTTTTTTGTATAATCAATAAAATACTCTATGGGGCAGTTAAACAATAGCCTTATAAAAGAGTAATATTTCATATATTTTGTGTATGAATCATTCTCTCTCTTTATTCGTTTTGTACTGAAGAAATTTGTGTTCGAACTTCGAAGGGCAGTTTCAATTCTGTCCCTAAAGTGAGAAAATGTTTTGTCTTATACATAACAATACAACACAAATTTTTCTCTTAATTTTTTTTCTCATAGGATTCTACATGGTTTAAAATGTTTCTCTCATAATGAATTTGTCGTTTTTAAATTATTTTTGTAAAAATTGCTATAAATTCTAAAAACAATAGATATTCATGTTATTCATGATATTTATTTTATAATTATTGTATTACTAATTATAATTAAACCTTTTTTTTTTTCATTTTAAATTACCAATTTTACACCATTTATGAAATTCATATTTTACAGTGAGAAAATATAATTTTGAAACAATTTGTTAAGTTTTATAAATATTTTAAATCAATTTTCTATGAATTTTGTTACAGCTTAGGAATGAATTAATATTTTACATAAAAATTTTTTATCATGTACGTAAATGTTCTAATAATACATATTCGTTTCTTTTTCGTTTCATTTATACAGTAGTGTATGATCATTTTATACTACGGGGCAGTTGGTTGATATATAAGCGTAACTTTAGATTAACACAACTATTTCAAGTTTTAAAATAAAGTTGAAAAGTAAAACTAAACAACCAATTTTTAAATTTTTATCTAAGAAACTATTAATTTTTATATTTTGCTAAAACCGTTTATTAAGACCAATTCTCAAACAAAAGGACATATACTGCTTCTCAAATATTTAAATGTGTTGAAAACAGGGCAGAAGTCCAAATTAACTGTCTTGACAAAAAACTATGTTTCTGACGATTCTGTGATTTTTTCTGCACACCTTTCGGAACCTAAGCATTGTTGTTTTTTTGGTACACTATAACTCGCATCTTATTGATAGGATCTTTTTCGTGTCAAGAGAGTTTTGTAGAGAATAATAAAAAAAAATACCTTGCAAAAATTTCAAATCAGTCGGATAGCAGAGTTCGGATATTTTCAAATTTAAAAAACGGACTTTTGAGAAAAACTTGTTAACATTGATTCGAGTGTTAACATTCATGAAACTTTAAGCAGCCCCACCAATGGATTTCTTCACGAGCCGCGACTGTCAAATGATAATATTTTGTATAAATATTAAAATATAATACAAATTTATGGTAGGTAATGGGAATGTCATATGTATTTTTCATTATAGTATTAATATTTCTAATTTTTTTCATTGTATACTGGAATTATTTGAAATATTTTTAAGTGAAAGTATTAGGTGCAGTACTTGATTTTTTAAAAATTGAGGATGAGTCCGCATTCTATAAAGTGTATTATTTGTGAGAAAAAAAAAATGATGGAAAAGAATATTTTAAATTTCCATATGATGTAAATTAGTTTAATAATATTTTTATCAATTTTTTATAAATACATGTACATATGTTTTTCAATATATTTATCTATGTCCACATATATTTTTTAAAATTATATTATGTAAATAAATTATGAATTTAAGATAATAATAATAACAATCATTATCATCATTTGTAGTGCTGAAAATAATTTTTCTTATTATACGAAAATATATTTGTAATACATTATGTATGTACGAGTACATATTATGTATTATTTCTATTTCATTTCAATAATTTTTAGTACTTTTCTTTACCCTAAATTTTCAAACATTTAAGTAATTTTTTTAGGTAATTACCACACAAACATATGAAATTTTTCTTCTCGCTTGGTAAACTATAATTTGTATATATATGTACATATGTATAAGTATATACAATATACATACATATATTTGTAATTTAGACTAAGTATTTGTAGTTTTTTTTGTGAAAAATATTTATTTATGTTTTGAATAAAATAAGACGCAATTTTCAAATTTTTTATGGGTTTCTTATGTGTTGTCGACAATCTTCATCAATAATCTTTGCTTGAACTTTAATTTTAAACTCAAATTAAAAAAAAAATTAAAATCCATTTTTTTTTTTTCACGATAAAAAATATACCTAAGTCCTAAACAGTTGAAAAAAAAATGCATTGTGTTGTATTGTATCTGTTGAGGTACATATAGCAGATTCAATTAAAACAAACAAAAATTTCTTCAACATTATAATTATGTCGTTTTCCACGTTACATTATAATTTCACACTTTCAGTTTTAAATTTAATACCTTTTTATAATAATTTTCACTTTTAATACATATTATACGATATTACCTATATTATTTCTTACAATGAAACTTACAAATTTTTAACTTGAGTCCCATTTTTTTCTGTTATTTTATGTATAAATAAGTTTCTTCTATTATAATTCTATTTTTAATTCAATCTTTCCTCTCTAATTCTTTAAAACGAGCACTGTAACACAACTAGACTACCTTCGTACTTAGTACTATACTAACCACTAACCAGAAAAGTAACCGACTAACCGAGTAAAGTAACCACAAAATAGTATTTTAGTAAGTAGTACTAGTAAAGTAAGTACACAATTTTTGATAACTTAATAATAGCTATGTATAAAGTTCTACAGTGCTGCCGCGAAAAAATTTTTAGGAGGAGTAACATCAACATGGTTTAAAAAACGAAGTACATACAATACTTAAGTGTATCGGGATTCGAGGAGTATGGAAAAATTTTCCAAATGAAAGACCAATAGGTCTTTTTTTAATAAATAATTTCATTTACATATTATAAACAGATAAGAAAAACCGGAACAAAATAGATATCCCATCTCGAACGAAAGATTAGTCTTATTTTGTATATTTTTTAAATAAATAACTTTCACGCATCACTTTTTACACTTCTTAATATTATCTTGCGCCCCACGTTTTTTGTTTTAAATCTTACAAGTATTTTTATAGCTATTAAAAATTCGCAATCACAAATTTAAATAAAAATTAAAATTAAATTGAATGTTTATTACACTGCTTTTGTGTTATTAACTCTTACAAATGTTACGCAGACTACATCTCACGAAAACAGAAAATGTACCTTTTTTACTTTCCATTGGAATTTTCTGCTAAATGAATGCAACAAATATTTTGAAATGTATATCGTTTTATGGTATCAGGTATATTCTTTCATTGGTATTCAATAGTATCTTCAATAGATTTGTGTATTAATGCAGACTACAGGTAAAAATTATTTATGTATTCTAGAGAATTATTTGATTGTAAATTGATTGAATCATTTAGATATATTTGTTCTCTTATGTTTAAAAGAATTATCAAAATTAGATGTCTTGTCTACAATCAGTTATAACTTTTTTAAATTTTCAAATTTTTACTAAGAAGTTTTACTCTCCAGAGAATTGCCCTTATACGTTTCTCCCAATTTAATTCAATATTCAGTTTTAATCCAAATAGTTTTTTACGCTATATAAATTAGTAAATTGAAACGGTTGTTGCTGAATTTCCAGTTCAATGGAATTGGATTAGAGTTCTTATTTGCTTTTGAAATTTGAAATGAATAGAATTAGTAAAAATATGTGATGAGCTTATAGCATAGGTAAATGGGCAAGGAAAGTAAAAATTATTTTTAATTAAATTTAAAAAAAAAAACGGAAAAAGAAATTAACTAATAAGAATACTATTTAATTTATAACTATTAAAGTTTTTAATTTCACAATTAATTTGTTTCTGGAATTATTTTGTTATATTGTAGTACATTACATACTTTCCGGAATTTTATTTTATTTTATATGGTACATAACACCTCCTCCATTGTAAAAGATGAATGATATTCTGCAGAAAGTATTAAAATTTCCAATTTATGTTTGTCTAAAATCTTTGTTTGGGCTTTTTGCTTAAACTTTCTTCCTTTCTTAAATTATATGAAGTTGTTTTCCTAGATACAACTTCTGTCATACTCATGTGTAGTATGCTTCTTAAGGGATTCGTTCATCAATATTCTTTCATAAAACCCTATCAAGTTCATAATTATTAAAAATTCTGTATTGAAATTTTGTATGTGAAAAAATTCTTTGAACTTGGCATTAATGCAGATTTTATTACTTTTGCTAGCCAAATAGGTTAACGAATAAGAACTTTTTACATTTATGTTTTTGGTTGGATTATCAATTTCTTAATTGATTACATTTTATTTGTGAGATTTCATTAGAACATAATTGATTAAAAACAATAAGTTGTCATGTTAATTTGGTACGCCCAACACATATAAACAATAAAATAAAATTGAGCATTCTGTCTTGGTACTATAGTAGTCGTTGGTCAGGTTCATATTTAAAAGTGATCCGTATAGTAGAAAATTATAAGAAAATATTCTTTTTTACTTTTCGTTTCCTTTCTCTTTTATATCCTTTAAATAATAATGCATTGTGTTCATATTTTGAAATGAACGTTGTTGTTTTCCTTTCTATTTGTTAACTTTTTTATTTTAAGAAAATTAAATTTAATAAATTCAATTTCAATTAAATTTCAATTAATTCAGTTTGTTTATTAGAGAATATTTCATATTGTGTGTGTGTTGTGATAAAAAATTTGCTTGAGTTGAAGCTGGACGGTGAGAAATAAATAGGCCGTTTTTCTCGGGGTAAAATTTAAAAAAATTTCGAATTTTAAACGGATTTTTAATTTTCTTTCTATTGTTTACACAATTTTCTGCTTAGGGAAACCGACCACTTTATATCGGTTGACGCTCTGACAGCGATACCTCCTACGTGGAGTGGAAACTCGTGTTTTAAATTATTTTGAATAAAAACAAAATATAACTTTAATTTCTTTTAAAAATCTGAACATCCGGAAAAAAACTACTGGCTCCGCCACTGGTTTACAGAGATATATTTTTTAGAATTTTCTGGAAACATTTATATGTGAAATTATCACAAACTCATCGGGTACTGTCTCCAAAAGCACAATACTGACTTCCAAAAGTAAAAATAGTATAGACTGCATAAATCTTACAGAATCTAGGAATCTAAGTTCAATAGTATCAGTTTCATTAATGAAAATTATTCGTTTGGAAAGTGATACATAAAGCACTTTTTTTAATGGTATTAAATTTACATCACGATCAATGATTGTCAATTCTTTTACAAATAAGTGGCAGTCATAACCCAAAAAATTATGAGAGAAAATTGGGAAAAATTTTCTGACTTGATACCGTAAATTACATTCATTTTACTCTGGACCGCTGTACTTACCTGTTGAGTGATAATGATCGGCTTGTCTTACATCAGCTAAATATTTTTTACATATATTATTATATATAACAAATCTTACTACTATATTGGCCCTTATCGGCAAAGTCGCGTCACGAGTAGACAAATGTCACCTCTCTTGTCACATAATCTAAAATTTCGTATCGCTGTACTGTAGTGGTCTGTAGAGAGTAAAAGTACCAATGACAGGGATATTTAGGAATGACAGGGAAATTTGTATTATGCTGTTTTTGATTTTTTATAAATTTTTTGTTCGATAATCAGTGTATATTATTAAAAAAATTAAAAAAACTATAAAATCATAAAACTATCCTACATATATTAAATAAGTTGAAAAAAATTTTAAAAACTATAAAAACCATAAAACTTGTTGTAGTTATATTTGATCTGAAAATTAATTAAATTTATGTGTAGGCATAAATTATAATACATATTTAAGTTTTTCAGTTACGCTTTAAATGTTTGCCTTTCCATTCTTACTTTTCAGAACCCTTTACTTTTTAACTTGTCACACGTGTGACATATGTCGCTACATTCGAGTTCAAAAATACAAATTTACTAATGTGACATCTCACTTTCAGTGACGTGATTTCGCCGATAAGAGCCATTGTCTCCTCTCTTCGAAAGCTGCGAGTAGTTCCATCGCCTTCGTGTTCATAATGATATTGTTATGTCTAATACATCTTCAACTAGTGATTGCACAAATTTCACTGGAGAGTCTCTTCCTTTATTGTAAACTTTTAGTTTACTCAAGTTGTCATCATAAGAACATTTGATATAGTAAGGAACGTGCTGCTGTATATTTATTGTAGATGGAATATAAACATCCATTAAAAAAAAAATATATTATATGTCTGTGTTTTGTTATTTGAAAATTTAATAATCTATATTTTATGCATTAAGTTTTTCCACCATAGCGCTTATACCTGTATGACACGGTATTAATTTCATGATTAATTTCGTTATTAAAAAGAGATAACATATATGTTTAAACGAGAGTGACGTGTGTAACTACTTATTTCTAATTTTTTTCTTAAAGAGTACAAACAAAATAAATATCCAGTAACAAGCTCTCCGCCAGTAACGAGCTGTTGATTTTTTTTATTATATACTAGCTGACCCGGCCACGTGTTGCTGTGGCTCATTAATTCTATTACGCTGAATGACTAAACCTGTACCGTTGCATAGTCTAGGTGGATTTAAATTACGAAGAAGAATAATCGTTGAACCAATCTTCAACCGAAGATTGTGTGGTGGCATTCCTGGTACATCCAGATAATTTAAAAATTCAGTTGGGAAATTTACAGCTTCGTTTTCATCAACGACAGTGTCGACTGATTCAAAAAACATCAGATCACCTGGCAACAACTGTTGTATCTGAAAGTTAATGTAGTCAACATCAACATTTTTTGCTGCCAAAATAGCACGATTACTGAGCCAATAATTATTCAATATTTTGGGGAGGACACTCTCAACTAGTTCTTTTTTTGTCTGAACAACAGTGAAGAAATTGTCTGACAATTTGATGTATTGTGTATTTTGATGCACTTCTATATCACCGTTTCCAAAATCCAGAAATACTCTTGCTTAGAAAATACTTGTGCCGATGAATCATTTTGAAATTGTACTCTCATATTCATGGTCAATCGAAGTGTTTCGACACTTCGCCATAAAAACGATTGTTTTAAACATGCGTTAATCTAGAGGGATTAGTTTGTTGATGTTAATGTTGTTAATTTCATGTATGGTGAACTAGAAGATTTAAATGCAAAGGTAATTCAATTACCATACAACAACTCTGATATTTATATGTTGGTTATTGTACCGAATAATATAAATGGCTTAGATGAATTACAAAATAATATTGAAGGAATTAATTTTGAAAATATTGAAAACAAACTGAAAAAAGAAGAAGTCTCATTATCTCTTCCAAAATTCAAATCGGAATTTTCAATTAAATTGAATGATATTCTTAAAGAGGTAATTTCAACAAAATACAAGTACCTATACTTATTTTATTTGAGTAGAAATACGTATTGTTCATTTATTTTATTTTTATATGCATATACATATGCATATATACTTATTTTTTGAAGATGGGAATGAAAACTATGTTTAGTGAAGATGCTAATTTCCATTTCTTAACAAAGGAAAAAATTAGAATTGATGAAGTTTTCCACAAGGCAATTATTGATGTTGATGAAGTTGGAACAAAAGCTGCTGGCGCAACATGTAATAATTAGAAAACAATAGACATTGTAGCACATAACACATTTAGAACATATTTCATTTATATCTTTAATAATTCTTCTATTTATATACAATACATGTGCTTAATTTCTTTTGACGCAAACTTAAAATAAATGAGGGCTATAAAAGTAAAGTCAGCAATTTCCACTTTTGATAAAAAATGAGTAAAGAATGCAAAAAAACATGAGAAATGTATGAGGATTTAGTTGAACATTGATTACAACGCAATGACAACAAAATCTCATGGCAAATCTGCATACATAATATGTATATATTTTTTGAAATGGGAAAGAAAACTATGTTTAGTGAAGATGCTAATTTCCATTTCTTAACAAAGGAAAAAATTTCTCACCAAATCCGACCACCCTGTTTAAAAATGTACACATTATCATTTAAATTGACAGTTTTTTGAATAAGTGTCAGTTTAAATGATAATGTGTATGTGTAACTGATGGTGAAACTGATGCTGCAAGTTTTTCGTTAGTCGCCGACTGTCAGTGTCACTTAAAGGTTTTATAATTTTTAATAGAAATAAAATTTAAAAAAAATAAATATATTATAATTTTTCTTTATAAGAAAGCAATTTTTACAAAGTACGAAATTTTATAAAACTTTAGTACAAAGATAAAGCCGGTAACACTTATCAAAAGGTTTATCCGATTTTACATAGCTAATTTAAACTAAAGGGTAACTCTGCCGGTGATGAAAATCAGAAACACATTTATGTAATTACTCAAAGAAGAAACAAAACGAAATATGTCTATGAGACCTGCAGTAAAAAAAACTTTGTGAATAGAATATAGAACCGTAAATGCCCCAAGCCATTTTATACTTGAAAAAAATTGTATTTCCAATGCAAAAAACAACATCAGAATTGAATTCATGTGATAGAATGAGCTTTTGGCTATGACGTAAATAATAAAAAAAAACACATACCCATACCCATTGCCGTTTGTACCTATTTTTTATGGAAAAAGGTACTATATATTAGCTTATTCAAGACGAACACGGTTCCAGTGTTAAATGCTAAATGTGCCTTTCGTCCACCATCTTGCAAAGTGGCAGCAATTCCTGACGATGCAATTTTTTGTTGCAACCGTATCTTCGCAATGATCAACGATATTAAAAGTTTCTTACCGGTTCCACCTGGTGCGTCCGAGAAAAAAACCGCCTTGTTCAGCATCGACAGTCAGCATTATCCGATTATAAATATTTTCTTGTTCAGCTGTCAGTAATGAATGGCTTATTATTCGCAATAACTGTAGCTGAATCAGCTTCGTTATGCGGTTTTTTTTCGTTGCAAATCAAATCACTGTTAACTAAGTCGGTGGCTGAGCAATCAGGTGATGGCATACAATAATGATTAAAAGGCAAATTTGAAATTAAAATACATAAATTTTCGCTCAACACTAATACTTCATTATACATTCTTTTTTTTTTATTTATTTTTTCCACAAAGTCGATGATTGTGTTGGATAAAATGAAATAAATTATTAAATGAAATCTGAATAATAAAATAAGAAGCAAGCAAGAAATTCTTACACGTTCACTTTACTATAAAAACGATACACAAAAAATTAAATTATGTCAAAAAATTAAATCAAAGCACAACGCCAACCTTTATAGCAAAATATGTGGAAGTGTTGTGTCGATAAATTAACTTACAACGCCATCTGTTAGAAACTTATGTAACAAAACTATAATATCTTTTAAGTTGGACAAATTACACACAGTTAGCATAATGTCATAAAAATTGGTAAAATAGTCTTGACTCTAGATTTATATATATATATAGAGAGAGATGTGTGAAATTTGCTGTATATTTAGAAAAATATGTTATCCTTGCAATGCGTGGATGGTTTATCATTACAATTTCTTATTTTAAATATAATTCTAATAAATGTAAAGTGCTACCAAAAATAGCCCATTTCTTAACGTTTTCGTTAAGGAGATGTATAAAAGCAATATAACATATTTTTATTAAAATGTTTTTATTAGCTTGGTTTCTTGTCTGTCTGTTCGGTACAAAGTTGGAAATTGATTTTTAATTTTTAACTAACTTTTTGATGAGATAGAGACTTGAAACTTTCAACATAGCTCAGAACTGCATGACAATGCAATATTACATCGCTAATGAAAGTTTTAAGATTTTACTTTTTATGATATTCGATCCTCAAATTTGGTCTAAAACAAATAAAATATTAATTTTTCTTTACTAAAATTTAATCTAAGCAAACTCTGATTTTCAAGTCAAAAATATTTTAGTATGCTTCATTTCTCATTTTTAACAGCCACCTCTGAAAATGTAGTACCACTTGAAAAATTTTTTTTTGTTTATGAATAATATTTTTAAAAGAAGAAATAAACAAATGAATAAAAAAATTCTTCAAGTGGTACTACATTTTCAGAGGTGGCTGTTAAAAATGCGAAATCAGAGAGATAATTGTGATTTTAATAAAAAATTATCATTTTTCTTTAATAACTCAATTTCTATTAATTTTATAATATAACAATGTTCGGGAAAAATGTTTATTTAATAAAAATTAACAAATATGTAGAACATTATAATTTAATATTTTTAGTAATTTGGGAGATTTAAGGAAAAATTGATTCTCAGTTTTATGTTACTTATTATTTATCACGTTTTTTCTTTGATTTACGTTGCTCATAGATATTTAATATATTCGGTGAAAATAAAGCTAAGGATCTTCTCTACATTTCATTTGAACATAATTTTCATGTAACTTTAATCACAACTTAGTTATGATTGATTAAAAGCAATAAGTTGTGATGTCAATTTGGTACTTCTAACACATACATATAAACAATAAAATAAAATTGAGCATTAAGTCTTGGTACTATAGGAGTCGTTGGTTTCAACAATACTGAAAATTTGTTAATTTTAAATAAGTGTTCAATGACCTATACCAAACGTGTATATATAAAATATATTTATTACAAGAAAAAGAAAAAGGAATAGAACAATCGGCAAAAATATACCAAGAAAGTATATAATTATTTAAATAGGAAAAAAAAATTTTACAATTTTAATATAAACAAACGTTAAATTTATTCAGTTGCAAATGTTTTGAGAGCGACTGTATTTTACATATACATATGTATATACAAATATATTTGTTTTTTAAAATTAAAAAAACTTTTTTAGTTTTACTTATATTGTTTTTTAATGTGAAATAATATCAATAAAATCGATTGACAAATTTCACATAAGACTAAAAAGCAAAAAATAATTAAAATAAAAAAAATTTTTTTAATATAAAACTTAAAACGGACTCAAAAGTATAAAATAATTTTTCCTAGCCACATACACATTCTCAACCCCATACAGATAATCCTGAAAATTTGTGATTGCGAATTTTTAATAGCTATAAAAATACTTGTAAGATTAAAAACGAAAAACATGGGGCGCTATTCTTTACACTTCTTACTATTAACTTGCACTACTCTTTACACTTCTTACTATTTTATCTTGCGCCCCATGTTTTTCGTTTTTAATCTTACAAGTATTTTTATAGCTATTAAAAATTCGCAATCACAAATTTTCAGGATTATCTGTATGGGGTTGAGAATGTGTATGTGGCTAGGAAAAATTATTTTATACTTTTGAGTCCGTTTTAAAAACGTTTTATATTAAAAAAATTTTTTTATTTTAATTATTTATTCTAAAATTTAGAGAAAAAAAATCTTTTCAATTCAGTTCAAAATGAAGGGCTCGTTAATGGCTCTTTTAAGGGACTCGTTACTGGTAAAAAGGGGGCTCATTACTGGTCTTCAAGAATTTCGAATTATTTTCCTAATTTTAATAATTTATGTAAATAAAAACATATTTTTAGAAAATTTATTTGACTTTCGGCTGGAATTATTTATTAAATACTTTAACAGTGGTATAAGGAGAACGTTAAAAATTTTCCTTAAAAGGGCTCGTTGCAGGATATTTTACCCTTTGTATGTTTTTTGCTTGAGTTGAAATACAGAATGAAAAAATAAGCCCTAAAACTGTGTTACTGGCGAGAACAAAGGAATGTCTGCTATTGTTTTTCCTATTTGCCAGCGTCTCATTGCACATATAACAAATTGGCGTAGAGTAGTTTAATATACTGCTATTAAATGTAACGACACTGGATAAAAATGAACTCTTCCATAAGCGCTGTGGTGCAAAAACTTAATGTATAAAATATAGATGTATTCTTGATACACACATAGTGATTTTTTCTCCAGCTTGAGCAAAACCATCTATGTATATACAAAGACCTGAACTAATGTTTTGTATATATTACTTAGTTAGAATCGTCAATTTTTCAAAACAACTGTGCTGGTTCTCTGGTAGTACAAATAGTGGTGTGAAGTTAGGTGATTTAGTTAAATATTTTTTTGTTTTTTAAATAAAATATTGTTTGAAAAAGTTTTAAAATATAATAAATTAACAGTGTTATTTTTTTTACAGTGCACAATAACCAAAAAATAACATAAAAAGGTGGAAAATATTGTGCATTCTTACCTTCTTGTAAGAGAAAAAATTGAAGGGCGACCACATACCTATGGTGAGGTTATATTATAATAATAGCTGTGTTCCATTTTCGTTAATTTATCTACTCCGGAGTAGTTTGTTCTACTCCCAAGTCATCCCAACTGCACCATCTCATACTTTGGTGCAGTTGATCATCCTACTCAGGTGTAGTTATGTCGATTTTTACCACCAGAGTATTTTTAATTTTTAAAACTTCCAAAAGATGGATTTGGCTTTTTTAGGTTTGTTTTTTTTTGAATTTTTTTACATTGAATACATATAGTAAAGAAGATAAATTTATCAAATTAATCTCGTTTTTCGTCAAGAACCTAAAATAGACAGTGAGAACGTAAGTCAAATAAATCTTATGGATTTTAAATTAAGGAGGATAATATTTTTTTCATTGTTAATGTTGGTCAAACTAAAAGAAAGTAGCGAAGACAGTGATCATGATGATTCACCTCGAAATGCACAACCGAGAGAACAAATATTTAACAATAACATATTTGATCTTGATAGTATGCATTATATTTAAATTAAATAATGCTAAAATACGATACAAAATTTATTGAAGATTATTTATAAAATTGTTGAAGTAAAATAAAACATGCAACAAAAATGAAAAAATGGCTTTTTTGATTTTCTAACCTCAACAAATACATACGTATGTATATGTAAGTATGTACATTTTTACTAAACTAAAAATCCATTTTTATAACAAAGAAAAGAAAAACTTACACAGACTTGAAGGTTAAGAATTACTCTTGAATTGAATTGACCGTTCCATTTATTACTGGTGATGAAATACTCTCAACTATTCCGGAGTAGATAAAAATACCAAAATGGAACGCAGCTAATGTGAATAAATTGATTTGATTTAGTCAAATTTATTTATTTATATACTTACAGTTCTTTTTTTGTGGGGCGAGGGAGCTCGGCAACTCTGGCAGTGTTTGAATCGTTCGCACATGCACTGTGAATAAAGTGGTTTTTTTAGTATAATTCAATTGATAAAATTAATTCATAGTTTGAAGTGTAGTTAGTGATAGGACACGTTTTTATCTCTAATTGTACAAGTGGATTTCTTATCGTTTATATGGTAATATTGGTAATTATCTATTCAAAAATAAACAAAGTGACAGAAAAGTATAAATAAATGTATATAAAATACTTTGAAAAACATCGAAATTGAAACATCGAAATTTATAAATAGTGTTCATTTGTAACAAAGAGAATTTATATACTACAATAGAGGTTTAATTTATCCGTTAAATTCAAATTTTTGAATGTTCGTGTCTGTATGTTTGCCAATTTGGCTTCGAATAAACTCATGAGATGTTAAGGTACGTGTACACGACAGGAGACTTTGGTCTCTAGAGACCGAAAAGTGATATCCAGAGACTGGAGACTTCGTGTATACACTCAAGAGACCTGCAAATTTCGAGGAGACCAGTGGTCTCCGTAGGTCTGCGGAAACTTTTGGTCTCTTGTCATGTAAACAGCTAAACTATGGTCTCCATTACTGGTCTCTGGTTATTAAAACGTTTTGATATTTGTCTCTCGGTCTCCGGAGACCATTTTTGACATTTGTTTCACAAATTGTTTGTTTTTTTGTCTGAATATTGTATGTGATTTTATTTATATGTTATTTTATATTTATTTTTGAAGGTAAGTTTTAAATTATTTTTTAAATGCGAAAATATCTGAAATTATTTATACATATTTAAATTTTGAGAAAATGAGTTGGACCAAAGAAAATACATATAAATTAGGTTTATATTTGTACTTGAATCTATAACAAGATGATAGCTAAAACGAATGTTTCCTGAATCAGCTGAATCTGCATATTAAAATATAAATATAAAGTATAGAAAGTACCTCTTTCATATTCCAAAATTATTCATTAATTTTATAATATGCAACTGATGGTTTTCTTTTTTTCAATTTAATATTATCAATTAAATTTCACAAATAGTATACGACCTTTACAACTATTCAAAATTATTCTGGTTATTCTGCTTTGTTATACAAATTGAAAGAAAAGCAAACAAAATTCTTTAAAAAAGAATCACGCACACGCCATCATTAATGAAAACGTCAAATCTCCAGAGATATAAATAAGAGACCTAAACCAGAGACTTAAATTTAAGTCGTGTATACACTTAAGAGACCGAAATACAGGAGACTTTTTTTATGAGGTCTCCGGAGATCTAGTTTTAGGTCTCTTGTAACAAAAGTTACCTACCGTGTATACACTTTGGAGACTTTGGTCTCTAGAAAGTGGTCTCTAGAGACCAAAGTCTCCTGTCGTGTATACGTACCTTTGCAAGAGGAGACATGTGAAAAGAAGAAACATGTAAAGAAAATTTAAAAAATAAAGAATAATGAAGAACACTCTCTAATATTTATCTTATAACGCGGTATTTTGTTGTTGTATACCATATGATATTTTTTAGTTTTGTTTTGATTCTGATCGTATACATACATAAAAATTTTTATATTTACAAATATATTTTGTTTCGGAAAACAAATATAATGCAATCGAATATGTATGTGAATTTTGTATGAAAGAAAATTAAATATTTTTAATCTCCTTGTTTTTAAAAATATTCTGCTTTTATTTTTATATTGCATTCTATTAATGATAATTTATTGAATCGGATATTAATTTTGCACATTTTGCTTCTTTCCTCATTTTTTTTTCTTTTTTGTCGAATTTTGTTTTTTGATTTTTGTAGTAGGTTGATAGGTAAAGTGAGAAAAATGACTATAGTATTTTTATTTATGGAAGTCAGTATTGTGCTTATGGAGGCAGTACCCGATGAGTTTTTTGCCTTGGTAATATTTAATTTAAAAGATTTCCGTCGATTGAAATTGAGATCTGATCACCCCACACACGAGACAGATTTATACAAACGAAATGTAAAAGAGTATAGAAAAGTATGCCTATCTTGCCTGTACTGACTTCCATTAATAAAAATACTATAGGTAATTAGAATATTAATTCATTTGTTTCGAAAATATATGATATGTAGGTACTAATAATTTTCAAAACATTTAAATAGCAAAGTAAAACAGAAGAAGAAAAAATTTAAGAGCCAAATTTAGTGAAATTTTTTTTCGAAAACAACAACAACATCGTCTGAAATGGATTTGTGTCTTCATCAACACAAGCAAATAAATTTCTTCTAAGTGTTGGTGTACATGATTTGAAAAAATTTCAAACCCAGTTCACCATCGATGATATATATTCCACCTATCTAATCTTAATGTTAACAGAATTTGTTCTCGTGCTCTAAAAATACAAACTTGATATATCAAAAATATTTTCTAGGTTAACTGGGTAGCGATCATATTGCATGGTAAAATGGGTACATCTTTTCTTTTGTTCTACAGGCTATAGCAGCTAGCATACAGCTGCTGTTATGCTATGCTATGCTGAAGTTGTTACTGTTTCTTCTCAATCTTTCTTTATTTTCCACACAGTACGTAGAATTTTACTTACGTTGAATAGTTTTCATTATTTCTGCCGTACAAAGGACAATCGCGTCAATTACATTTTCACTCATTTTGAGTTAAATATATTTATGATATAATATATAGTTATATATATGAACTGAAGGAAAAATTCTCTATTAAAAAATATGTCTATATATTATATATTATATATATAATTTAATTTTTTCACTAGTTCATATGTATAACTATATTATTATATCATAAATATATCTAAGTCAAAATGAGTGAAAATGTAATTGACGCGATTGTCCTTTGTACGGTAGATTTTATGAAATCTTTGCTGTTGCCTAATTTTTGACTAATTTGCTAAATAATTTTTAAATAAACGCTATGCACTTTGTAAAACTGACAACACAATTATTTTGAACAGACAGTTGAACAGTTTTTTGCAATATAAACGGAAATTCAATTAGATGAAAAGGTAAATTAAGAAACAGATTGTATTTTGGGGATCTATAATTTCCGGTAGCAAAAATTTAAAATAAAAACACCTACAACACCTTTACAAAACTCCCTTCGACAAACAACTTTTTTTTCACTCCAATGGGGCCCTTCTTGGTTCATACCTTGATCCTTGAAAAAAGTAAACATTTTAATTCTTGAACTATTTTCTGACCTATACTCTATTTAACAATTAAAGTCAGTATTGTGCTTATGGAGGCAGTACCCGATGAGTTTTTTGCCTTGGTAATATTTAATTTAAAAGATTTTTCTCGATTGAAATTGAGATCTGATCACCCCACACACGAGACAGATATATACAAACGAAATGTAAAAGAGTACAGAAAAGTATCCCTATCTTGCCTGTACTGACTTTAATTGTTAAATAAAGTATAGTGCATTTTATTTGACTCAAATCAATGCAATACAGCTTGAGATATAATAGTTCAAAGTTAGAAAGTCACTTATCTTTCCATGTAAAAATTAAAAAAAAAAAAAATAACTCAAAATTTTTGAATTTTACATAAAATTTTTTTCGTATATTTATAATATTTATATACAATACAATGTGCAGCCTAAGTAAACAACATAAGTTTTACATGCTGCTCAGTGTTGGGCGAATTGTTTACAAAAAGTAAATTACATAATTGTTTACGTGTAAACAACAAATAGATTTCTCAACACTTTTATGACGTAAACAATGTAAAGAATGTAAAGAATATTTCATATATATTAATTAGTGAAATATTAAAAAAGTAAAATCCAAAAAAAAACATATATATACAACAACAAATTTTTTTTTTGGTATTTATAGAAAACCAACAACTACAGACACAGTAATACCAAATACATCCTTGCATCCAATTAATATCAATAAATCTTAAAAATCTTTTATTTAATAATAAAATTAAGCCCTTAAAAAAACATACAGATTTAAGCGGTGCTTATAAAATTAAATGTAATGATAATGATTTTATATAGGCAAAACAAGAAGAAACTAGTAACTAGATTCAAAGTTCAAAGTAACATTACACAAAAAATAATAAACCATTAAACAATAATTATATGACGAACATGGATAACATGGAATTGTTACATAACTTAAATGACAATAGAATTATATAGATATATATGAAATATTTGAAATTAGGAAAGCTTAACACTTAGGATTAAACATTGTAAATGACCAACTCGATTTTAATAATAAAAGTCCACTGCTTAATTCATTCCTGTTTAAGTTATAGTACATTGACTTTATTATGTTAGTTTTAGCGCATTAATAATATGCATTTAAAAAAAATTTGTTATAAATTAAAATAAAAAATAATTTTGTGGAAAATTAAAAAACAAGTATTTTATTTATTAATATAATAATATCATAATATAGTCTTTATGTAATTTTACAAAATGAATAGTATTTTCCACTACAGACTAAATAATAAATCTTTGAATAAGCCGTTTATTTTGAAAGTGGGGCAAGTCCACTTTTGGTAAAAAATCAGTCCAAAATTTTCTATTTCCAACACTCATTTTGTACTTTCCTATTAAATTCTTTACAAAATACACAGTTTTAACAATATACTACACATGCATGCATGCGCAAACAAAAAATGGGGCCTATTAATCACATTACATTATACACATAAAATATAACAAGATAGTCTGACGTTTTAAATTCTTTTTTCTATACATTCTTTACGTATTGTTTACATTCTTTACGCATTGTTTACATTCTTTACAAGATTTTAATTGTTTACATATTGTTTACGTTGCGTTGAGAAAAATTAGTAATAAAATTTTATGAAAAATTAACAATTTGTTTTATTTATAATAATTAAACTACGTAACCAATTTCCTTAAAATTTATTTAAAACTTTTTGGAAAAGGTTAAATTTAATTTCTATAAGAAAAAAACATAATATCTAAACGTTTTAATACATGAAAAATGTGTGAAAAGTTTAGTGAATTTTTGTTTTGTCTGTACCTTCGAAAATCGAACATAAAAAAATTTAAGGATTAAAATTAAAAAATGTGTTCCGCTTAGGGACCGCAATTCCCTTAAACCTATCTATATTCTAAATTTCTTGAAAATCGGTTGAGAAATGTAGGCTGTAGGCGGTCACTTTGCAGGCCATTTCACTAAATTTGGCTCTTAATTAGTTTTAAGCATTTTATGCATAATTTAATGTTTTCTTAATTAATAAATATACACTAAATGCAATATATACACACGAATAAGAAAAAAACATTTGAAAATCACAGCTGTCAAACTATAGAATTAATCACAATATAACACTTATAGTTATTATTGATGATACATATTCTTAATCTTCTGATATGTATATGGCAGTACAAATACAGGTTGTCGATAGTGTTCAATAATACCGCGACAAATTTTCATCGACGAAATCATCGACTTCATGCCGACACGACGTCACGACAACCACAATTGGGCCCAATATAATTGAATATGGAAATATATATGGATATATACTTATATATGTATATTAAAAGAAAAAAAAAGTTGAATAAAAGTTAGTTGTGGATTAAAATTTTGAATTTTGAGATTTTTTTTTGAAAACCAAACAAAGAAAACCAAAGATATGCTTTGAGGATGATGTAGGATGTTGTGGGGCGGAGACCTGCAGCGATGGATGGAGATGCTTTTATCCCTGATAACCAAAGATGGACTTTTCCCCTATCAATAAGAAAAATTTTTCTTATTTTTTTGTTTTTGGATCCCTTCTTGTCTATTGACTTTTCCTTGATCTAACTTTTGTGATTTCTTTTTGGATTGCCGGTCCTTATTTTTTTTATGTATACGTAACGAACCTTCTTCCGAAATGGTGTTCCCAAAGAACCCCGCACGGATGAAGCAGCTGAAAAATTGACCGGCGGGAACACCAGGAAGATCATCTGCGTTTCTCACAGTCCATCTTGTGTCTCGACTTTTAGTTTGCCCTTAAGGCACAGTAATTGTTTTTTGTAATTTAACTTTAATGGCAACATTAAACAGAAAGTCTACCATCCCACGCGTCCTCCCCGATCTCATCTATAACCCGGTTCTTTAATTTAATTAATTTATGTTTCGAAAGTTTTAAAGTTTTTTTTTTGTTTTTTATTATTATATACTTTTTATCCACTCACTATCCCTTGAGTATCTAACTTTGTCGGTAAGAGTGAAATTTTCGGGAAGAGTTTTAGGGTAGTAAACGTTAACGGATTCCTGTCTAGAATCAATCCTTTCGTGAAAATGATTAAATATAATTCAATATTCGGACAATATGAATTTAAGGAACAAGCTGTCACTGAGAAACTTTCAGTACTTCCTCGAACAACTCCTTACTCGAATATCATCGTAGTTATACAGAGGCTTTATAATCAATTTTTTACTTTTGCATTCTATTTATAAAAAGTAACTATATGTTTTAAAAGTTTTTTTTTTAATTCAAGCTTATTGTGTAATAAAAATTCTCATTTACAGTGACGTAAATCCAAAATTTTGTTGCGATGGCACTGTAAAATTTTGTTTTAGTCTCAGTAAATAAAAGTAATTCAAATTTCGATTACTTTTCCATTACCGTTTCATAATTATCTGATTGAAATTTTGGTCTGAATTGTGATTAAATTTTGATAACATTTTTCTAGCTTTCGTTTTGGTTGAATCAATTAGATTTGCCTATCGGTATTTAATGTTCGTATTCGGTTCGAAAGTTATATGCTGAATGACATATACGATTGTCAGGACGATTTTGCATGTGCAAGATCAAGCCTTTGCTCGTTATGTTTATTCAGCATCGCGTTTTGTTATGTTCAGTTATAGTTTAATTTTTATACTCATAACCTCCGACGTTTGTCACAGATTTTGGGTCACACACCCGAAATGCTGTTTGCACGCAGTAGTGTTTTGATGTATATATATTTTTGTATCATAAACCATTTTTTTTTTTGAGAAGTTAAGATATTTTTTGTAATGGCAAACGATTTCGCGCGAATGTTCATTTTGGATTCACTCATGTTTTAGGTTTTATTCAAGTATGTATGAGTGACATCTCAAATGGACAATTTAAATGAAATTTAATTCAATTAACTTTTTGAAAAGCCCCGTGTGCCCAGAGTGTATAATTCTAATTTACAATCTGTCTTTTATATTTTTTTATGAATAGGGGAAACCTTTGCTTTCTTTTGATCCATATTTGGTGAGGTGAGAAATAGTCTATTTTGATGCCTCTCTACCCTCGGCGGGATTCTTCATTCCACAACACCTATATGATATAAAAAAAAAAAACAAAAAAAACAAAATTTGCATTTTTTTATGATATTGTTTTGATTTTATTTAATTTGTTTTTGATAAAAAGGAAAGGAAGTTTTTTCCATTACCTAAGTGATCATTGGTTGATGGAGCCAAGATACAGAAAAAAAAATTTCTTCATTCCGCGTTTAAAAAGTCTATTAAAGAAAATTGAATCAAGTTTAATATCGAAAAAAGAAAAAAAAAAAACACGGAATGTGACTTACTAATTATTCGGTTCGGAGTATTCGCGAATGATTTTGTGATAAGGTTAGTGTGAATTTTACAGATTTTTTTTTTTGAAAAAGACAATTAATTTTTGTTAAGATGGATCCCAGTTATCTGGACCAATTAGAATTTGTTTATGAGTGTCGAATTAGGAATATAGATCCTAACCACCAAGATTTTCTCAGGACCTTGAGCGATCAGCTGGCCGCTGAAGCCGATGGACTAGTTGAAAGAGCTGACAAAATTGTTCATTCTTTAAATAAAGAAATTGCTGATCTCGTAGCCAGGCGAAAGGATTGATTAATAGCATGACTACACAGGACATTGCATCTGACACAAATTAGTCCCTGCGTGTGCAAGCTAAACTTTGGCACCTTCAGCATTGTGTCGATCGAGTTAAAACTAGGAAACCTAATTTCGAGTCAGTCAAATCCATTGATGATGTCATTAAAAACGGATTTCAACTGTTAAGCGTGCCTTGAGAGCAGATGATGCAGATTTAGGAGCAATAGGAGGTGATTTGAACTTCGACAATACACAGTCCATTGTGAGGAGTACTTCTGCGACTTCTATATAAATCTCGGCATCATGGGTCGAAAAGAAGGACCTGCTGTTCTAAATTCTATTCCTTTTGTAAGACATAATATTGTAAATGTTCAAAATAAAAATAAAAATAAACAAGGAAAATCTCTGTGCTGGTTGTACAAAATCTCCAAGAATACATACCTCCTTCCCCTAGACTAAACACTAACACTAAAACATTAAAAACATATACTCTAGACTAAGCAAACAATAAGTTATAAAAGACTTACTTTAGAATAGAATATTTACAAATAAATATGTAGAATCATGGGATAGTTAGACAATTACCATGTATATACCCTCACTTAAATCGACATAAAATGTGTCGACACAAAATAGACCCATGGTATAAACGCTTCTTTAAATCGAATTAAAGTTTAAATCGATGTAAAATAAACCGATTTAAATAACCGGTTCAAACGATTCTTATGGTTGTTACAAAGGGTATAAACACATAGAGATGGGTTCAGAATAAACCCAATTTTAAATCGACATATCTTTTATGTCGATTTAAGAGAGGGTATATACATGGTAAATAAGTATAGGTTTAAGACAACTTTTTACAGCCGATATGGCCTCAGATGCCACGGCTTAGCATAGGCTAGGTTAAGTTTGTTAAATTAGCCTAATTTCAAAAAATAAATAAATAAATAAATCTTATAATGCCGTATTTTGTTGTTGTATACCATATGATATTTTTTAGTTTTGTTTTGATTCTGATCGTATACATACATAAAAATTTTTATATTTACAAATATATTTTTTTTCGAAAAACAAACTAATGCAATCGAATATTATATGTGAATTTTGTATGAAAAAAAAATAAATATAAATTAGAATATATATTTGAAAAATTTTTGATGAAAATTACAAAATTGAAAGAAAAATCTGTAATATTTAGATATGTGTATAAAAAAAAATACTATTAAAATATATTACAATATTTTCTGAATAATTTTTTTTTTCAGAAGGCTGGGCAACAGCAGAGATGGTGCTCTGTTGTTTCCGCCTCCTCCTGGCAGGCCCCACACGTTGGATCTCTGACCACTTCCATGACCGCCAGATGGTGGTTACACGTGTTGTGCCCTGTAATGAGCCCAACAAGAGCCCGACAGTCTTTCCTACTAAGATTTAGAAGAAATCTAGCCGTTCTTTCCCCAGGTTTTTCACAAAGCATTTCGTACCACTGCAACCAAGTAGGGCAGACAATCTTTCCGTATGGAAACCCCTTACTCAAATGACAAATTTTTCATATAAATTATTTTACATAGGTACACATAAAATTTGTAAAATATTTTTAAAGTGAAATATAATAAAAAGAGATATTATTTGTTGCCAAATAAAATTTTTATCCCATGTATTTTGAAGCCCAAACAGAATAACTCGTCATAAAACTGGCAACAATGATTTTCAATATATTCATTCAATGAAAAAGAAGTAGAAAATATACATAACAGTGTAACCTCTATAATTTTAACTAATTTTAAATCCACCTTGTTAAAATTTGAAAATTTAGACTGAAACCAATTTACACTTTCAACACTATTTTAAACAAAAGTACCTATTAATTTTCTGATAAAGTTCATTTGCATTATTGAAAAAATAATTACAAAATTGATTATGACGATTTTAAAGTTAATTTTTTATTGCAAAAACCAGTGATTGAAATTAGGTACAACATATTTAACTTGTTTTTATTTCATTCTATTTCATAAAGTAAAATCACAAAAAACCTCTCAACAAAATTAGAGAAACTGATATTACAAAAATTTATGTCTTGAAAATAAAAAGGTTCAAATTACTGATCTCAGGGCCGGCCTTTACATATGAGCAGACAGAGCAGCTGAACAGGGCGACAAAATTAGAGGGGCGCCATTAGAACAATATAAATATTTACATAATATTAAAATTTTATATACATAGATTTTTATTTTTGTGTGAACCAATTCTGTGGTCACATTTGCAAACCACTTAAGTCGACATAAGCATCTTCAGACTTAAGCGGTTAGTGCTTGTGACCACAGAATCATCTACTATGAACATAAGTCTCGTATGAATGCCACAAAAACAACAATATATAGCAAACTGTTCAAAATAAAATCTTGCTCCTATAGTATTATTCGATCTTCATAAAAACAAACAACAACAAAAATGCTATACACACAGTATTAGGTTCAATTTCAAATCTTGCACAGTCTCTGCTTTATCATTCTATATGTTTCGTATGCGCGCTACAAAAACAACAATATATAGCAAACTGTTCAAAATAAAATCTTGAACCTATAGTATTATTCGATCTTCATAAAAACAAACAACAACAAAAATACTACACACATTTCCTTTTTTGTGCTGTCTTATCCCCTCAAAATTTTGTCTGTCTCTTCTAAATTCATATTATTTTGAATTTGAATTATTTTGGTTATAGGTTCAAGATTTTATTTTGAACAGTTTGCTATATATTGTTGTTTTTGTGGCGCCCATACGAAACATATAGAATGATAAAGCAGAGACTGTGCAAGATTTGAAATTGAACCTAATACTGTGTGTATAGCATTTTTGTTGTTGTTTGTTTTTATGAAGATTAGAGATGAAAAAAGCAAAAATCCGATTTTTTCAAAATTGTTTTTTTCCGTTTTTTTCATATTTTTCCGGATTTTTTCATAAAAAGCTGCTTTTTAAATGCTTTTTTCACAAATGAAAAATACATTCACCCGTTGCTTTTTATCGGTTTTTTTCCAAAAAAGCGGAAAAAAACATTTGTTTTTTTCATAATCATAGGAAAAAGATATACATACATTCATTTGAACGGTTTTTTTCAATTTTTTGAAGTAAGTAGGTAAATTTATGATATTTAATGAAATTTGGGTGTACAGGGTGTTTCACACATCTTGTGCCAAATTACAAACTACAAAAATACCTTTCCAGGACTACAGGATTTTTATGAAAAAATCCGGAAAAATATGAAAAAATCCAACGAAATTGTTTTTTTCATGGGTTTTTTCATCTCTAATGAAGATCGAATAATACTATAGGAGCAAGATTTTATTTTGAACAGTTTGCAATAACTTTTTTTATTTTCAAGGCTGTATGTATGTATATAAATAGTTCCGTATATAATTCGAATTATATGAAAGTATGTATTATTATGTATATAAATTGATTTATTTTCAAAATATGAAATGTGAAATGTGAGTTGAAAGTCTACCCAAGGGTGGTGTGGAAACGGCTTGAACATTTTAATATTCATTAAAAATTTAAACAGAATAAGGGCGAAATTTTGTTCTTCGAACAGGGCGAAAAATTAGGTTGGGCCGGCCCTGACTGATCTACTACTGTATCTAAAATAAAATATCATATTTCATTCCATATTGATCATTTATGCCTTTTACGCATTCTTCTTCACGACGGCACTCTCGGGAGTTCATCGGCCAGGGGAGTAGTGTGGTTTCCTTATCTTTCTTCACATTTTCAACTAAAATGATTTCTATTTAAAGAGGTGAAGATACTAATACATATATACAAAAACAAGTTTTTAAAGGATTTAAAATTCAAATACATTGAAAAATGTGTGTATGAACAATGAATTAAGAAGAAAGAAGGATTACCTGTGTAAAAGTAAAAATGTCAAGAATACTAATCTAAAACCCGTCAATCGTCATCGAACAAATATTTCTTCTGTCTTTGTTTATCTTCAAAAAAGTGATATGTATGCATTTATAATTTGTATTTTTCTTTTTGCACATTTTCTTAATCCTTCCTACTTTTCTTATCTACTTTGAAAATAAACAAAAGTCAGCTGATATGCATTAGCATATTTGAAGAAAAAGAGGAATTGAAATTTTGAAGGAAAAATCTGTAATTGTATTGTTGAATAAAAACTATATGAACTATTTAAACTAAATTGATAAAATATTTAAAAAAAAATTTAAAATAATAAAAATAATTCATTGTTACATGAAATATTCATAGAAATAATTCATATGGAACAATATTGATCTTCTGTCTTTTTCTGTCTTCAAAAAGTGATATGCATTTATATTTTATAATTTGTATTATTCTTTTTACATATTTTCTTAATTCCTCCTAATAATTCGAAAATAAAAATCAGGTGATATACTTAAGGATATTTGAAGAAGAAGAAGAAGAAAAATACAATTTAAAAATAAAAATCTGAATAGTACTATGTATTGAACAAAAAGTATCTAACAACTGTTTAACCCTTTCGATCGTTTGTTTTGTTCAGTATTGTTTAGAAGTTAAGTATATTTGCATCGTATGCGTCGTTTTTTAAAAAATACAAGTGTGTATTGTATAATTTTTTTGTTTTTAAAATCAAGTATAAATAAATAAGTTATTATTGGTGAGTTTCGAATAAAATTTTTTTTTTGAAATGTTTTTGTTATTGTTTCGAATAAAAGTGAAGTATTTTGTAAATCTTTTTTAGTTATGAAATCTTATTTTTCACCATCGTATACACCTAACGGGACATATATGTCCCACTTAAAAAACTGGATGGGACTCATATGTCCCAGTCCCTACCCCCACCCCCAAAGAAAAATTTTCAAAATTTCATTTTTCTTATCGTCCTAGGTAAGCAAATTACAAAATCTTTGTCTTACTTCCAAAATTTGTTTTCCGGATCGAAAGGGTTAAACTAAAATTAATAAATTATTTAAAAAATAATAAATTGAGAATAAATTATGATAAATAAAAGATACAGTACAAGCTCGGTAATTTCAACCTCTACAATTTCAACTCTCGATCCAGTGCCGGTTTTAGCACTACCAGCGCCCTGGGCGAGATTTCTACGGCGCCCCCTATCTGCCATTGAAACCCATATAAAAAAAGGCAAGAGATATAATGCAATAACCATTTATTGGAGAAACTAATGAAATTTTATTTTTCTACCCTTTTCTAGTATTCATTTAATTGTTCAAATCTTTCATTGAGTGAATTTATGGTAGTGTCCAAAAGACAGTTGAAAAATTGAACTTCAAATTTCTTTTCTGGAGAAGTTATAGGCTCATCGCAAGCAGTTTCACCAGCTTGACGTTTAACACGTCGAATTCTTGTTGTCACTCTAAACACAGGGCACTTTCATTAATGCGTCGTCAACCTACGTCGACGACTCGAATGCACTGGAATTGTAATCAGAGTCGTCAACTGTGCATGCAAGCAGTTATTAGAATAAATGAACATGATTCGCCATCTTCAAATATGACGTCAAAATGTTTATAAAATTTAATAATTTTTAATTAATTTAAATCTTATTTTAAATTTAAAATCGAACTAAAGAAATATCAGAAAAAAAATCTACAACACTATTCGTTTTAATTGAAAATAAACATCGCAGTCGCCTGAAAACGATTGAGTAATTTCAGCCGACTGCGCTGCATGCTTGAATTAATGAACATGATACCATTCCACGACTGCACTGGAAAGTCATTTATTAACATGATTTTTACGCCGTCAGCGCCGTCGACGCATTCATGAAAGTACTGACAGGTTCAATTTCTAGTTCTTCAGCCAACTCCTTCGCAGTTAAAATGGCGCTTTTGAAGCCTGTATTTCTATACTCTTCCAAGAAAGCGCAGCATTTTTTCAACATTTCTATTTACCTAGATCCACGTCTATTGATTGTAGAGATTTACTGACATTTATTTGAAAAAGTATATCATACCAAACAACCAATGAAACTAAGAAGCTGAAATCTTTTAACTGTTCGGCTAGAGTAGTAGCCTCATGAGAGACTTGAACATCAGTTTTCTGAGTTTCAATAGCCAAAGTAATTAAAGCGTCATGAATAGCATTAATTTCATAACGGACTGCTTTAACACAGCTTAATCTTGCTTCCCAACGTGTGTTATTGAGCTTTTTTATAGTACATATATAATAAGATTTTGTAGCTAAATTTAGGGAATTTACTAGTAATTAGGACTCGCTCAATGAACAAGCAGATATAAAAAGGCGCCTATGGCGCCCCTCTAAATCTGGCGCCCAGGGCGGTCGCCTAACCGCGCCCTACCCTAACGCCGCTACTGTCTCGATCTTTTCAACCCTCAAATTTTCAACATTGACTATTCTATAATTTCAACCACGCATATCTTACCTGCTCTGTAATTTCAACTTTCGTGATTTTGTATGTGAAAACAAATCTAAACTTGTCGAATCTTGTCCATAGAAGGCATATGTATACTTCAAAAGTATTTACAGTTGCAAAATAATAAATAAAACATTCTGATGCCGTTCAAGCTTTTGATATTTGTATCAAGTGGTAATAACGCACAACATTTTCCAGCTTTTTATTTAAGTTTTTTGACTATTGTGCACTTTAAAAATTAAACACTGTTAATTTATTATATTTTAAGACTTTAATAAACCATATTTTATTTAAAAAACCAAAAATATTCAGCTAAAACACTATTTCTTTACACTAATATTCCACCACTCTTATTAAGAAACCATAAGAAACTAAAATGTCAAAACAAAACATGGCACTTCTTACTAAACCATACACAACACCAGTAGGAGGCTTTTATTGTAGAGGGTTTTGCTATGGGGCTATTTAACAATAGCCCTATAAAAGAGTAATATTTCATATATTTCGTGTATGAATAATTCTCTCTCTTTATTCAAATTTGTTCAGAAGAAATTTGTGTTCGTAGGCAAATCGTAGGCAGTGATGCATCCAAAGTCGGTCTGTGCCGTAGTAGAATGGTCCAAAAATATGTAGTAAATCAACGAAAAATGTAGTAAAATTTTGCAATCTCAAAGCAGTTGAACAAAACAGCTTTGTAATTCAAAATAAACTAAAACCTTTATTCAATTTTCCATAAATGAAACAAAAAAGAAAATTTACACTAAAAAAACATTTATTTATTTTTTTTAAATTTTAAAATGTTGACTTTTGGCTTTCTCAATTCTTCCATTTTATTTGACAATGATATTTCAATCATGGACGGTACTGCCAGAAATTAAATTTTAATGGAATAAAGGCATATCATATCCACATGTTTAATTATACCACATACCACAAACACAATGCACAAGAAAAGTCAAAAGAACAATGGACATGATATGACAATATCCGAAGCCGACAGGTTGTATTGTATTGTAATAAATTTCATTTCCTATAACACTTAATTAAAGTGAAGTAGATTTAATTAAGTGCGAAGTAGATTTTTTATGGGGGGAAAATGTAGTAAATCTACTACAAATGAAGTAAAGGATGCATCACTGATCGTAGGGCTATTTCAGTTTAGCCCCTAAGAGAAAATGTTCTAATACAAAAATAACAAAACAATACAACACAAATTTTTCTCTTAATTTTTTTTCTCATAGGATTTTACATAGTTAAAAATGTATTTCTCAAAATAAATTTTTTGTTTTAAAATTATTTTTGGAAAAATTGTTATAAATTCTGAAAACAATAAATATTCATATTTTTTTTATTTATTCATGATATTTATTTTATAATTATTGTATTAGTAAGTATAGTTAGTACATTTTTTTTCCATTTTAAATTACAAATTTTACACCATTTATGAAATTAATATTCTACAATTAGAAAATATTAATTTGAAACAATTTGTTTAGTTTTATTAACATTTTTAATCAATTTTCCATAAACTTTATTATAACTTAGTGATGAATTAATATTTTACATAAAAATTTTTTACCATGTACGTAAATGTTCTAATAATACATATTCGTTTTTTTTTCGTTTGATCTACACAATAGTGTATGATCATTTTATACTACGGGGCTGTTGGATTGATAGCCCAATGTTGTAAACCAACAAATAAAGTACATTTTTTTTTCTTTTCCTATCAATACAACATAATGTTCGTTCTCATCTAGTTTTCTTTTCAATACAACATAATGTTTAAATTTTGTTGCTTTTTTTTTGCATACATTTTGTTGTTGCATTTTTTTTTAAATTTTTATATGGAATGATTGCGATTTTCGACTAGGCAACTTTGAGATATTATATCTTGGGCTATGTTGCATCAATTTAAATCAAATAAAAAGCACTATTCAAGGAAACATGTCACCTGTGTATTTATTAGGCTTTCAAAAATACATAATGCAAATTTCCAACCGTAATTGAGGAAATAATACATACATATTTCCTTAAAAAAATTTTCAATATTATTTTTCTTTTAATAAATTTTTTTTTTTAAAAAAAAGGATTTAAACGTAACTTTAGATTGACACAACTATTTTAAGTATTAAAATAAAGTTAAAAAACAAAATTAAAAAAACGAATTTAATTTTAAATTAATTGAATTTTTATATTTTGCTAAGATCCTTTTTTAAGATCAATTCTTGAATAAAAAAAAACATATACATCTTCTTAAATATTTAAAAGTGTTGAAAACAGAACAGAAGTCCAAATAAATTGTCTTCACAAAAACGTTTTTTCTGCACAACTTTCGAAACCTAAGCATTGATGCGCGTAGTTTTTTTGGTACATTATAACTCGCATCCTATTGATAGGATCTTTTTCGTGTCAAGGGAGTTTTGTAGAGAATAATAATAAAATACCTTAAAAAAATTTCAAATCTGTCGGATGGATAGTAAAGTTCGGATATTTTCAAATTAAAAGAACAGACTTTTGAGAAAAATGTGTTAACATTAATTCGAGCGTTAACATCCTTGAAACTTCAAGCAGCCCCACCAAGTGATTTCTTCACGAGCCGCCACTGCTTTATACAATAGTTAAAATTGATATTGATCAATTCTTCTTATTCTTTGCCTTCTGTCTTTGTCCATCTTCAAATAAGCGATATACTCGTACATTCGAATTTTGTGTTGTTTTATTCGTTTTAGAGTGTGTGTGGAATCGAGTAAATTTTATTCGAGTAGAATAAAATTTACCGTGGTAAAAAAAATTTTCACATTTGCTGTGCGTAATGGAGTAAATTTTAAAAGCTACAAAATTGTGTACTTGTTTCGATATTTTGACTTTACATTATTTTACTATCAAACTGTCAAAATTTATACTAGCCCCAGAGCCAGAGTAAATTTTGGCAGTTAAATTCACCACGTTTTATGTCAAAATTTACTACTGTAGTAAAAATGTACTCGATTCCACACACACTCTTAAACATTTTCTTAATTTTTACATCTTCTGCTGTCTACTTCGAAAACAGCTGATTTATATTAAAAAATTCAAATAGAAACGGAAAAAATTTAAATTTAGTTCGAAAGATATAGAAGCTATACTGAGTGCTTATTCGAAGCCAAATATTTATGTATGTTTTCATGTTCTTGATTTTTGAAAGAGCTTGAGGTTATTAAATCTCTATAGTGGTACCGTTGATTAATTATTTATTATACACAGAGGAATCATGCATAAGAAAAAACTGGAACGCTTAAACAAATAATGCTCTTTACTCTCGCATCCATTTTAAAGGCAGTTACTTATTTACATTCCTGATACACAAACCTCACCACTAAATTTGAATTTGAAACAAATTGTAACGATTGGTTTTCAGGTGAGATTTTATTCTGAATGGTTAAATATTCATATTTTTCATATTTTACCATTCAATATGAGTAAGCTAAGTAGCGAATGTGTACATTCAATACATTATGTAGTACATATTTCTATGTAGTGGCAGAAAAATGAAAGAATATTTTGTTTTATTTTTTTAGTTGATGATTTTTTTATTCAAAACCTAGTTTTACAAATTTCGACTTCTTTCAGAGGAAAAATAAAATAAAAAAAATTCAAGCGACAGGTTAAAATTAGGATTTTAAAATTCTCAGTTTTTGTTGAGTTTTCCTTTCTCTCTTTTTTTCTTCAAAAATAATATCTTTTATAATGTAACGTTCAGGATGAATGTGAATGTTGTTTTTTTTACTCAATTGTCGTTGTTGGTTAAATGAGCGGCAAGTGTGTCTTGTCTGCCTATGTGTGCTCAAGAGTGCTGGCAAAAATGCCTACTAGTTTCCGGAGTGGAAAATGAAAGACTCAGCATGAAGTTCAATTCAAAAGTGAGTGTTTATTGAATAATTTTCATTCCTTATATACTAAAATTTTACATACAAAATCCTAAGTCTAATAGTTCTTAGAATTATAACAAATAAGGTTCTCATGCTAAATTTGCAAATTCCAAATATTCTAGTATCGATTGACCAATTTTTCTAAACACATATCAAATTACTTAATCGTCGTGTCAATAATGCACTAATAATAATTATCATAATATTAAAACACAATTATGCATATTCTCAAATTACCTCAATAATTTAAAGTAATTTATTATTCTTTAAAGAATGTAAGTTATTAATTTTTAAAAGAATTTCTTGAGTTTACAATTTCACTTTTACTTGAAGGCCAAAGTAAGTGTCAAATTAGGCGGGCAGTGGACGAAGCGGTAGAGTGTTGGCTTCTGATGCTGAAGGTCTCGGGTTCGAGTCCGCCTGAGTTCACTCAGCTCTGAATGAGTACCAATTCACTTTGAGTTGGGTATAAATGCTCGGTACTAATATTAGTACCAAGTCCTGTTATACGAATAAAATTCGTTCTCTACCAACGAATTTTAGTGGTTCGCATTCCACTTTAAACTGTAGGTGCCATGTATGACAGAAAGACGGGGTGCTGAGTACAATGTCAGAGTGCTCGTGGATGCCTAACCCGCATCCCCCCCACCCACAAAACAAAACAACAAGTGTCAAATTTATGTTTAAAATATGATGCAATGCAATTTAATTTTTATATTGCTTAATTGTATGTAGTAATAACAACATGAGGTTAATAACATATAAGTGTTATTGTTGTTCCTCAGTATGTTTAATTGACATGAGTGGCATCTCATATTACAAGTATATAATTTTCTAGTAAAGTGAATTGTACATTATGCATTATTGTTGTGTCATGTTTTTATTGTATTTTGTGTAGCATGCATAAGTTTATGTGCATTACACTTTAGTTTTCCAATTATTATCATTTATATAGAAATAATTTAAATTTAATAATGGATATAATAATTTGTCATTTAATGTTGTTAAATTATTTGATGATAAATCTAATAATTCTAATTTACTGGTATTTAAAAATAAACGTTCATTTAATAAATTTTTATTATTTTTGTATTTGATAAATTTAAATAACGTAATTATCCATATACATACCTATTTAAAATTGATATGATCATTTAAATTATTCAATAATAAATCTAAATGTGTTATTTTCGAACCTTCTCTGGTTTATCATTTACTTATATTATCATTTATAATTAAAAATTTTGTTAATGAATTATTACTTAAAAATAATTTTTCAATTTCTTTATTTAAAAATAATGTATCAATTTTACTGTTATTTCTGCCGTACAAAGGACAATCGCGTCAATTACATTTTCACTCATTTTGAGGTAAATATATTTATGATATAATATATAGTTATATATATGAACTGAAGGAAAAATTCTCTATTAAAAAATATGTCTATATATTATATATTATATATATAATTTAATTTTTCCACTAGTTCATATGTATAACTATATATTATATCATAAATATATCTAAGTCAAAATGAGTGAAAATGTAATTGACGCGATTGTCCTTTGTACGGCAGATTTACATATAGCTCTTCTGTTGAACTAATATGACACATGTTTAAATCAGTATTTGTTGTTTTAACAATAACTGCCGATGTAAATTCAAAAATTTTCAATGGATTATAAGATACATCTAATATTGTTAAATGATTTTATTGGGAAAATAACACCTTATTATTTAATGTTACGAATTTATTATTTTTCAATGAAACTTCTTTTCAAACGTCGATTATTTTCAAAAAATTTATCTGATAATGTTTTTAATTGATTATCACTTAAATCAATTTTCTCTAAAAGTTCACATTCTTTTAACAAATTCAATGACATTAATTGATTTTGTTGTAAATATAATTCTTTTAATTCAGTTTTTCTATTTAATATACTAAAATCTAAATATTCTATTTTATTATTAGATAATTTAAAAACTTCTAATTTTTGTTGAGTTTTAAATAAATATTTTGGCAATACATACTGTTAAAAGATTTCTACTTAAATCAAATGTATATAAATAATGTGATAAATTTTCACTAAATTCATTTGATATTTGTTTTAAATTACAATTACGTAGATATTTTAACAGTTTATACGGTGAAAAAATAATCCGAATTTTGGATTAAATTGGGAGTAGCGTAGAAACGGTAAAATTGGGATTAAAACAGTACATGCAAACGTTGATATTTTTATACATTTATAGTATACATATTATTCTTCTTCCACATAAAAAAAGGAAGAAGAACGTGACAGCTTCACTTTTACCATAAAAATTAGAATCCGCCATATTGCATTTTACCTCACACATAATATAAAAAAATTGGGATTAAACCCAAATAAATTGGGCTTAAGCCAAAATCCGAATTATCGAGTTTATACCATAGTGTAAGCACCGAGCAATATATATAGAGGAACACTTAGTACTGGCTCGAATGTAGGCAAAATTTTTAAAATTTGTAGACCTGTGCGGGAAGTGTGAGGGACGAAAAGCTTCTATCTCTCACGAAAAAATATATGAGAAAACTTTCGTTTATTACTCAGTTGCTTCTTAGACAAAATATTATTTTTATTCATAAGATAAACATATACATGTATACCTAATTCCTTATTCATATCGTTGCGTTCTACAAAATTTTTTTCTGTATACATTGAAATATACGCATAAAGATATAAAGAAAAAAAATATTCAACTTGTATACAGGTACATTTATTTTCTCGATTCGAACAAAAAATTATACCCACTCCTTTACTGAATATGTATGTACATACGTGTGTATATATTTTGCTGTTTGAGAAAGCAAATATCTATCCTTTCCGAAATTTTTTTTTCTTTTTTCAAATTTTAAAAATCATTTTAAAAATATATTTTTATATTTTTCTAAATTTCTATATCCAGAAAATTTTCGTAGTTTGTTCATCTTCATTGACAAATATGAAAATTTTATTCGTGAAGGATCAGGAGATCAGAATAATCAATAGGCATGTTGTTTTATTTTCTTTTAGGTACATTATAAAATATCTAATGCTAGTTTTTAATACATTTTAAAATATACACACAAGCAAACAAAAACAAAATTTCATGTATACATTTCTCATATATCCCTTCTAGTAAAAACCAACAAAACACAAAAATATACCAATAAAGTGAAAAAAAAAAAGAAAAAAATGTACACGATCGTAAATAATTATGTATGTGTTGACGACATATTACGTTTTAACTATACGCATTGTATTCAATTTCTTCCTTCAAGAAAAATAAAAAATATTTAGTGTGATATTATATTTTTTGTAAAATTTTTCTCAAACACATATACATATTTTTTTGTACGGTGGTCGGTGATTATAGTCAAAATAATATGAGTTGGCGAATCTCGCGCATGTCTTACATGTGTTACTGATCTTCTTGTGTATACATATACGAAGGAAGAAACCTACTTTCTTAGAATTTACTACTACAAAAATGCATGTTTGTAAGTATCTTTTCTTCTGCGCATAGTTTTCTAGTACAATATAATACGATTAGGCATCTTTTTTAAATCGAGCTATACCTACATATATTTTTGGTCTTTTGCATTGAAAAATGTATAGAGGTAAAGGAAGAAGGGTAATAATGGAAAAAGAATTTTTTTTTTAATTATTTTTATTATTATTATTTATAATACATGCTTCCAATTGTTTTTTATATGTATATGTCGTCATTATATAATTTCAAGCAATCCTATTGGCTATACGTAAATCACACAAATGACAAATAGATACTATTGCCTATTAGAGATGATTTTGTTGAAATTTTTGTTTGCTAAGAATTATGATTTCCTATTACAAAAACGATTTTTAGTACTATAAAATTTAGGATTTTTGATCGAATTTATGAATAAAATTATTTTCTAAAAGTATCATTTTGATATTCGACCTGATAAACCATATGCAAATTAATAAATTTTAAATAAAAATCATTATCAGGAATTTTAAAAGTGGTAATATGCAAATTAGCAGTCTTTTAATGTATGTACATGATCATGAATGTTTTTTTATAACTATGTATCACCAGATCAAGAACCAGACCAGAAAGAATCGTTCACTTTAACTTCTCATATACATATACACCTACATACATATGTACATTCCCATGTCCATTCCTAATATACTCAATTTTGTATATTATTTTGTATATCAATGAATATTATTAATAACAAAATATAAAAAAAAAACCTGCTTTCACAAATACTATAAAATTCCCATTTAAAAATACATTAAATATACATGTGTATGTAATATACTGAATTTGAAATCCTTTAGAATCACTAAAGAAAATTACAACAATTTCTTATCCTCTTATATTGTAGAGCAATTTGTGTATAATTTGAACTGCTTTGAATTCTGATTGCCTGGTGTAAAAATAATTTTTAATGTTAGAAAATTAAGATTTTTTGATCGAATTTTTCAATAAAATTATTTTTTTTCAATAAAATTATTATCAATATGATATCAACATTATATTTGGCCTGATAAACGAACAAATTTGATATGTAAATTATCAACAGAATTTATAAGTGTGCAGATCATAGGCAAATTAGCTACTTGTATACTTCTTCTTCTTGAAATACTTGAAATATACCCTCAAATCCTATATTTTCAATTTCTCATACAAATTTTTATACTGAACCAAATGGTATGTATACTGATAATATGGAGAAAAGGAAAAGCTGTTTCCATATGATTCTGTATATTGTAATGCTTGATACAATCATGAGAATGATTGAGTTAAAAATGTTAAAATTTCTCAAATTTTTTTAAAAATTTTGTATGTATTGCATGGAAAATATATAGAAAAGAGAATATACTTTAAAATCAGAGAAATTAAGAAAAAACCCTGAGAATAAGAAAGAGCTTAAACAGTGATAAGATTGGAGGTAAGCTTTCAACATTGGAGGTATTTTTGCTGTTTTAAAATTTGTTATTTCAATGTACTGCGATAAAATGTCTGGTGGTAATTTATATAGTCTTTGGTGTAAGGTAGTGTTTTAACTAGGAACAAGAACTGATAAGATCTCAAATAAATGCGCAATTTCTGCACTAATACACATGTATCTGAGTTAAAAATAGATAGCAAGAAAAATCATGATGAGGAACTGAAAAAGAAGATTCGTTAAAGTTGTATTAGTGATGAGAAATATATAGGGTAAAGCACCTGAGTTGCGTCGAGTAATATAAATAAAAGACTTTTTCGTAATTTGTAAATTTAGTTAGTGTTTTTATTCACTTATAAAAATCATTGAAATACATTTTTCCATCTCCATCTTTTTTTTCTCCACATATAATGCACCTAATAAAGTGACGACCCATATTTTAAAAAAAAAATAATAAAATATTGTATTTTTTCAAACTATTTATTTCTTTTAAATTAATTTTATTAAATTTTATTTCTTTATAATTAAGTAAAGTTTTTGGTTTTTTTCCCTTTATCTTTAAAAAATAAATGCACTTGGTTTTCTATTTATAGTCTTATTAGTTGTTTTCGTACACTAGTTTATTTTATGAAAATAATCACAATAATAATATTTTATAATATTATCATTTACGCACTAAATATTATTTTAATAACTTTATATTATTTTTTTTAAAAATCACTTAGAAAAACTAACTTTAATATATCACAACAGAACTGATATTGATAAGGTAATCATATATATCATACCGTATACTTTGATTTTTACCTACAAAATTTGGCGCGATCTAAAAATTCTAATAAAATTAGAAGCCACGTGCTAGTGATGAGCAATTTTTCTAGTAAATGAACAAACACATGTTAAAGTGATGAGCACGTGTTTACTTGCGTGTAGAAAATAAACCTATACAAGTAAAAAATGTTTGTAAGATAACAAAAAAGGTTGGGCTTAGTTTTTTCTTGTCTTTTTCAGTCTTATGCATGTTTTTCATTTATAAGAAAAAACAAAGGGGATATTTCATTCTCGCTTGAAGAGATTTTGTTTTTTTTTTAATTTAATTTTTTTTTTAGTGATAATAGTATATATTTGTACTCTTTTTTTGTTTGCGTCCTTTTTCATATACCGTTACCCGAAAGTTATTCCTCTTTATTAGTATCTACTCTTTGTTTATACCACAAAAAATTGGGAGTAAACCAAAATCCGTATTAAAAGCGAAGCAGGCATAAACTCGTACATTGTTAAATGTCTTGTTGCATGAAGTAATCTTGAAAAACGTTTCGGAAATGTTTCCATACTACAATTTATAAATCGTACATCATTATTTTCAGATGGTTCACCAAATATTTTATCTGTATCACTTAGTATTATATTTCTACATAGTTTATACATACGATTTAAATTTTGATCATGTCATCAAGATGATAAACTTTAGCTTGATTTTCAATAATCAAAAACAAAATTATAAGAAATTTGATTATTAAAATTTTAAAATTACTACAAAACATTTTTATTGATTTTATTTTAAGATTTTAAGAAAAAGTAAAAAAAATCTATTAGTTATTTCAAAAATTGAACCCAAAAAAAGTTTTTTTTTTATTTATCGTGAAACAGTTTAATTTAATTTCAATCGGAATAATCTTTTTTTAAATAAAATAGTCGATTTTACATTTATAAAAACACAACAACAACAAATAAACTAGTACACCAACAATTAGTATATTAAATAAATTATCGCGACACATGATTGTGGTTATTAGGAACAAAAAACAATATTCTTCAAATATAAATATAAGTACATTACAAAAAAAAAAACAAAAGAGAAGTAACAAAATAATACAAAAATTAATAACGGTTCATGTTACGCATTTATTAGACAGAATAGTCAGTTATTCAAGTATGTATATCGCCCATTCCACGCGAGCTGTTACATCAAACCTAACAATTTTTTTTCAGTTTTTTCTAAATAAATAGGGTAAATAGGTTCACCAGGTATATATTTCACTACGGTACGTTTGTGTTGTTACTAACAGAGCTAATCTATTGTAAGGAGCTGTGACACTTTCATTTCACATACACATATACAATTTCTCACAACTACATTAACAAAAAAAATCTATTAGTAAAAACAGTACAGATCCAACGTTTTGGTTCAAATCCTTTGTTCATACTGTATTGCTCTAAGAGAGAGTGAACCCAATATACGTCATAAAAATAAAACATAATAATACGTGACTGTACATGAGATTTTCCCATAATGCATTTTTAAAGGCGGTAATATAGTTTCTTCTATGTATGAGTCAGATCGCTGTTACCATATAAATTATAGGGAAATTTAAAAAATGAAATGACGCATACACACTCGCAGACCAAATAAATACTAGTTTGTTTACATTTATTTTCAACGTGTTTTTAAAGGCGGTACTGAATGAGTTTCATATGTACATATTTATTTTGTGAGCTAAAAAGGTGTAAGGTGATCTACATTTTTTTATTGTAATTATTAGAAAAATATGTATGAAAAAAGTGAATTTATGTGAATAGAAATAAATGAAGATATGTATATAAACAAAGTTATTAAAAACATTAAAAAAGGTATTAAAAATAAACTTTAAAAAATTAGTGAAATAAAATTAATATTTTAATAAACATTTTTTTATTAAAATTTTTAGAAAAATATATAGATCTTGAACAATTAAATTTCTGTGAATAAATATATTTGAATATTTAAAATAAATTTAAAAACATAAAAAATAGTGGTAAACATAAACATTAAAAAATTGGTGAAATAAAATTAATTATTAATTAATTATTAATGGGTAAATATCACATTAAATGTTTTGCGTGCGGAGTCGAGAAGGATGATAATTCAGAATTATTATTTTTCATGTTACCAAAAAACAGTTCAAAGTAAGTAGAATGAATAATAATTTATATTTAAATATTTTTAAATTTTATGAATAAAAATCTATAATTTTTTACTGAAATATTTATTACTTCTGTGGTTGGATGTTAAAAAAGTACCGAGAACATCATCAGTGCAAATTGGAACTGACTAACGAACCAAGTACTTCTACAGTTTATATAGACTTAAAAGAATATAGTTACGCAAAATTAGTTAGGCCTCCTACAGATTACTTTAATATTGTTAAAAATTTAGAAAGTAAATTTGTTAGTCATTTCAACAACATTTCTTTAAATCAAAATATAGAATTAAAGTTGTGCGAAATGATAGAAAAATATTTTAATTACGAATGTTGTGAAAAACAGGATAAAACATATTTTGTAAGATTATATATTAGGGTAAGAATTTTTAATATTATTAAAAGTTATAATAAAGGTGTAAAAAAATTTGATTGTAAACACAAACTTTTAAGTGTAACACATATGTAAAAAATTTAATTAAAAGAAAATAGAAAAAAACTTCACTTTTTTATTTTGTACACCCTGTAGCAGTGTTTCAGTTTCCAAACAGAAAGTTGTCCCCATTCCAATTTTTTTTATCTCTTTCTTACAAAAAAATTTCTTAATACCATCTATTTTTCGCAAAAAATTTAAATAACGGGACCAAGGTCGCGAAAAATTTTGATGATACGTCATCAGTGTCACAGCTCATTACAATAGATTAGCTCTGGTTACTAAAGCTTGTTTAAAAAAAAAACCAAGTACATAAACATAACACACACATAACACCGACCTTAATCAAGGTAAATAGAATACAATAGGTATGATTGAGCCAGTATGAAACGAAACTTCTCTCTCTTTGTCAGCAGTTTTTATACGTCACTCAGTGAAATTATTTAAAAGGCTATATGTGTTTATGGTTAATGGTAGTGCGAGTACTTTGTTTTTGTTATACAATATTATTTTTCTCTAAATATAAATTTTAAAAATAATAATATATAATGGTTAATTGTGCAGTAGAAAGTTGTAAAAATTACACTAATAAAAAAAAAAAACAATAAAAGTGAAATATTTTAATTTTCCAAATGAAAACTGGCATGTAAATAGAAAAATAAATAGAAAATATAAAAAAATTTCAACATAATATATTAAAATATGTATTTTTACTGTTAAATTGAATTCCTTAAATTAAATTTATGACCATAATACCATGTACTTTTCTATATACCATGACTTAAAAATTTCACTGAGTGACGTCACATATTGAGAAAAGAGAGTATACTGGCTCAATCATACCTATTGTATTCTATTTACCTTGGACCTTAATTAGGTTTTCGGGGACTATTTTTGAGTTGAAATGACTAGTTACCAAATGCATTTAATGCAAAATAGTACAGTGTTGTTTTAGCTTCACAATGTGCATTATCAAAAAGAAAAACAAATAAACTATTTAAAAAAAATTAATTTCATTGTTCAATTTTATCATTTTCATCTTTTTTTTATTAAGAGAATTTGAGAGTTTTCAATGGTCCCGTCCGTCATGTCCCGTCCATCATACGACATGGCAAATATAATTTATTATATCTTAGCTTGTGCGAGTTGGAGAAATATCAAATTTGTGTCGTAGTTTGCTAAGACTACCACCTAAAAATTTACTATGAAACAGGAGGTGTGAAGCTATATACTTCGAAGAAAAATAGTGTTGAATTTATGACTGTGAAAACGAGTGTCATTTCATGTCCCCTCCGTCATAGTCACTTATCGCCCTATAAAAAATTAAAACTATAATTCTTGGAAAACATCTTTTTCGGTTTGATAGGTCTTTGGGTGGACCATTATTTTTTACATTTTACAATATTACATTTGAACTATGTGAACGTAAAAATAAAAAAGATTCAAAAAAATTTTCTTCAATGTCCCGTCCGTCATGCATGAAATGGGCGATATGTATAGTATATGCGATAACATACTGAAGGGTAAAATATGAAAAATATGAATAATTAACCATACAGAATAAAATCTCACCTTAGTGGTGAGGTTTGTGTATCAGGAATGTAAATAAGTAACTTAACTGCCTTTAAAATGGGTGGTGGGAGAGTAAAAAGCATTATTTGTATTAGCGTTCCAGTTTTTTCTTATGTATGATTCCTGTGTATAATAATTAATCAATGGTAGTATGTACATATATTCTCTTTGTTTGTAACTAGCAAAGACTACAACCACTTACTTATGATTTTCAACCTCTGGTTGTAAACAATAGACAATTTTATCAAATAAATAGTGCAACCCATTACAAGAGGCTAGTGACATTCATTTAAGTAGTCACTTTTTAGGTACGGTGCTAGAATCTATTTTTTAGAACGGAGTTCCTCAACACGCAGAGGTGGTGGAGACGCCACCAAGGAAGAGAAAGAAAACGCACCCCTTCCCCCGGAAGGTACTTATTCTGACACAATGACGACGAATATGTTCGCCGTTTTGGCGGAACCGACAAAGTCTTCAAAAATGAAGTCCTTACAAAAAACAACATCAAAAGGCAAAAACAAGGCTTCTGCTTAAGTAAGTGGAAATCCTACTCCTGCAGAGCTTTGTAATTTGAAGAAAACCTTTAAATCTGAAGCTATATTCATGACGATTGCTGCCTGCGACAAGTCAATAGCCACCGCTTCGCTTAATCTGTTTACAGTAAAGATGGAAATACAGAGTATTGCTTCCAACATAAAATCCTTTAGGGTCACTAAAGACGGTAATTTTAACATTCTTATGGGTGACAAAGTATCTGTTAGACGAATAAAGTAGATGCTATCATCAAAACTTTGGACGGTGTGAGCTGCACCATCACAGATCACGACAAGTTGAATTTATCAAAAGGAACAATCTGGGCTCCTCTTTTCAAGAAGTATGATGAAGATACAATCTTGAAAGGCTTAAACCAAGAGGCTAATGGAGTGTTTGAAGTCACAGAGGTCAGGCATATTAAAAGAAGAAAAGAGGGTGCAGAATTTAACACAGGCCTCTTCTTTTAACGTTCAAGTCTATCGAACCCCCAAAGCATATTAATATCCGTTATGAACGCACAGAAGTTACCAGATGGTGCCGAAAATGCTTCTCTCTCAAGCATAGAACAGATGATTGTAGATTCCAACCTAGATGTTCTAATTGCGCCACACCAAATCCACCAAATGATCATCTATGCAGTAATAATTACTGCTGTGGTTGCGAGCCACAGATCCTGAAGATAATGATCGATCTGAAGATTAAAAAGTATGAAGCGAGAACCACATTGCAAAGAGAACATCCCTATTTCACGACCAACATACCCGTTAACATCACTCAAAAAACATGTAATCCAACAATCAACACCGTTACAGTTACACCAAATGTCTCTTATCCTCAAGCTGTCAAAACGGTGAGTTCTGCCTGTCAGATTAATTGTGATAATCAAATAAATAAAACCATCGTAACCACCTTTACTAACACAAATATCACCCCAACTAATCAGCCTACACTGACCAACGTAATCACTCCAAATGACACTTCGTCATCAATCAGTTCCACCCTGGAACCAAAACTCAAAATTTTACTAGAACAACCCCTGCTCCACCGCACCCATTGAACGACACTAAATCAATCGAAAAACTTGTGGCTGTAGCCACTGTATCCCAACCAAATACAAATATTACAAACACCACAAACTCTAGCACTAACCCCTTCTCTACCCCAACTAACTCCAACCACCAGGAAATTGAATCTACAGTTGTAGATTCACCCCAACAGATTCCAACGGTCAACATGGAATCTGAAGATGACGAAACCGCTTCTACAATTAACCTGTTAACCTTATTATGAACAGATACAACCACAACTCTGGTTCTGTAAAGAATTTAAAATATTCCAAATATTTTGTCAGTCTTGTGGCTGTACAGGATGTATCAAATTTTTGACAATTTTGTGTTTTTGAGTATTTAATATGGTATGAACAAACATTTTACAGTCGAAATCGCTTAAGTGAAAAACGTATAAGAGAAAAAATAAGCAAAAATCGCGTAAGTGAAAGCATTTTTAAAGTCCCGAAATTTTTACTACTAAAAACGTATGTTTAAGAGAAAAATATCTAAGTGAAAAAATCGTTCAAGTGAAACACTTTTTGATGTCCACTGAATCAATTTCTTATGTACTGAAATACGCATAAGTGAAAAAACAATTTCAAACCAATTTATTCTCAAAGACTTCTTTGGAACCCGAATTATTGAGTGTGAGAGTATGACTAGCAACACTGTATTAATCAGTGTACAGAGAACAGTGTAGGGTCACTTCATATAAAATGTCGCTAGAAATTTTAGAAAAATATAATAGTTAGAGATGAAAAAAGCAAAAAGCCGATTTTTTCAAAATTGTTTTTTTCCGTTTTTTTCATATTTTTCCGGATTTTTTCATAAAAAGCTGCTTTTTAAATGATTTTTTCACAAATGAAAAATACATTCACTCGTTGCTTTTTATCGGTTTTTTTCCAAAAAAGCGGAAAAAAACATTTGTTTTTTTCAAATTCATAGGAAATTTATATTATATTCATTAAAAAGTGAAAAAAATAATAAAAAATAAAAAATAATTTAATATTCAGTGTCTTTTAAATATTTTTTTATAACAGAACAAATCCTTATACCCAAATTCTATAAAAAATCATTTAAAAAGCAGGATTTTTATGAAAAAATGCGGAAAAATATGAAAAAATCCAACGAAATTGTTTTTTTCATGGGTTTTTTCATCTCTAATAATAAGTGCGTTCGAATCACACGATTTATCTGATATTATCAGTTCGGTTCTTATTTAAAATAAGCGAAGCTTCATTGTGCAAACTGATATTAAACTGGAAAATTTTGATGACTGGAACGTCAAAAATAGCAGCTAGCTGATTTTTGACTGTCAGTTGAAGTTTCGAGTTCTTTTATGTACATAGGCAGTTGATTTTTATTGAAAAACTTAATTAAATTTAGTGAGTAAGTACTTCTACTTCATATTCCATCTTGACAATTTAGAATTCATAAACAGTCAACTTTTTAAACATGTCTTCTTCTTTTTTGATTAGTTCCACACATCAAGTGAACCAAAAAAATTTTTATCACTTTTTTCACTTTAAGATTAGTTAAAAGCTAGCGACATCAGCTACTGAAAAGAATGGAAAACTAGGTGAGTGGTACAAATGTAGAACAAATGTGGAACTGTGGAAGTGATAATTATCAGATAAATCGTGTGATTCGAACGCACTTAATAGTATATGTAAAATACACTCAGTTGGACTGAAAATAGTCCACAATCCACATAATAAATCTTGAATGAGCAAGAGAAACAACGAATTCACTATTGTTGTATATACTAAACTTACATATCATAGGAGAAAATATAGTGTACATTTTTTTTCTAAATAAAAGTCCATAGGTTTTATTTTCAAACAAAAAAAATCAAAACAATCATCCAATATATGTATTCTTTACCTGTGAAAATAACAAAAGAAAAATATTTACCAACACATACTCACCTATGCGGTACCACTTTTAGTACTTCTCACAAAAACAAAGTGGGGACATGTTGCTATGAAAGTAATAGGAATAAGAAGATTACTAACACACTTACACCTGATAGAGCCGTCTAATACGTATTATATAGTTGGAATAGGGATAGGTATATTTTTTCTTCATATAAATATTTAGTTAGTCATATGAGTGTTCTTTTCTGACACGTTAAATTTTTTTTAAATTTTTTTTTGTTTTTATATTTTTTATTGTGTTCTTCATTATGATTGGATGTCATTTATTTCTATACCGTTATGCAGTTGTGACTATACTCTGCTTCTCTGTACTCTGGTATTAATTGTCATTCATATATACCTATACTTGATTTATTAATTGAAGTCAGTACAGGCAAGATAGACAGACTTTTCTATACTCTTTTACACTTCGTTTGTATAAATCTGCTCGTGTGTGGGATAATCAGATCTCAATTTCAATCGAAAGAAATCTTTTAAATTAAATATTACTAAGGGCAAAAAATTCATCGGGTACTGTCTCCATAAGCACAATACTGACTTCAATTAATAAATCAAGTATATGTATGTATTTTCAAGCAAATTTAATTATTTCTAAAGTTTATTTTTGCTGGAAAATCAAAAACAACTACAGTGTTATTAAAAATATTGCTTAAAAGATGATGTAATTGAGATTACTCCTGAATGATTCATATATTTGTACTACACGTAAGTGAAAAATCCGTGCAAAAAACAATTTTCAGTTATCCGATTTCGACTGTAAATCATGATATATAGCTATATTATATCACATATAGTATTCAATTTTTTATGAAAATTATCGCGACATAATGGTTCTTTAAGAAGTCTGCTAATCATATCATAGCATAAAAAGAAAATTTTTAGATCTTAATTGGATGCAAGGATGTATTTGCTATTGCTGTGTCTGTTTGTTGGTTTTCCATAAATATCAAAAAAAAAATTTGTTATTGTATGTATATGTTTTTTTTTTGGATTTTACTTTCTAATATTTCACTAATTAATATACATGAAACTAACTGGCTCGGCAAACAATGTTCTGCTCTTTCGTTTATGTGTCGTTTTTTTTTTTTTGATTGAAAGCCTGCGCGCCCAATGGTAACGACAACGCCAACTGCATCCGACACGAGGACACGACAACGACTTGTCGTTCATCCTCGCCCAATGGTAACGTAACGACAACAGATGGTGAAATGTCAAACAGTTTTAAATTTTTTAAATGTTTCTAAATTAAAAAAAAGTAATAATAAAAAAACGATTATATAATCTCTTTCTTATACAATTTCTGCGAAATATTAGTTTTACAAAAATTTACTTTATAAAAAATTTTAAATGAACCAAGACAATATAGCTCGATTTAAAAAAGTTGCCAAATCGTATTATACTAGAAAACTATGCGCAGAAGAAAAGATACTTACGCACATGCATTTTTGTTGTTTTGAATTCTAAGAAAGAGGTTTCTTCCTTCGTATATGTATACACAAGAAGATCACTAACACATGTAAGACATGCGCGAGATTCGCCAACTCATATTATTTTGACTATAATAGTTATTACTTCGATTCGGAAGATGAGATTATAGAAGACCTAGAACTATAGGCATAAAATTATACCGACTATATAAAAAATATAAAACTTATAAAAAAAAAACATGAGAAGATTTTGGGTGCACAAAATATATATATATCGTGCAAGAAATCAAACAGGTTTTTTCGTAACAACTTATCCTAAAATCAAAGAACAAGAAGATTCTGAAAAGTTTTTTTAAATATACAAGAATGAATCTTGTAATGTTTTCAAGATAATGTAAATTGTTTTCAAAGTACATGCAATATAGAAAGAGAATTGATAATAGAATAATAATAGAATAATAGATATAGATAATAATAGATAATAATAAATAGATAAAATAAATAAATAAATAAATAGATAATAATAGAATATATATATATATATATGTATATGTATAACTATGTACATACAATATACATGGTTAAACAAATTTTAAATTCTCTTGTATAGACTATAGCTATAGGTATTGATAGGTTTTACGTTAAAATTTTTTTTGTATAATCAATAAGATCATACTGATACATGCTGATACTCTATGGGGCTATTTAACAATAGTGATGGGCACTATCGAATAAAAAATATCGAATTATTCGATAGTTGAAGTTTATTCGATTTATTCGAATAAACATAAAATCGACTATCGAACTATTCGATGTTTATGCAAGAATCGTTCGAACGAAATGCGTTTGAAAAATTGTAATAAATTGAATTTAATATTCAGAATATTAATAATTAAAGACAATAATTTAAAATAAAAACAAACATTGGAATTTTATTGGAATGGAATTGATTTTGAAATAAAGCAAACTTGAGATTTAAAGAAAAAAATTTTTATTTTAACAATCCAAAATTAAATAACAAAATTAAAATTAAATTCATCAACATAACAAAATAATAAAATAATATCAATAGTTACTTATAAATAAATATATAAGTAAAGTTGACACTGTTGACAGTCTCCATTAAAGATATTAAAAAAACAGTCTTTAAGCATTCGTTTCGCACAATAAAATGAATATTGTTATCTTTGTTGAAAATTTTTTACTTAAAAACTACTTCCAAACTTTAAATTATTTATTTTTTTAGATTTTCTTACTAAACTTAGTCTTTTTTCTCACTTATTATAAGAGATCTGAATTACCGTTTAGGAAAAATATGTAATTTTAAATCAAACACAGTGTAAATGTCAAATTTTAAATCCGAATGAAAACTATCGAATGATCATTCGATAGTCAGAATCATTCGAATAAAAAGTATCGATAGTAAAATCGAATGAATGAATAAACTATCGATAGTTAAAATCGTTCGATGGGCCCATCTCTATTTAACAATAGCCCTATAAAAGAGTAATATTTCATATATTTCGTGTATGGATAATTCTCTCTCTTTATTCAAATTTGTTCAGAAGAAATTTGTGTTCCAGGGTTGTCACTTTACTGCAATCGCAGTAGATCTACTGCACTTTTAACGAGAAATGTGCCTACTGCGCAGTAACACCATTCTACTGCACTTTTACATGCTGATTTTGTGCTGTAATTAAGTCACAAATCAAAAAATTTCATCACTATTTTACTTATATTGAGGAATGAAAAATTTTTCAAAAATAAAAAAAAAATATGTTTTTATTATACCTACTTCAATTATTTTTTTGATTTTTTAAAAAGATATATGTACATACATACACTACGTATGTGTATTTTCTTATGATTTTTATTATTAATAATTATTTATTATTATTATTATTTTTATGACAGCGATATTTAACTAAACCGTTTAGTTTGTAGCTAATTTGAAACTAATTTCATGACACACCGGTTTCAATAGTTATTTTTGACGTTTTTTCTGATTTTTAATAGTTGCATATAGAAATATGTAGAAAGTAAGAGAGAAAAAATAAGTTTATCAAAGAAGATTCAGAGTTTTAAGTATCTCTTAATTAGTTATTTTTGGAAAAAAGAAGAAAAACGGTCATATAAAATTTAAAATTGAATTTACATTTTTTTTAAAAAGTATTTTCATATAAACAAAGGAAGTTTGACAAGAAGTTCGACAGTTTGATGCAGGTTCGACATACTGTTTGATTGTTTGACGTTAGTTATCTCGGTAACCACACGTTTTTTGGTGTAGTTTGTAACTAAAATACAGTACTGGAAACTACTTGATTTTTTTTAGTTATCTCACATAATCACTAAACGAATTGGTTACCAACTCGGTGTGTCTAGACTATATGATCATTTTATACTACGGGGCTGTGGATGTTGGATTGATAGCCCAATGTTGTAAACCAACAAATAAAGTACATACATTTTTTCTTTCCTATAGTATCAATCAATACAACATAATGTTCGTTCTCATCTAGTTTTTTTTTTCAATACAACATAATGTTTAAATTTTGTTGCTTTTTTTTGCATACATTTTGTTGCATTTTTTTTAAAATTTTTATATGGAATGATTGCGATTTTCGACTAGGCAACTTTGAGATATTATATCTTGGGCTATGTTGCATCAATTTAAATCAAATAAGAAGCACTATTCAAGGAAACATTTCACCTGTGTATTTATTTGGCTTTCAAAAATACATAATGCAAATTTCCAACCGTAAAAGTACAACCGTACAAATAATAAAACCACTACCAAATAACAAAAATTTAGAAATTTATGAAAAAGATGAATTAGTAGTTGAAATAGACAATAAGATATGTAGTTATGATGAAACAATGAGCTTCAAAGAACTAAAACTAAGTGAAAATTGTATAATCAAAAAGAAATGCTCTTTCAAATATAATAATATAACTAGTGTAGAAAAATTAGATGAAGGAACCATTTTATTAAAGAATATGTATAACGATACATTAACACAGAGTTGTGACCAAAAAAAATATAAATTAAAAGGAAATTTTTTGATCAACTTTAATAATTGTACAATAAAAATTACAGAAATGAAATTCTATAACGAAAAGATTACAATACATACTTGATAAATATTATTATCCATCTGAAAATATAGAATTAATTAATGAAAACCCTATTAATTTTGAAAAAATAAAATTTGAACATAAAAATAATATTGAGGAAATAAAAGAATTAAAGTTTCATAAAATTATTACATATAGTACAAATATAGGTATAACAATCATATTAATTGTAATTTTAATATAGGTAGTAGAATAATTTCATATTGTAAAAATAGGAACGGAAACATTAGAATTATGATATAAATTATATGAAGCCAGAGGCTTCTGACTTAAAGCGGGGAGGAGTTATAATATAATATTAATGTATGGAAAATTCCGACTTGCCGGATTATTACAAAATAAAAACAATAACAATGCCAATGTAGTGGTAATTTGCTAAAGATGATTTTCTCAAGCTTTGAAAATCATCTTTGATTATGATTTACATTATTAATTTTGCTGATATGCAATCTTAATTGGTATAATCGTTTAATCACCAAAACTTTCTAATGCTACTTTACATGAAAATTATGTTCAAATGAAATGTAGAGAAAATCCTTAGCTTTATTTTCACCGAATATATAAAATATCTATGAGCAACGTAAATCAAAGAAAAAACGTGATAAATATTAAGTAACATAAAACTGAAAATCAATTTTCCCTGAAATCTCCCAAATTACTAAAAATATTAAATTATAATGTTCTACAAATTTGTAGATTTTTATTAAATAAAACTTTTTCCTAAACATTGTTATATCATAAAATTAACAGAAATTGAGTTAGGTTACGCGCAGACAGAAAGCGGAGCTGAGCTGAACTGAACTGAACTGAACTTATAAGTACCGATCAGCTCAGCAAGAATATATTCGACTGCGCACATAGAAAGCGGAGCTTATTCTATGAGTGAAATGAAGTGAAGCTAATTATTTCTTTCATTTTACACTTTACTTTTTACAATAAGCAACCTAATCTGCTGATCGAAACAAACAACAAACAACTGCTGAAATCAGCAGCTGAAAGTTCAGCGCCGATAAGTTCAGTTACGCGGTTGGTGTGCGCACATAAGCTGCTTATAGTATTGATTCCAATACATTGCGTGTTTGTTTGTTTCATTTTAACCTGATAAGTTCAGTTCAATCGAATTGAGAAAAAAATATAATATATGACATAATCACATTAGTGTAGTGTAATATAATATTTGTTATATTACATATAATATTTAAAACCAAAAAAAAAAAAAAAAGAAGAATAAAAAAAAAAAACAAAAAATATATGTACCTAATACTTTTCCAGTTACATTTGTGTCGTCTGTTCTTACTATTTCACAATGTTTAAAGTGCTTTTTAACTGTTCTTTTTAAGAAAACGCTGTATAAATCTTTTAAGGAAGAAAAATACAGATTTTTAAAAATTAATATCGAAATATACAACTATTGTCACCAGGGCAATATTGCACCAACGACATATCACTTATTGGCCCCTATTCCGAGAGTCGTTTCAATCGACAATCGACTCTTTGTCGACTCAGTATCAATTTTTGGTATCACGAGAGTCGATTTGAGTCGATATATCGACTTATATGAGTCGAGTAGGTTTTGACAATCGCCTCAACAGTTTAGATGACATTTTTGTTTTGTTGTGTTGTGTTGTTTCGCAGGTATTAAAATGTAAGAATATATAAACAAATTTTTTATATTCTAGTTATATATTTGTATTAATTTACAGGGTGAAAGTTTCAAATAAATGAAGAATTTCGATTCTAATTCTTTCAACTCTTTCTTCTTCATATTCAATAAAAAATTCCATTTTTAAAATTTTAAAAAACTCATTTTTTTAAAAAAATTAAATTAAAACAATGAACAACTACCTTAATTTTTTCAAAAATATTTCATTTTGACAACTTTTGACAGTTTAAATCGACACTAAATCGTGTTTGATATGGTAAGATTTTAAAGTCGAGGCGATCTGTTTACAGAATACGAATTTTTTTTCGCCTCGACTGAGAAGTCGATAGTCGATTGTCGATCGAAACGACTCTCGGAATAGGGGCCATTAATTATCAACTAATCAAAAACAATTTTTTTTGATAATTGTATGTGATAAGTATTGCACCAAGAACATTCTAATTTCTACTCACTTATCAATTTAAGAAACTTATCAATTTTTGCTAAGTTAAAATGATAAGTATTGCACCAAAAAATTAACATGACTTATCACAAAATGATATCGAATGTTTTTATTGAAAAATTTTAACAATAAATTTATCCGTTATTTTGCATTTGTGTTTTTTTTTTTTTTGTATTTTTGTACACAACAATTTAATAACTAGGTATTTTGAATTGTTAACGAGTAATTTTAATTTATTAGTTGGTTTTTACAAGTAGTGTTTTCTAGTGATTTCTTATAATAAACTGTGCCGAGGCTCAAAAGAGAAAAAAAAGTGCGGGTAAGCACTTTCCCCTAGAATAACTGCACCTGGGAATGGACGAAAACCTGCTTCAAAATTTCGAAATAATTCAGAATTTCGGAGCACTCTAGAATCATGTACACTTCCAGGCCAATTAGCATTTACAGCGTAAAAACTACGATCTGGCTCACACACCATCATTGCGTTGATTGCATGGTCTCCATGCCGATTTACATAGTGCTCCTCGTTAATTTTAGGAGCATCTATTTTAATCATTGTCCCATCAATACATCCAGCTACTTGAGGAAAACCACCAATATTTAAGAACTGCATGGCAAGATCCTGATTGCTATCTGGCCAACGATGTCTTTCACCCATCAACACATCTATTATTACATTCGAAACACGATGAACTACCCTACACACAGTTGATTTATGGATACTATGCATTTTAGAAATCCCATGGTATTGACAACCATTCCAATGAGTAATTCATTCTTTTTTTAACTACACGATTTTGAAACTCTTCAGATTCTTCGTATAACCTTTCAAAACGAAACATTTTTTTGCCAATACAAAAAAAATACTTAAAATTGCTTAAAAAAATACACTATTGAAGTATAAAAAAAAAAAAAAACACTCTACCGATGACACTCAAAATGTTTTTAAAAAGAGAATTTTTTCTTATCAATATTATGCTTAATTTATCAATTTAATTATTGATAAGTAATAAGAAAATACTGTTGGTGCAACAAGACAGTGAAAATATGCTTAAAATTGCTAATCTTATTACTTTGCAAATAAATACTTATCACTTACTCAAATTGTGTTTGGTGCAACAGTAATCTGAAAAATTTCCCAGTTATCACTTTGGGTTCGTAACGAAATCCTGAAAGACAAAATCCAGAAAGACAAAATCTAGAAAGACAAAATCCAGAAAAGACAAAATCCAGAAACGACATAATCCAGAAACGACAAAATCCAGAAACGACAAAATCCAGAGTGACAAATAAAAAACTTGGGATCCATACAAAATCCAGATTTTCAAAATCCAGAAACGACAAAATTCAGAACTTTTTAAAAAATCCAGAAAGACAAAATCCAGAAACGACAAAATTCAGAAACGACAAAATTCAGAAACGAAAAAATCCAGAAACGACAAAATCCAGAAACGACAAAATCTAGAAACGACAAAATCCAGAAACGACAAAATCCAGAGCGACAAACAAAAAATGAAAATTTTTTTTTATTTTCTAAAATATTGAGAAAATGTTGAATAAAATACATATTAATTTATTTATTTATTTGATTTTAAATTTTATTTTTATACATTGCACTTCATACGAAGATAAAACCTATTTTTTAAATACTAAGATACATTGTTTCAAATCATCACACTTTAAATTCAGGTGTAATATAGATAAAATATAAAAGGAATTTAAATATAAAATAGTTAAAATATATAATAAAAAACATAAGCTAAATTTAAATATATTCTAATATAGTAAAATAAAAATTAAGCCAAAGAAAAGTTTTTGGCAATATTTCTTAAATATTCTTCTTTGGAGTAATTTGTTCTTTCAGATAAAATCAGATTAATTCTTTCTTCTTTTTCTTGATATGCCTTTTTTATTGGTTGTTTTTCTCCGGAATTAATTTTTTCTATTAATGTTTTTATCATTATCTGCTCCTTTTGAAGATTTTGTATCAAATTATATAAATTTGCGTGTGTTCCTATTAATGAACCCAATCTTCTATGCCACGCTTCAACTTTGTTTTGCGTTCGTGGAAAATTGTTTATAATGTTCTCATAAAGTTACCAAAATGACGGAGGATATACTGGTGGATTTTGCACTCCTCGTTTTTTTTTTCCATATATATAATTTGTTTCAAGGAAACTAGCAATTTTTTTGAAATCTGCATTAGAAGTTTTTATTGCCTCATAGTATTGTGGAACTTCTTCCGAAGGTACGAAAGCAAGTGCTTTTAGTTGCCTAATTTGTAGTGAGAACTGTTCGTTTGTTCCATATTTTCGCTCAAGCTTTTCTTTTTGTACTTTGCGCCAAATAATTTTTCCAAAGTGAAAGAAACAGCCCTTATATATAGCATCCGGAAAAAAGCTTTTAAAAGATTTTACACTAGCTGTTTCAAAGTCTGACAATACTATGTTTGGATTTGAAGATATATTGAATTCAGCTGCCGATCTTAATAATTCGTATAACATCTCATTATAACAGTTTATGTTTTTACGAGACATTAAACAGTAAATAAGAGGTACTGTTTCATTATTTGACTGATTCCCAACGCGTCCATGTATTGTAAAAAGTTGTCGCAACAAAGACGGAACTACTTTAAATGTTCCATCAATAATCCATATATCTGATTGTGCCAACCAATGAATATTTTCTTTTGTTCCCATAAGAATTATGCAGTCGTCATCAAAAGTTTTATAAGACAGAAGGAATCTTTCTCCTTCAACTACTTGTAATGTTTCGGGAATATCTATTTCACTAATGGTTTTCGGCTCTTTGAAAAGTAATTTACGTCGCACTTTTTGAATCTTTCTATTTTGCGCTTTTTTCGAAGGTAGATATTTCCTACATAATGGTTCACAGTTAGTTGTAGCAGAAGATAATATTTGGCATGACTTCAATCCGCTTCTTGCTGCTTTATCTTTTACTAAACTATTTGTTGTATAAACACTTTTATCAGACGCCATGGGATCGTGGTTATGTATTGTTGGAGATCGTGCAATTGTATGTAGACCTTCACTTGTATAATTTGTTGTAACTCTTCCTTTACAGTGAAAAGATTTTCTTTTTTCACATATCCAATTAATGCTTTTCTCCGTTTTTTTGTCTACGTGGTATATAAACCCATTAAGGGATAATTTTATACCACCTTTATTAGAAGCTATTATTTCTAAAACTGGTTCGTTATCGTTCATCTTTTCAATTAATACACAGAATATTATTAAAAAAATTCAATTAATTAAGTAACTTAATTTCTTAATAAATTAACACCAAACTAGTTCAAATTGAATTTTCTTCAAATTTAAAATATGCAGTCTATCACTTTTTTTTTTATAATAATTCACTAATAACCAAAAATAAAAACCTTAGAATGAGGATATCAAGGCTTAAGTGTAAGGTTTATATACCTTTTTTTGATACAGTAATTTTGTGTGTTACTTTGATGTTGCTTTGTTACTACAGTGATTTTGTGTGTTACTTTGATGTTGCTTTGTTACTACAGTGATTTTGTGTGTTACTTTGATATTGTTTTGTTACTACAGTGATTTTGTGTGTTACTTTGATGTTGCTGAGCTAAACTAAATGAGTGATAACTGATTTTATTAAAATATAACACAAAATATGTACCTTTATGAGTTTATAAAAAAATCCAGAAAAACGGCGGCGCCAACTAATTTCTTCTGGATTTTTTCTGGATTTTTTCTGGATTTTTTCTGGATTTTTTCTGAATTTTTTCTGGATTTTTTCTGGATTTTGTCGTTTCTGGATTTTGTCGTTTCTGGATTTTGTCGTTTCTAGATTTTGTCGTTTCTGGATTTTGTCGTTTCTGGATTTTTTCGTTTCTGAATTTTGTCGTTTCTGGATTTTGTCTTTCTGGATTTTTTAAAAAGTTCTGAATTTTGTCGTTTCTGGATTTTGAAAATCTGGATTTTGTATGGATCCCAAGTTTTTTATTTGTCGCTCTGGATTTTGTCGTTTCTGGATTTTGTCGTTTCTGAATTTTGTCGTTTCTTGATTTTGTCGTTTCTTGGTTTTGTCATTTCTGGATTTTGTTTTTCTGGATTTTTTAAAAAGTTCTGAATTTTGTCGTTTCTGAATTTTGAAAATCTGGATTTTGTATGGATCCCTATCACTTTTCAAAGTTGTACTGAGGACTTTTCAATTTGCTTATCAATTTTTGTTTCGGTGCAACACAAACTTATTGAAATTCTTGAAAAGTTGATAATCAATAAGTGATAAGTGGTTGGAACAATAGGGCCCAGAACACAATAATTGGCACCCTATTTGAGTACATTAATTGACATGGGTGGCAATTACTGTTATCTAAGTAAAGTATAGCTATTGACACAAAAATAAAAGTACCTAATTTTTAGTTCAATAGATGCATATCATATCATAATAAATGCAAATGATAATACGAGAACTTGGATTATTGTTTTATCTGTTTTTATGCTTTTTGATATTATTTCAGTGATTGCTTTCTGAAGCGTTTCCTCAGAGTATGTGTTTACTTTTTTTGGCATTTTATTCTATAGTAAATCTAGAATAAAATTAAAATAGCAAGAAATAATCATTAGCTTCATATTAAAAAATTTTGAAATATGAGGAAAACTTCTCATATACAACTATTGACATCTGGCAAAAATATAAATTTTGACACGTGACAAAAACTGTACTCTCATACAACATAATTATTGGCACGGGGGGACAATAATAGAACAAGAAAGATTTTTTATTACAATTATTGACACCCCAACTTAATAATTATTTAGTTTATTTTGGTGAATTATTTTTGTAGAAACAGTTAAATTGACTTCTCTACATTATAATAAAACAACACTTTTTAATTTATTGTATATATTTGATTCAATTAACTTTTGCCTACTGTTATTTTAAGTGATTTATTCGGTTCGAAAACTATATGCTGAATGACATAGGCGATTGTCTGGAAAATTGACCGGTGGGTTCACCCGGAAGTCATTTTCGATCCAAATATTATCTTATAATATATAAGATAAAACAAAACAAAATTTCAACTACATTTAAGTAATTGGAATTTTCGTTATATTACAACGCAAAAGTTTAGAGAAATTTTATTAAAGCTTTGAAATGCAGTTTTTTCTCGCTGTGACATGGTTCTTTATCTGAAAGCTTTATTGTGCAATTTTTGTATTGTTGGTACATACATATATCTTAATGTTCTTTTATTTTTGCCACAAGTTAATACACTGAACTTTTTGATATCAACAAATATGCTTACAAATCAATTTTAATGCATATAGAATTTAATTATGACAATGAATTATCAAAGAATCAAATTGTTTAATAAATTATCAGTTTTTACCTTATCAAAACTATACAAGAGTGTTTTCTTTTTTTTAAAAAACCGTTTTTGCCTACCACATCTTAAGAACAAGCGTTACTTTGTTTTTAAAAGATTAGGCTACGAATTATAGTGAAGGTACTAAGAGTTAGAGATACCTGACTTTTAAGTACTTATTAAATTATTCGGAATTAGAGATACCTGATTTTGAATACATAATTATTAATAATCGGTATAAATAAATCCTTCGATTTTAAACAATGGGATCAGGATATATTATTTTTCTAACTAAAAATACCTTAAAAAAATTTTTTTTTAAAAGAAAGTTTCAATTTCAATAATGTTACTCTTAGGGGCCGTTTACATGTGCGATTTATTCCTGTCGTGAACAAAAATATCTCTCGCAACTTTGTTCACATTGAGACAGTCGAAAGTTTCTTCTTGAATAAATTTCTAGAAACAATTGTCGTGAAAAAAATGTCGGATGGGTTTACAAGTTAAAGTCCTGATCCTTCTGAAATGTGATAAGTGAAACACACACTTAAAATTTTTACAAATTTGTAGATATATTTTTAAATCGTATTTATCAAAAACTTGGTTTTACAAATTTTGCAAAAGAAAAATTCAGTTTTACAAAATAACTTTACTTTAAAAAAAAATTAATTTTACTAATTTAACTTTTGCTTTAAAAAAGTTAGTTTTACAAAGTTAACTTTTACTTTAGAAAATTTAGTTTCACAAATTTTTAAAACTCTCACAATAAATCGTAATATTAACTTTTAAATCGCTCGGAACTCAACTTAACTGGAACTGACTTTGATAGTAAATTTCTTTATTTATATATTTTAATAATCTTCAATTTTCCATTATGAAAGTTCTTTTTGTAAAATGTTTGCAAGGTAATCAAGAAGGTTGTTTCGCAACAATATTGGTTAAATTAAACGGAAACAGCTCATCAATATTGTATTGGGTTTATAGGTATAAAAGAACTTTCATATTTAAAATTGAATTGTCATCAAAAAAAATTAATTGTAACAAAATTATGAGTGAACGAACTTTAAATTGAATTATCATAAAAATGGTAATGAAGAATTTTATGGAGTTTCCTAGATTATAGGTTTTTTATGGGATGTTGGGTTTGATGTTATAACACCCCCATCGTTAGATTGAGGCTCCGACGAGCTAATTGTTATATTGATGTTTTCTTTGGGTTGTGATTTGCTTGACCTTTTTATTATTATATACTTTTTATCCACTTACTTTTTCCTTTGTGGGTAAGAGTGTTCCTCGTGACGTAATTGAAATTTTGGAAAGAGTTTTAGGGTAGTAAACGTGAACGGATTTACATGGGGTTTTCGGATTTGGGATGAGTGAATAGAATGCTTCCTGTCTAGAATCGATCCCTTTCTTGAAAATAATTAAATATGATGGAATATTCGAAAAATATGAATTTAAAGAACGGAGAAAGTTACTGAGAAACTTCCGAAACATTCTCGAACAACTCTTTACTTGAATATCATCGTAGTTACAGAGGCTTTATAATCAATTTTTAAAAAGTATAAGTTATAAAAGTTTTTTTAACCTTTAAGCTTATTTTTTATTTAGTTATATTTATTAGTATAATTACAAATAAGATGATAATGGAGCTAATACTTGTATTTATTATGACAAATTTTTGGCTTTTATGGTTTAGTTTTTCTAACTTTTCTCTGTTCTGTATATTTTCTATGTATAAATCGTTAAGATTGAGTTCCTTTACAATTTTTTTTTCCTTAACTTTAGTTACAAAATTTGGCAAGATAATTTTATCATAAAATGTAATTTCGTTATTTTCATATGTTTTGTTTTGTATTTCAATTTTACAATTTTTAAACTTAATAAGGTAATTTCCTTTTATATTTATATCTAATTTACTACAATTTACTAATTTTGGTTTCTTTTAGATTTTTTGTTAATACAATACTAACAATACCATTTCTTATTTCTATTATTTCCTCTATGTTTTTAAATGATTTTTTACATACTGCTTCTCTTGTTTTTATAATATTATCAACGCAATCATCCGTAATAGAAATTAGGTTCTTCTTTAAATTATCTTTGACTGGTTATTGATGAACGTTATTGTTTTCGTCAACGAGAACTTCTTTCATAAGTAGGAATAAGGATTTATTTTGAAAGTCTGGGATAGGTTCTTTAAGGATCTTCGAAAAGCGTGTTTCTGAAAACCAAGGTATGAAAAGAATAATTATGATAGTGCGGTTGTACGATGCTACTGTAGTTTTAATATTTTGATAGCTTTCTATACTTGTAATAAATTTTAACTCATTAATATTAAGAATGTTTGTTGATATAATACCTAACTTACTTGAGAAAAGTATGTGCTCTATGTCGTCTATGTGGTTTCTCAGTAAAATCACGGAGTAACATAAATAGAGGAACACTTTGTACTGGCACGAATGTAGGCAAAATTTTTAAAATTTTTTGACCTGTGCGGGAAGTGTGAGGGACGAAAAGATTCTATCTCTCACGCAGGGCTGCCAATTTGTGTGGAATTCCACAAAATATGGGGATTTTGTACCTCTCTGGGGAATAGTGTGGGGAATTTTTCTTTTGGGGAATTTATGTGGAATTTGATTTATTTGTTAAAATTTTAAGTTTGCAGCGCTATTTATAAATATTCATTAATCCAAGTATTGTTCAGGCATAGAAAATTAAAATGCTTTCTTTAGTTATTAAGCGTTTTCCTGTTCTGGAAGTAGATTTGCAGGTGCTCTCCAAAGTCAATAAGAACTTAATCCAGTAATTCAACTTATTTTGCACTTGTCAATTTTGTGGAAATCGAACATAATAAAAACGAGAATGCGACCCAAACCTGTACAGTACCTCCTCCAAAGTTTCGCCTCATACATACATCTTTCTGTTTTCTCAAATCATGCAATCCATTGGTTGCCAAACGCGATGTACTTTTCCGCGAACTCAAGCCGCTTTGTCTTGTGATGATTCTTTAATGCTGATTTCATTGCACATTTCTCCCATCTAAAGCGTTCAGAGGATGAAAAAATTTGTTGTACCCGAAGATTAAAGTTCAGTGCTGATCGTATTTGTAATGATGTCATATTTTCTTTGCTTGCGAGCCCGAAAATGTCTCTCTTGTCCCTTTTCGACATCTTCTGGTTTCCTCTTGAATGACAGTTCTGCCCATAATTTTTCTTATTTTTAAGAAAATTATTTATGCATTTATGAGATCGCCCAACTTTTTTAGCAATTTGTCTATTAGTAAGCCCCACATTTTTATAGGCTTCAAGTTTTGCACGTTTTTCATAGTTAAGGATATTACCTTTACCCATTGCTATACTATGGAAAACTTGTGTCTGGAGCTTTAAAAAATTTTAAAATAAAACAAGACTTAGAACATCAATTTAAATAACTACACCAAAATTTAATATAATATTAAACGTTATTTGCAACTATGATACTTTTAAGTGAGTGGATCTAATTGAATTTCGCATTTTATATGCCATATGGCATGGCACTAATATCTTGCTAAACAAAGTAATCCTTTGAAAAAAAACAGGTAACGGTTTGTTTTAAAACGAAGAAAAAGAAGGTGAATCTAATTGAGTTTCGCTCACTGTATGTATAGTATGCAAGTAAATTATTCTACCTTATCCATAATAATAAATAGTACTATAGTTGGTCTTTATGGGTAAAAATCAGTAAAATTGGGGAATTTTATTCTCTGGGGGAATTCATTCAGAATATTTGGCAGCACTGCTCTCACGAAAAAATATATGAGAAAACTTTCGTTTATTACTCAGTTGCTTCTCACACAAAATATTATTTTTATTCATGCAGGATAAACATATACATACATACCTAATTCCTATTATTCATATCGTTCTAAAAATTTTTTTCTGTATACATTGAAATACTGGCTAAAATATATTATTTAGATACGATAAAGGTATAAAGAAAAAAAATATTCAACTTGTACATTTATTTTCTCGATTCGAACAAAATTTTTTTCTAAATTTCTATATCCAGAAAATTTTTCGTGGTTTGTTCATCTTCATTGACAAAAATGAAAATTTTATTCGTGAAGGATCAGGAGATCAGAATAATCAATATGCATGTTGTTTTATTTTCTTTTACATTATAAAATATCTAATGCTAGTTTTTAATACATTTTAAAATATACACACAAGCAAACAAAAACAAAATTTCATGTATACATTTCTCATATATCCCTTCTAAAAACCAACAAAACACGAAAATATACCAATAAAGTGGAAAAAAAAAAAGAAAAAAATGTATACGATCGTAAATAATTATGTATGTGTTGACGACATATTACGTCTATACGCATTGTATTCAATTTCTTCCTTCAAGAAAAATAAAAAATATTTAGTGTGATATAGGCCCTTATTCTGATAGTCGTATCACTTGTTATGTGATGTGATCTTACGTATATGGTATTACCGTATTCGATTTAAGTGATAAACATCGACAAGTGGTGAATATCACAAAATCGATAATTTGTGCTATTCTGGTATTCACATAGAACTGTCATTTTATCTGTTTCAGGTGATTATTTAATCACGGAAAAAATCAAAGTGGATGATGAGTTTAAACAAAAGATAAGAGAAAAAAGATACATTCAGACTAAATTTTACTTCTTTTTATGATAATATAAACTTTTTTCACAAAAGCAAGAAAATTCCTAACAGAAAACAGTTTAAAACTTTAGTAAATTTTATTTTTAAATCACACTTAAACTTTGAATAAATAAAAATATTCAAACGAATTAAACGTCAACTAACAGTGTTAACGTTTTTATTTAGAATTTCATATTATAGTATCACATGAATACTATAATACCTCTTTTGAATTTAAGTGATACATCTCGTGATAGTGATCAAAAAGTGATACGAATAGCATAATAGGGGCCATATATTTTTTGTAAAATTTTTCTCAAACACATATACACATTTTTTTGTACGGTGGTCGGTGATTATAGTCAAAATAATATGAGTTGGCGAATCTCGCGCATGTCTTACATGTGTTGAGGATCTTCTTGTGTATAGATATACGAAGGACGAAACCTCTTTCTTAGAATTTACTACAACAAAAATGCATGTGTGTAAGTATTTTTTCTTCTGCGCATAGTTTTCTAGTATAATACGATTAGGCATCTTTTTTAAATCGAGCTATACTTATATTTTTGGTCTTTTGCATTGAAAAATGTATAGTGGTAAGGTATGAAGGGTAATAATGAAAAAGAATGTTTTTTTTATCAATGCACGAGTTTATGCCTGATTCACTTTTATTACGGATTTTGGTTTACTCCCAATTTTTTGTCGTATAAACTCGATAATTCGGATTTTGGCTTAAGCCCAATTTATTTGGGTTTAATCCCAATTGTTTTATATGTATGTGTGAGGTAAAATGCAATATGGCGGATTCTAATTTTTATGGTGAAAGCTGTCACGTTCTTCTTCTATTTTTTATGTGGAAGAAGAATAATATGTATACTATAAGTGTATAAAAATATCAACGTTTGCATGTACTTTTTTAATCCCAATTTTACCGTTTCTACGCTACTCCCAATTTAATCCAAAATTCGAATTATTTTTTCACCGTATAAACTGTGAAAATGAAGTAAAAAAAAATATTTGCGATCGTAAATATTATTTGTGTGTAGCGACATGTTTTTTTTTTATATACATACATATATATGTACATTGAAATCCTTTAGAATCACTAAAGAAAATTACAACAATTTCTTATCCTCTTATATTGTAGAGCAATTTATGTATAACTTGAATTGCTTTGAATTCTGATTGCCTGGTGCAAAAATAATTTTTAATGTTAGAAAATTAAGATTTTTTGATCGAGTTTTTCAATAAAATTATTTTTTTTCAATAAAATTATTATCATTATGATATCAACATTATATTTGGCCTGATAAACGATCAAATTTGATATGTAAATTATCAAAAGAATTTATAAGTGTGCAGATCATATGCAAATTAGCTACTTGTATACCTCTTCTTCTTGAAATACTTGAAATATACCCTCAAATCCTATATTTCCAATTTCTCATACAAATTTTTATACTGAACCAAATGGTATGTATACTGAATATATGGAGAAAAGGAAAAGCTGTTTCCATAGGATTCTGTATACTCGTATTGTAATGCTTGAAACATGAGAATGATTGTGTTAAAAATGTTAAAATTTCTCAAATTTTTTAAAAAATGTTGTATGTATTGCATGGAAAATATAGAGAAAAGAGAATATACTTTAAAATTAGAGAAATTAAGAAAAAATTCTGAGAATAAGAAAGAGCTTAAAACAGCTTTATTATTGGAGGCCAGCTTTCAACATTGGAGGCCGTTTTGCTGTTTTTAAATTCGTTATTTCAATGTTCTATAATAAAATGTGTGGTAGAAATATATATAGTCATTGGTAAAATCATGTCATGATTTATTTGGTATGCATGTTGCATTAGCGTGATTTCGCCTTCTACTGTCGCTAGTCTATTAGTGAATTTATTTGTAAATTGATTGACGAATTTTTCTATTTTTGTTTGTTGGGTCTTAATGTGGGTGGCTATATTTTGTATTTGGTCTGATATATTTTTATTGATGTCTACTTCCTTGTTATTTTGTTCGATTAGTTTCTCGTTGTTATTATAGAATTTATCTAATGATGTTTTAATTTCTATTCATCTTCATGGTCCATTGTTCCTGCAATATATTTGAGACCTGTACCTGTTACGTCCATAAGTCCACGTTTCTCTTTATGGTGAGGTATGCGTATGATATTTTCGATTTTAGCTTCTAATAATATGTACTAAACTTTGTTCAAGAGTATTGTAGATGGGTCCTAACAGGCTGGATTTAGATTTGAGTGATAATATGTTAGTTTTTATAAGGTTTTTTGAGGTTTCGAATTCTGTAATATTGATAATATGAAGGATTTAGTTATATCTTTTAATGATTTTGATATTTTCTAACTCTAAAGTTATATACCCGTTGTTGTTATTGAAGTCATGTATCTGTATTTCTCCTGTCTGGGCTGTTGGTGGTAATAGTGGTAGAAAATATATTAATATTGCTTGCATTTTATAAATTTATGTGGGTTTTAATTTGAGTTTTTTTGTTGTTTCCTCTTTCTACTTTGTTTTTGTTTTACTTTTATAATGGCGTTATTGATATCTTGGTATTTCTTTTTGGGTTTGATGTATGTTTTATAATATTTTAGTTGATTATCTGTGTCAACAATGTGCTCGTTATCGATTTTTTTTGAATCGATTTTCCTGTATTTTGAATGATTTTTGCCACCTCTAATTTCTCTTATGAAATTTTTTCCTTCCTGTACGGGGTGATCTTTTCTATTTTGATTTAAAGTTTTTATTATTTTTTGTTTCTTTTGAAGAATTTTTGCATAAATTTCGTCGTATTTCACTTGATGTATTTTACCGTTGACAAAGTCGATGGGTTTTTTACCTGTTGTAGAATGTATAGGTACTATTATTATAAAATATTATAATTTGGAGGATTTTTTCTTCAACTGTTTTTATATGGTTAGTTTGATCATGTTTTAAGAGGCGAATATGTTCGTTAATTGTATTATGCAAACGATCGATGTCTGCATTTGAAGTGTGGTTGCTACTAGAAGTGAAATGAATATCTATGTTAAGGTTTTTCAAAAATTCTCTTAAGGGTATTGCTTTGAATACTAGTTCACTATCTACTACGATTTTCTTTGTAATACCGAATTGTCCAAAATAATAAGATAATGCTCGTTTAAATTCAGTCCAAGTTCTACCCATTATTTTGATTGCGCAGGCATGTTTGGAAAATTTATCGATAATAGTTACGAAGAGATGTTTTTGCAGTGTATAAAAAACGTCAACATGAATAATTTCACGGGGACCGTGTGGGGTTTCTGTAATTTTGTATTTGCATTTGGGTGGTCTTCAATCATAATTTTCATGGTTACATATATCGCAATTATTGATAAATTGTGTTATACCTACGTTCTTTCATTTTTGGGTTGTAGTAGGTTTATTTAATCTGATTGAAGACTTCTTCAATCCCCCTGTAGTTATTTCTAAGATGTTTTTCTCTTATATTTTTTGCTAATTCCTCTTCATCGGTTATATCTTCTAATAGCAAAGGTGCAAGGGCATCGAATAATTTTAAATTTTTTGTTATTAGAAAAGTATTGGTAGTAAATTTTCTCTAAGGATCTGTAAAATTCTTCATCTTCAATCATAATAGCATTTAGACCGTTTGGATTGAAATGAAGCTTTAATGAAGTGATGACGGTTTGTTTATCTAAAGCTTTCGCAGTTATAGTTGTGTGATTTTTATCAAATATTTTTTGTTTTTTCATTTTTAATGACCCCGTATTTGTTTTTATTATTATTTGATTTTTAAAGACGTTAAGTGACGATTTAATATTAAGTATTGGGGATGTTTGTATAGCTACGTGTAATTGTGCCGTTGGTTTCTCTATTCTTGACAAAGCGTCAACATTACTATTTTTTACGCCTTTTTTATATTTAATTGTGTAGCCGTATTCGGATAATTTTAGGCGCCATCGTACGAGTTTGGAATTTGGTTCTTTTAGAGAGAAGAGCCATGTTAATGGCTTGTGATCTGTTTCTATGATAAATTTTCGACCAAAAAGGTATGGACGAAAATATTTCGTAGCCCAAATTATGGCTAAAAGTTCTTTTTCAATGGTACTGTAATTGATTTCATGGTTGTTTAATGTTCTGCTGGCGTAACAGAGAGGGTGATTGTCTTGTGATAGTATAGCACCTAGCGCGTATTGGCTTGCATCTGTGGTAAGTGTGAACACCTTGCTGAAATCAGGGTAGCGTAATATTGGGTCGCTGATTAGAATTTCTTTTAATATTTCAAAGCTATGCTGTTACTTGGGATCTGACAAATTAATTTTTACATCTTTTTTTAGGTATTTCGTCATAGGTTTTGCAATTTTCGAATAATCTTTTATAAATTTGCGATAATACCCTGTAAGGCCCAAAAATTGTTTTATTTGTTTGTTAGTTTTTGGTATTGGAAAGTTTTCTACGCATTCGACTTTTGATGGATTGGGCTTGATACCCTCAGGTGTAACAATATGCCAAAGAAATTCTGTTTCTCTCTTGAGAAACTCAGATTTATCAATTTGAATTTTGAGATTGACTTCTTTCAATCTTTTAAAAATTTTGTTTATTGAATCAATATGTTCTTGAAGGGATGTCGAGAAAATAATAATATCGTCTAGATATACCAGACATATTTTATTTATAAATTCCCTTAAAACATGATTCATTAATCTTTGAAAGGTTGCGGGAGCCGTCTTGAGACCGAATGGCATTCGTAGGAATTCATAATGGCCATTTTCAACACTGAAAGCGGTCTTATGAATGTCTCGCTCATCAATTTCTATTTAATGAAATCCTTTCGCCAAGTCAAGTGTTGTAAAATATTGGCTATTTCCTAATTTTTCCAGGATTTCATCTATATTAGGCATTGGATACTTGTCATCGATTGTTATCTGATTAAAGGCCTAACCAATTTTGGCTTGAAGCCACTCAAGTCAAAAGTGTGATTACGTTATTTTAAATCAAGCAAACCATAATAGGCTGCAGTCAGCTCAAGTCAAATTGAATGAAAATTTTGAATTTTCGTTGACTTTAGTTCATGTGCCTTCATAGCACACGAAATTGAGTGACTTGAGTAAAATATGTTTTGACAACAAAAACAAAAGACAATATTTTTAAATAATTTTATAAATTTCATATACATTATATAAGTATGTATGTAATAATATTTATGAAAAAATCTTAATAAATATGAATAAAAAAAATAGAAAAATTAAGAAGTAAAAAACATAAATAAAAAAATATCCATTTTTAATTTTTTTTTCCGCTCACAATTTTATTTAGTTTTGAATTCACAAAAGTATAAAAAAAAATAACTTAACCTCACTTAATGCCCAAGTCAAAGAAGTCAGACAAGTCAAATATGGTTATCATGCTAACTTGAGTAACTTTCGATAACTTGACTTGAGTGGCTTGAAGCCAAATTTGGTTAGGCCTTAAGTTTGCAATAATCGATGACGAGTCTCCATTTTGTAAATAACTTGCGTCTGCTTTCTTAGGCACAATCCAAATTGGAGCTGAATAAGGAGAATTGCTATGACGGATAATCTTTTTATCCAACAATTCTTGGATTTGGTTCTCGACTTCTTTTTTGTGAATGTACGGATAGCGATAGGTTTTACAATGTATAGGGATGTCGTTAATAGTACGTATTCTGTGTTTTATAATATTGGTAAATGTGAGATCAGAATTTTCGGTGTAGAAAATATCAGCGAATTTTTTTAAAAGCAAAGTTTTTTCTTCAGAATTTAAATGGTTAGTTTGTAACTGATCGATAGGGTTTTCATTTGTTTTTTTAATAACACAAGAATTTTCATGGTCGATTTTTTGTGCTTTTAAAAGTTGAGGAGTTTCAGATATATTTTCTGCGCTTCCTAGCCCATCCTTCTGCGATACAACTAGGTTTGTTCCAGTTTTTTTATATGAGATTTCTGTTTTTTCTTGAGGTGCGAAGTTTATATTTATTTTATTATTTTCAGTAATTAATTCTTTATTTTTATAATCGATGATTGCTTTTATTTCCAGTAAGATATTGTTACCAATTAGTCCATCAAATTCATCGTGAAATTGGCATATAAAAAGTTTATAATTCAAAAAAGATACACTTTTGATAATATTAGCTTTCAAAATAAATAAAAAAAAAATTTCGTTAGTGAATTTTTTTTTCAGGAGCCCAATTAATTGAGAAAATTTTAGGGAAAAAAAATCATAAATTTCAAATTTATGGCCTTTTTCTTGAAAATGGGATTATTACATACAATAAGTAATACACCAAATGAAAGGTAATTTTAATAGCCATTCATAATAAAAAGAAAAATTTTGATACATAGGGTGCAAAAAAAGTTACAGGTGATTTTGTGTTTGGAGGTCTTGCATAAAACTCATAATTTTGAACGCCCTCTAGCGGCGAATATAGACACGATCGAAAGTTTCGCTAGTACAATTTTTTTCATGAAATAGTCCAGCGAATATCGTGGTACCAATTAATGTACGTAGAAACGGAACACCCTGTATAATTTTCTAAGTTATCCAAATCTTCAGATGTGGAAGAGGGAAATGTATTTATTTTTCTTAATGTCAAGCTGCTCATGCAATATTTTTTTGTTAAAGTATAGCATTTTCAGCTATTGCTTCAATAATGGCTTTATTCCGTTCAGTTATGAAATCTGTGTAATATAGTAATATTAATTTATTAATAAACTGAATAAATATAGTAAGAACAAACCTTTTAGATCATCAACCTTTTTGTTTATATATTGCATTACAGGATCGTGACAAGAAGTACCTGAAAAATTTTAAATAAGTTTAGATAAAATTAATCGAAAATATACTTAATATACATCTTTTTCTGTCAGCTTTCTCTTTTCTACCATCTTTAAAAATGAAATGTTTAAATTTGTGAAGTATTCCATATTAAAAGATGATTTCAACAATTATTTGTCATTTAAAACTAAGTAAAACTATTTATGTATAAATATGTATAAGTTTAAATGCAAAGATTTATTGTGAAAGAGTAAGCGGAATAAGCTGCAATTCATTGTTTCTACATTAAACATTTCTTCCTGTTCACTTGAACATGTGTCTGCAGTGCTTATTCTTAAAGACAATTTGGAAGAAAGTGGATCCGTGAAAAAGTTTTCCAAATTCGAAAATCTTTTTCCAATTATAAATTTATTTCCACCTTCATCCTGTCGAAAATCAATTACATACTTGGTTTGGTATGTAGGGAGCTAGACAACAATAATTAATTGGTTCATCTGTCGTTAAAACAATATCAGTGGAATAGCTTATTATTTTTCCTGAACATATTTTAAAACCCGTAGCTTTGATTGGTTCAACAAGATCATCGAATTTCAGTTTATTGTATAACTGCTGCAAAATTTTAGATGGCCTCCTAATTGTTTTTTTTTAAATGTTGCATTTTGTTTTCAAAACACTGGCAGTTAAATGTAGAAGGTGACACTACTTTCCCCAAATATTTCTGGAAAATTTTCAACAAAACATTCCAATAGATCCTGAACTGTGGAAATATTAAATTGAAAGCTTTTCATAGAAGGGAAAAGAAAGTTATTTGTCGAAAAAATGCAATTTATTGTATTTAACTCTATACCTATAACTCTATAACATTTTATAGCTTAAAATTGATTCGAGGGTGTAAAATTATAAATAGAATAAAGTGTTAACTTTCACTTGTTAATGTAAATGTTAATTTAATAGAAAAGAAGCAAAAAGTATACCTATATGTACATATACATAATACATATAAGTTATATCCCAGATAGACGGATTCAAATTTTAAAAAATATAAATGAGAATCTTATAAAAGACATTTCTCACAAAATATAATTTTGCAAATCTTTTCCCATAAAAAATGCACAATTAACATTTCAGCATCAAATACATAACATTCAATAAACTCAATTAATAATTATGATTTACCTTTCCCATGTGAAAATGTTAAGTCTGCATTTTTAAAAGACTAAGATCAGAACTATAGTAAAATCTGATGATAATTTAAAAAGTCAGTTGAGTTTTGTCCGCGATCTAGATAATTACATTCTAAAGGTCTAGAAATCTGGTATTATAAATTGTAGTAGGTGAAAATATTACAAATTGTAAAAGTATTACAAATTTAAAAATGTTATAAATTGTAATAAGTGAAGATATTACAAATTGTATGAAAATATTATAAATTGTAATAAAGTGAAACTATAAGAAAGAAGAAAATTGGTGTTTAGTTTAATATAACACATTTAATATTTTTTTTTTTCTTTCGGGAAATAATTACAAAGATAAATTTGGCGCAGTCGGTAGGATATCAAAAAAGGATATCCATAATAATAATAATCCTCGTGAGTACGTGAAAAAAAAAAAAAAAAAAAAATCATTTTTCACGGTTAATATTAATTATTTGACTCAACGAACCTACACTCAGAGAAAAGATTTGTGTAAAGGAAAAAGGTTTTTGTGAATACGTGTAAAAGAGATGGTGGTTGTGAAAACTAATTTTAAATCTCTACACAATTAACAAAAAAAAAAAAAAAAAAAAAAAAAAAAAAAAAAAAAAATATAATAATAAAAAACAAATAAATAAATAACTATAATTAAATAATAAAAGTAATACCAGAAATTGTTTTGTGTAAAAGAAAATTGTGCTGGTTCAAAGCATAAAGCTTTCTATAAATATTAGTTCAATATACATCGCAAAAGTGGAAGATATAAGCGGAAAAACTACAACTCATCATCATAGTGAAGACGAGGAAGACGAAATTGGCATAATTAACATCTTTAAAAAACTAACCATCAACAACGACAACATCAGCGACACCAATACTACAGTTCGTGACGTTAGTAACATTAGCGAAGATTCTAACATCAACTACAGCATCTGTAATTCTAACAACAAGAACAACATCGATAGTACTGAAGGTATTTTTAATTTAAAGAAAATGACAACACCACTCCAAGTAAGTATTGATCCTATAAAATATTTAAGTAAACTACCACAATATAATGGAAATAGGGATGACTTGTATATTTTCATTAATCTGGTAGATAGAGTTTATCCCCTATTGACCAGATATGACGAAACTAGTCGTCAAATATTTGCTGATATCTTAAAAAGTAGGTTGGTAGGGAAAGCCAGAGAGATAATAGAAATCCATAATAACATTGATACATGGGAAGAAATGAAAAAGCTTTTTATTCATTGTTTTGGTGATAGACTAAGTGTTGAACAATTATTCGACGAATTAAGATTTGTAACCTTCAAAACTAATTGTTTCGATTTTTACAATGAGATAAAATCAATTCTGAGAAGGTTAAATAATAAAACTAAAGCATCGGGAGGTGCACAAACCGAATTAGAAAATAATCATAAGACAGCATTGAAGATTTTTATGAATAAAATTCCTGAGCCTATGAAAAGTATACTTTATTGTAGAAATCCGGTAGATCTAGAAAGTGCAATGCAAATTTTACATGAGAGTAACTATGCATTTACACGAATTAATTCGCGATCAAAAGAAAAGAATTACGGTAATAAGGACAATCAAAATTTTAGTTCAAGTAGTAATAGTTCGAAAGTGTACAACGAAAATCCAACTAAAAATGTTACGAACAAAAATAATAACAATTCTAATAATAAAAGTAATACAAATTATAATAGGGATCCAAGATTTCACAGTGCATCTTACCAGAGATCAGATGTATTTAATCGTTACAAAAATTTTAATAGCCACAATCAAAATTATAGTGAAAATAGGAACAGTAACAGAAATGACACTACTGAACCGATGGACGTAGACAATTCGACAGTAAACAGAAGAGCTTACAATATCGAAGAAAATCAATCGAATGAAACTCATACAAGTGAAAATGAAAATTTTCGGTTGACAGCCTCTACGAATCAAACCTACCCTATATAGTCATTGAAACCCCAGTAAGAAAACTCAGATTTTTACTAGATACAGGAGCCACATCTAGTATAGTTAACCCCGGCGTATGCAATCCCAAATGGCGATTACCAGTTGACAAACCCATCCTTGTGAAAACTATAAATCAAAACGTGAAAATATTGACTAAAGTGAAAATACCCTTATTTAAGGAATTTCATGAGAAGAAAAGTGTCGAATTTTTTGAATACAAATTTCATTCGAAGTACGATGGTCTAATAGGTAATAATATATTAAGTCCTTTAAATGTTAATATAAATTATAAAGAGAGATTGTTACAAACAGATAACGCAAAAATAAAAATGTATTTAAATGAATCTGAAGAAAATTATGAAGTTTTAATTAATTCCCTTAGTAAAGAAATTATTTATAATATTGATTTTCAGCCAAATAAAAATTGCTTCCTTAACCAAATTAGAACTCAACATATGAACAGCGAAGAAAAAAAAGAAATACTCAGGGTAATTAAAGAATATTCAACTATCTTTTTTCAAGAAGGAACAGATTTGTCCTTTACCCATGCTATTAAACATTCTATCAAAACCAAGAATGATATCCCCATTTATAGTAAGAATTACAGATATCCTGAAATACACAAATCAGAAGTGAAAAAACAAATCGCGGAAATGCTCGATCAACAGATCATACGACCTAGTAACTCACCATATAACGCACCAATATGGATAGTACCGTAAAACGGGGTTAGTTTGGCCCTGTAAAATTTTATTTCGTGGCTTTGTGGCTGTAAGTTTTTTTTTTATTCGAATAGGATACAGTTTTTTAATTGTATATCGTTCGGTTGGCTTTTCTTAACATAATTAACTAGAAATATATACAATTTTAGCGGTACTTCTGCTTACAGACAGTTTTATTCTCTTGGGCTAAAGTAACCTCGGGGTTGGGGTGACTTTGTACCATTGTGAGTTTTTCACTATATTTAGTAGCAAATATGTCAAATGGACAATTTCACCCGTTAAATGTATAGTGCACTCTATTTCCTTCAAATTGATATACCCTTGGTTGTCTTCCCATAATTTTTTCTTAAAAAAAACTCAGAAGATAATTTTTTTTAAATAAATTTTATTGAAATTCATTATTAATTAAAAAAATATAAAAAATAGGTGGGTATAAAAAATGAAACACTCTTCTGGTGGTTTATTAGAATAAAAATAACTGAAAGTAAACAGCAGTTACTTAACTAATTAAGTTCTGTTGCAGTAAAAAATCCTCTTTTATTGAACGCTTTTGGAGGATTGATTTTCATTATAACGTCCTTAATAGCATAACACAGAACGTCTTTACGAAATGGCCATTTCCAGTGGTTGCCTATCTTCTCCATGCAATCAACTTCAACTTCCTCTTCATTAGTTGATAGAATTTGTCCTGGATATGTTGATGCATTATATCGCACAAGGACAAAATCGCCCTTTTTCAATGGTGATGTATCAAGTGGAACTATGGAGACAGGTTCTAGAGATTCATTGTTTTGTAGACTAAAAGCATCATTCGTATCAAGGGAGCTTGCAAGGCTAAATTCACCATCAGAGTCGTCGCTGCTAGAATCTACCGGTTTGGAGCGTTTAGTAGGTTTTTTTTGTACAGCTTTAGAAGTAGACGGTTGATATTGGATATCGTTTAGGTCTTGTGGACATATGCTTCGACCAGGAGCAATATTCAGTTTTTTGCGTCTTATTTTTTTAGGAGTTTGAGTTAGTTCTCCCCGTTTCTCCTTCAATTTTTCTAGAAACGCATCACCAACCATATCAATCTCTGCTGCATCACTTCCACCAGGCAATCTTTTCAGGAGTTGCTGCTTATCAAATGGGAAAATTCCGCATTTTCGAAAACCTGATTGAATGTTGCCACTCGACGTTGCAGACATGTTTCTTATAAGGCGACTTAAAAGGGTTGGAAACCTATCCTTTGGAATGGTATTATATTTCCTACCTTCTTGAGACTCTCTCCATGATGTTAAAATGTTGCGCCAGTATTTTTTTAGTGGGCCGAAAAACGCTACGTCTAGTGGTTGTGTTAGGTGAGTGGAATTTGGAGGTAGACAAACAAAACTGATGTTGTTTTCCGTACATAGCTTTAGCACGCTTGGGCTGATGTGAGATGACAGATTATCCCCAATAAGAACCGTTTTACCTATTGAAATTTAGAGCATAGGGTCAAATGATACAATTTATATTATAGCTTATCTTACCCGTAAGTTTCTTTAAAACTGGTAGCATGTGTGAGGTAAACCAATCTTCAAACGTAAGGCCATCAAACCAGCCGTGCTTAGTGCGATTATAGCGAGCTCCATGAGGTCCATTTTCTTGCCATGTGGACCACAAATGCTCGGATTTGTATACTACATACGGGGGTATGATACAGCCAGCTGCATTTCCGCAGAACATGATTGAAAATGAAGTTTTGCTACTGTTTACGATATTCTCCGGATATTTACAACCACGCTTACAAATTACTTTTTTGCTCCCAGGATTATCAGATAAATTTGTCTCATCATAGTTCCAAATGTTTTCTGCAGGAATACCTTCAGTTACAACTTGCAAGTTAGCCATGTACTCAGAGATCACTTGCTCTGACACTTCGGCTCTAGCTCGTTTTATGTTCGACGCAAATCTTACAGACACAACAGGATGGCGTTTCAAAAAACCTTTTAACCAGTCTGTACCGGGAAGGTTATTTTTAAATTTTTGAATAGTTACACCCTTTGTTGAAAGATATAACTTGACAATGTGTCTGAAGTCAATTTCAGTGAGAGGAAAGCCGAATTCACTCATTGTTATTAAATGACTAACAAAAGCCTTTTCTTCATCATTTGTGAAAACGGTTTGTCCACCACTGCTTTTTGAGTGGAAGCACGCCAGTTTATTTTTAATAGTTGATCTGGGAATTTTATAAAGAGTAGCTGCAGCCCGCTGCGTCAGCACTTTATTTCTTACATCATTCAAACATTTGTCTAAAGTTTCTGAACTATAATTAGCATACTTTCGTGTTCCGATTTTTCTTTTATAAATACGAGGCATGATTTACTCGAAGTAATTAATTCATATTCTAGAAATGAATTCAAAATTCCAGTTATATTATTTAACAAAGGATTAGGTACTCCAGAAAATTCTATTGGGGTGAGTTTGTCCGGTCAAAGTCACCCCAAACATTTTTTTTGGGACGAGATTGTCCGTCTAAAGTCACCCCCAAAAAAAGATAAAACGCACATGATTTAAAATTAATTTAATATCTTAAAAAATAACACATTTAAAAAAAAACTGTGAATAATATTTAAAGAAGAAAGATAAATGAAAAAAATACTATACTTACCGATGTTTGAGGTGTCTTGAATACTTCTCTACTAGCAAATTTTACACTATCACAATGAATTTCAACTTTAGACTGACATCGTTCTTCACGATTTTAGAGAAACGCCGTTACTTATCAAACATGTTTAGACATGCATAAGAGTACAAAAAAGTACAACGAACATACTAGTGAAAGCAAAACTAACAAATTTGCAATAGACTAGACAATATTTTTATTACAATCTTTTTACTGTGTTGGGCCAAACACACCTGCAAAGGGCCAATCTAACCCCGTTTTACGGTACCTAAAAAGATAGACGCATCAGGACAACAAAAATGGAGAATGGTCATCGATTATCGGAAGCTAAACGAGAATACAATAGACCACAAATTTCCAATACCAAACATTGACGAAATACTAGACAAATTAGGAAGAGCACAGTATTTTACTACCCTCGACCTGGCAAAAGGATTTTATCAAGTAGAAATCGAGGAAAAAGATATAGAAAAAACAGCATTTTCAACCGATGAAGGACATTTTGAATTTTTTGCGCATGCCTTTTGGTCTCAAAAATGCACCTGCAACGTTTCAGAGGTTAATGAATTTCGTCTTATCAGAATTTTTGGGTAAAATTTGTCTGGTTTATATTGATGATATAATTATATTCTCCACAAGTTTAGAAGAACATATCGATTCTGTAAGGAAAATTTTTGCTAAACTAAAAGAAGTGAATCTAAAAGTTCAATTAGACAAAAGCGAATTTCTAAAAAGGGAAACTGAATTTTTAGGCCATGTTGTAACAACGGAAGGGGTTAAGCCAAATCCAAAAAAAATTGAAAGTATTATAAAATTTGAAATCCCTAAAACAGCTAAGCAAATTAAGTCATTTTTAGGTATAACAGGATATTACAGAAAATTCATAAAAGATTATTCAAAAATAGCTAAACCCATGACGAATTTTCTGAAGAAAGATAAAAAAATAAATATCAACAACCCAGAGTATATTGATAGTTTTGAAAGTTTAAAAAAATTAATTACCGCGGAACCGATTCTTAAATATCCCGATTTTAATAAGAAATTTACACTAACTACAGACGCGTCAAACTATGCATTAGGGGCAGTACTCTCACAAGAAGGGCACCCCATTTGTTATGCAAGTAGAACGCTGAATAAGCATGAAATTAATTATTCAACGATCGAAAAAGAGCTCCTTGCTATAATATGGGCAGTGAAGTATTTTAGGCCCTACCTTTACGGTAGAAAATTCTTAATTCAAACAGATCATAGACCCTTGGTATGGCTGAGTTCTCTTAAAGAACCAAATAGTAAATTACAAAGGTGGAAAATAAAACTCGAAGAATATAATTACGAAATCGACTATGTAAAAGGTAAGCATAATATTGTAGCCGATGGACTTTCAAGATTAGAAATCAATAATAATGAGCTCAATGAAGTAAATATCGACGGTATAACGGAAAATAATAATAATGATAATAATTCTTCGACTGGAGCTACTACACATAGTGCAGAAGAAGATAACTCAAGTCATATTTCTATTATTTATAGTCCGGTAAATATATTCAAATATCAAATTCTTCTGAAAAAATCAGATAAAAATAATTCTCATAAACTAAGCAAACCCTTTGGAAGAAATAGACTTCTAATTGAATTGAAAGAATTTAATGAAGAGTACTTAATTGACATAATGAAAAAGTATATTCCATTTAAAGGCATAGTTGCAATATACTCAGATGATGATCATCTTTTTGCAAAATTTCAGGATTTGTACTTGAAATATTTCAGTAATAATAAATTACTAAAACTTGTTAAAAGTAGTAAGTTTCTACAAGACATAAAAGACGAAGAAAAAGCACTTGAAATTATAACAAATACACACAACGAATTCAACCACAGAGGAATAAGTGAAACTTATGAAGAAATAAAAAACACCTTTTACGTACCAAAATTAAAAGAAAAAATAAGTAGAATAATAAATAATTGCGAGGTGTGTAATATTTCAAAATATGAAAGAAACCCTTACAAACCCTTTTATAAAATAACAGAAACCCCTAATAAACCTAATCAAATCTTGCATATCGATATTTGGCTTGCAAATAGGCAGACTATGTATTTAACTGTATTAGATAAATTTACCAAGCACGTTACCATGCACAAGTTAAGAAGCAGATCTTGGATAGATCTTTTAAAAGCAATGAAATCAAGAATCGCGATGATGGGTGCACCACAAAAAATAATAATAGATGGAGAACCAGGGTTTACAGTACACAATTTGAAACAATATCTCATAGAAAACAATATACAAATCCATACCACCACCGCCCAAAGGCATACAGGTAATTCAGATGTAGAACGCTTCCATTCAACACTAAACGAACATATTAGGATATTGAAAACGATAGGTGATGAAGATAATACGAACCTAGGAAATTTAGTTTTGAAAAGTTTAGAAATTTATAGCAAAACAATACACTCCGCTACAGGAAAAAGGCCAATAGATTTCATTAACGGTAATATAAAATCTGATGAATATGAAACAATTGTTGAAAAAATTCAGAAGAATAAGGAAAAATACATAGGGAAAAAGAATAGGAATAGGGAAGAAGTAGATCTTGTAAATAAAAACCATCAATATGTAAAATCTAGAAATGTAATATCAGGAACATATAAACTCAAACCAAAATATAGGAAATTGAAAAATAAAACTGTAGTTATTGATTACATAAAAGATAAAAAGGGAATAAAATTTTATAAAGATCAAGTTAAACGCAAATACAAATATGAAAATTCTATCGTTTCAGGTGACGATGACATTGAAAATCACGTTGATAACAATAGTACTGACAACGACGCATGTACTGACACAAAAACTTAACATTTTAGATCTTAACAATGGACAAGGTTTTGTAGTTATAAGAGATCAGGAAATTCGAATTATTACAGGCTATAAGAAAACTTTGCATAGTATAAATTTTACTTCATGGTTAGAAAATTTAGAAATAATAGAAAATAATATAAAACACTTAAGAAACAAAGAACAATATCTGGCAATGTTACATAATTTCAAATTATTATCAGAAGAAGTAACAGCCTTAGTACATCCCAACAAAAATAAAAGAAAAAGAAGAGGTTTAGTCAATATTATAGGTAAAGGGTTAAAATATCTCACAGGAGTTATGGATGCAGAAGACGAAAAAGAAATCAGGGAAAAGTTAGATTTATACAAGGAAAATAATAACAAAATTATAGATAATCTAAATGATCAGGTACAAATTAATAAAAACTTTAATGAAGGTATTGAAAACGTAACGAAACACATCAATAAACAACAAAAACAAATAGAATCAAAGTTGTTATGTCTGGCTAATGGGATAAATGGAGAATCAGAAAAAATTGAGAATATACAACATGCATTCCAAATCCAATATGATATCAATTTACTAAGAGAACAAGTAAGGAAAGTAAAAGAAAGTTTATTGTTAAGTAAGTTAGGATTATTAGGTAGAGACATTTTAACGCCAATAGAAATCCAAAAATATAATATTACTATTCAAAATATGATGTACATAAAAAATTCAGTAGTTTTATATAAAGATCATATTATTTTTATTTTAATGTTACCAAACTATTCAAACAAAAAATTTTATAGAGTGTTCATTGAACCAGTACCAAATGAAGATAAAATAGAAATAAATTTAGAGAAAAATTGCTTTTTAATTAATGAAAAGAAATTGTATGAAAATGTAGACAATATCGTAGATGAAAAAGATTTAAAACCTGTAAACCTAAAGTGTAATATTTTTGAAGAAAATACTAAATGTAATTACAAACTAAATAACAACACTGAAGTAAAACAAATAAACAACAATATTATAATAACGAAAAATATACCATATACAGAAATAGTTCACAATTGTAACATGTATGAGAATTTTGTAAAAGGTAGTAAATTGATTCAATTTGAAAACTGTAAGATTGCAATTAATAATGTAACTTATGAAAATTATGTAATAAACGACAATTTAATAATACCAAATTTCAACAATGTAACAGTAAATAAAGTATTAACGAATTTCTCATTAGAAGAACTGCATATAAGAGGCAGCAATAATCGCGAAATAATTAATAAAATAAACGAAAGAAATAATACACATGAGAATATAACAATTAGTATGACTTTCATATTGGTTGTTTTAATAGTAGCATTAATAGCATTTTACGCAAAAGATCGAATTAATAGAAACACTAGCGTAAAAGTCGAATTAAAAAACTTCGATTCTTCGGAGAAGAATCTTAGGGATGGGCGAGTTATATCCCAGATAGACGGATTCAAATTTTAAAAAATATAAATGAGAATCTTATAAAAGACATTTCTCACAAAATATAATTTTGCAAATCTTTTCCCATAAAAAATGCACAATTAACATTTCAGCATCAAATACATAACATTCAATAAACTCAATTAATAATTATGATTTACCTTTCCCATGTGAAAATGTTAAGTCTGCATTTTTAAAAGACTAAGATCAGAACTATAGTAAAATCTGATGATAATTTAAAAAGTCAGTTGAGTTTTGTCCGCGATCTATATAATTACATTCTAAAGGTCTAGAAATCTGGTATTATAAATTGTAGTAGGTGAAAATATTACAAATTGTAAAAGTATTACAAATTTAAAAATGTTATAAATTGTAATAAGTGAAGATATTACAAATTGTATGAAAATATTATAAATTGTAATAAAGTGAAACTATAAGAAAGAAGAAAATTGGTGTTTAGTTTAATATAACACATTTAATATTTTTTTTTTTCTTTCGGGAAATAATTACAAAGATAAATTTTATATGTGTGAGCTCGATCCCACGTAACGTTTTTAGTTCCAGTTTGCCACTACATATATTGTTAATTCGCACTTCATAGATGCATTCGGAACTTAAGTATGGTGTCCGACCCGGAAACTACGGACAGGTTTCGGCAAACCGAACAAAAAATTGAATGAGGGGGTGGGGGGGGAGGGTATTAATCTCAACTATTACGGAGTGTATACAGTATTCCTGTTTATTTATATTTGATAAATAAGTACCTTAAATTTGAAATATCATAAAAATTTTCGATTTTTAATGAGATATCAAATTTTGGTTTGCTATTTTTTTTATTTTTAAAAATGAATCATATTTTCTTCTCCAAATTTTAAAGAAGCCGTGTCTTTCTATCAACATCTTACATGCTGCTGTACCTCTTACCGTTCAGATGTTGTATGGGCTCAAAATCAAAACTTTGTCATTATTTCACTCATTTTTTGACTTTAACCCTAATTCTCTCAAAAAGTGTCGATATTAACCCTCATTTTTATTGCAGAAAATGAAAGTTCAATTGATTCTGCATCTATTTGTTATCCATTTTTTGCTAGAAATTTATAATTTTCGAGATATTTGCATTTGAAAATTAGCACTAATAGCACCTATTTTCACCAGGAGACCTCTTATGTTTGCCTTGAGTTGATTGATGTCGTCTGCAAGTATCCTTGGAGATATCTGCGGTTGAGAAGCTACCTTGACATAATATGGCTGTATCATTTCTTTGATGTCCTGTGTTGAGATAATGGCGGTATTGATAAGTAGTTGTTTCATAACAAAATGTTTTTGTCTGTAATGACCCTTCAGTATCTTTTGATTTGTTTATAAAGTTGCTAGTAAGTCATATAATTAACAATACAAGCTGTATCAATACAATCAATAAAAACAAAAAATATCTTAAGCCATGGATGACTGACTACATATGGAACAAAATTAAACAAAAGAACAAAATGTAGGTATAAGAAAACTATATGTCATCCAAAAAATGATAGTCTTAGACAAAAATACACAGATTTTCGGAAAAGGGTAGATAACCTGATAAAACTAAGGAAATCTAATTATTATCAAAATAAGTTTAAAAGATGTCTTGGGAACTGTAAGGCTCAGTGGCGTATAATTGATAAAATTATAGGACATAACACCAAATCACCAGTCAATGTAGCATCTCTTAGATTATCTGATGGTAGTATAATGAGTAATTCGCATGCTATAGCAAATGAATTAAATATGTAGCTACTTTGTTAAAGTTTCAAATAAAGAACTCATTGAGCAAATTAATGTTGATAATCAGGCTTTGAATAATTGCTTCGTTTCAACCACTATATCTTCAACATTTTTCCTTCATCCAGTTACTACTAATGAGATTAGTTTGGTAATAGCATCTCTAAAAAATGCTACCTCTGCAGGTGTTGATGGTATCAAAGTTGACACAATTATACTTTATTTAACAATTATAGTCAGTACAGGCAAGATAGGCATACTTTTCTATACTCTTTTACATTTCGTTTGTACAAATCTGTCTCGTGTGTGGGGTGATCAAATCTCAATTTCAATCGAGGGAAATTGTTTAATAAAATTTTATCAAGGGCTGCCAGATGAAATTTTTTATTTTTTTTTCAATTTTACAAAAATGCAGGTAATTGTGGGAAATTCATGGGAATTTATTAATACAAAAAAAATTTATAATATATACAACAAAATTATCCACTTGAATACATTATTAGCTTTAAAATCACTTTTATTCACCCAATTTTACTTACTGAATTTACTTGAAACACTTGGATTTTTAGAATAAAAATACCTTAGTGAAACGAAAATAAATTAAGAGTAACAATAAAAAACCAATAACAAAGTATTTAAATCGAAAATTCATACAAAATTAATGGAAATTTCTCTATAAGAGATCAAAAATATCTACGGTGTTGATGGAAGTAGTTTTAATCAAGGAATTTTATGTTTTTATTTAACGGTATATTGATTTTGCCTTGTAATTAATTACTGAGTTATAGAATTTTTACTTTTTGCTATTTTTTATATACTTTTTTGTATCCAGTTACTTTATAACTTTGTGGGTAAGAGTGTTCCTCGTGACGTAATTGAAATTTTGGAAAGAGTTTTAGGGTAGTAAACGTGAACGGATTTACATGGGGTTTTCGGATTTGGGATGAGTGAATAGAATGCTTCCTGTCTAGAATCGATCCCTTTCTTGAAAATAATTAAATATGATGGAATATTCGAAAAATATGAATTTAAAGAACGGAGAAAGTTACTGAGAAACTTCCGAAACATTCTCGAACAACTCTTTACTTGAATATCATCGTAGTTACAGAGGCTTTATAATCAATTTTTAAAAAGTATAAGTTATAAAAGTTTTTTTAACCTTTAAGCTTATTTTGGTATTTCGATAACATAATCTAGAGTGTACTTCACACTTGACGATTTATCATTTGATTTATCATTTGACTAATGTAATTTGTTGCTGTTAAAAAAACAAATTACACTAGTAATTTGATAAATCAAATGATAAATCGTTAAGTGTGAAGTACACTTAATAAAATATATCTTTTGTTTTTTGATATTAATTTGATATTCAATATTCTAATTGTATTATCCAATTAAATCAAATTTATTTCTAACTATTATTGTTTTTTTTTTTTTTTCACAATTTACACAATTTATATAAAGATCAAAAAGCATTACGTTTTTTTTTAAATAATGATAAAAATATGGTTTGTTTAGGAAATTTGGAAAAAATTCAAATTTAAATAATAATGAGAAGTATTCAGGCTTGAAAAACGTAACGAAATTACAAACAAGTACGTACATAAATAAAAAAAAAAATCATAGATGAAAATTATATTGTTATTATACTTACTTATTATTATGCATACATTTAATTCAAAATCAAGTTTATATTGAAAACATAATTTTATAAATCGAACATACATATAACAAATAAAATATAAAATAACGATTATGTAGGAATATTAAAAATAATAAATTTAAATTTTACAATAAAATTAAAAATACTGAATATCATTATTATCATAAACTAGCTGACCCGGCGTACTTCGTACCGCCTAACAGTCGATTCTTAAATTTTTTATTTTTTTTAATACTTATTCTGCTATTCGGGAAAAAAGAAAGTTGATAAGTCAACAATTACATTATGTCAAAAAATGAAAATCATAAACACTTAAAATTCTTTTAATGGTCACTAAAAAATCACAATGAAAATTACAATTTCTGATTTCTTATTATGATACCTACTTATTATATTTCATTTGATTTTTACTTATTCTAAATTAAGTTTCATTTTTATTGTAGTACTTTATGGTACACGATATTTTTGCTTGATTACCTGGCGCGTAAACAAACAGAGCAGATGGTTTTTCAACATGGGAACAGGCAACATACAATTGACCATGCGAGAAACATGGGTTTTCTAGATTAATACCACAAACACTTAATGACTGCCCCTGGGATTTGTTTATAGTCATAGCGAAAGCAAGCCGTACTGGAAACTGTAGACGTTTAAACTCGAATGGTACGTCAGTCGGAATCATTGGGATGCGGGGTATCAAAACGTCTTCTCCTTTATACTTTCCTTTCAATATGATTGCTTCTAATACGTTATTCAGTAATTTTTTTTATCGCTAATCGTGTGCCGTTACAAAGTTGCGGTTGGTTAATATTTCCCAACAATATAACTACAGATCCAACCTTTAATTGAAGATTGTGAGTCGGCAATCCTGACAAATCAAGTGAGTTTAAAAATTCCGGTGGATAATTCACGACATCATCTTCATTAGTTGCCGTATCAACTCATTTATATGTCCTCATTTCGCCAGGAATGTCATCTTGAATTTTGAAATTTAATTCATTTACATCAGTGTTTTTGGCAGCCATATAGCTCGTTCGCTCAACCAATCATGGAATAAGTAATTTTGAGCAACATTTGGAAACACTTTTTGAATGAGTTCAGCTTTTGATTGCGTTAACTGACAAAAACTCGCAGGAAAGGTGATGCAGCCAGTCAGCACATCTATAGGAAATTTGCCATTACCAATATTAATGAGTTGTTTAGAGAATATGTCTCCAGATTGATCATTTTGCATCATGATACGCATATTCTTGCTTAAATGTAATACCTTGACATGTTTCCACAAATTGGAGGACTTTAAACATGCATTCAGTTCATCAGCTTGCGTTGAACGTGGAACCACTGGAAATGTATGGCGAAAATCTCCTGATAATAAAATCATTGCGCCACCAAACTGGTTTTGGTTGTTCCGTGGTTCTTTTAAGGTTCTATCTAAAGCCTCTAAAGATTTTTTATGCGCCATCGTGCATTCATCCCACACTATTAGTTTACATTGCTGCAAAACCTTTGCCATTGCCGAATATCTCTCTCTCATTTCTCATTTTTAACATCCACCTCTGAAAATGTAGTACCGCTTGAAGAATTTTTTTATTCAGTTGTTTATTTCTTCTTTCAAAAATATTATTCATAAACAAAAACAAATTTTTCAAGTGGTACTACATTTTCAGAGGCGGCTGTTAAAAATGAGAAATGAGAGAGATAATTGTGATTTTAATAAAAAATTATCATTTTTCTTTAATAACTTAATTTCTATTAATTTTATGATATAACAATGTTTGGGAAAAATGTTTATTTAATAAAAATCCACAAATTTGTTGAACATTATAATATAATATTTTTAGTAATTTGGGAGATTTAAGGAAAAATTGATTTTCAGTTTTAAGTTACTAAATATTTATCACGTTTTTTCTTTGATTTACGTTGCTCATAGATATTTAATATATTCGGTGAAAATAAAGCTAAGGATCTTCTCTACATTTCATTTGAACATAATTTTCATGTAACTTTAATCACAACTTAGTTTTAATTGATTAAAAACAATAAATTGTAATGTCAATTTGGTACTTCCAACACATATAAACAATAAAATAATATTGAGCATTAAGTCTTGGTACTATAGGAGTCGTTGGTATAGTATATATGTGTCTATTATGGAATCAAAACCAAAGTTTATCTATATAAAGTTAGGAAACTCTTTTTCTACAAATAAACATACAATTGATAACAACACATTAACAAAAAAATCCATGTACAAATCAAATTCTTTTATTTGATGTTTTATTATTTAAAGTACTAAACTTTAAATTTATGAGATGGTATGTTTCAAAGGGGTGATACACAGATATTAGAATCTGTGTATATCACTAACAACACCCAGCTACTTAAGCTGTTGTTGTAATTTGAGATGTGAATATTCAGATACTTAATCTGTATATTCTGTTGAATAAATATCACACAAGTACTTAACTTGTATGCTAACGCTGAAAAAATGTGTTTAGTAAACACAACGACGACTTGACCAAATACACAATTTGTTCAAATATTATTATTCAAACAATGCTCTTGGCAGCCTCACCAAGAGAAAAGAAAAGGCTTGGTTCAAAGTTGAATAATAAGTGATTTTTATTAAAATTTTCCCTAATAATTAATTAAAAATAATAATACATTGATATATAATTTCTAATGCAAATTTATTTATGTGCATATTATTGAGCATAAACAGCATAAAAAATCAAGAATTTTCATGATTAGGTAAATTACGTCCAGAAGAAATTTGACACTTACTTTAACGAATAGAATGTGAAGCATAACAATAAATACAGTAGGAACCGCTTTTATGCACATACAAAGTTCTAGAAAAAATCATGCATTAAGTGGGGTTGTGCATCTAAAGGGTGGGTTAAGTTGTATATTATTTCCCTTTAAAATATTTTTCTATGCTTACAATACCAGTCAAATTATAGAATTACATTCGTAAATAATTAAACTTTTATAAATTCAAGTTAAAAAACATTTTTTGATAAAATTTATTTAAAAAAAAAAAAAAAAAAAAAAACAATTTCAACATATTCATACATAAAACAAAAGAAACATAATATTAAATGCAGTTAAAGAGGTTAAGTTTTTTTATTTCTTTAATTAAATGACAATAATATTTGTTGCATAAATCAGAGGTTTGCATATATCCGGTGTGCATATATTGAGGTCAATTTATATACAAAAAGAGAAGTAACTGGGTTCTACTGTAATTATTTAAATCAAAAAATGTTAAGGTGGCATTTTTGTGTATGAACAAATTAATTTTTTATGCTATTTATAATTAATAAAGAAAATTATGTTAATTTAATAATTATTACATGTTACAAAATATTGCATATTTGTTTTTACGTATTTTATATTTGAACAAAATGTATTAATTTAACATTTCTCCCCGCGGTGAACTAATAGTTCAATTATTGTCATCTAGTAGTTAGAGATTCTCTAGCGTGAAAGTGCGAGGTGCTGGAATGGGTTGAGTCGTTTGAGTTCCTTTTTTATGACACTTGTATGCGAAATAGCAAACGACAAACAATGTGGCTGCCAAACTGAGGTATCCAATTGATAAGTGATGAATGTTATGTTCTTTGTAGAAAAAATCTCTTCACGAACTAAATTACTTAAGTTTACTTTTAGTTGTGTTATTTCTGTCTTTAAGGTCTTCTGACATGTTGGATGGTGTAACAAGGGTTCCCAATTGGATGGTTGAAACAACTCTGTTAGATTTTTAGAGTAATTATAAGTGACGTTATTGTTGCTTACATAAATATTATGTGTTTGGATTATGGTGGATTCGTCTTTGATCGTGCAGCCTTTTGCGATTGTTACAAGTCCTGATCCGCTAATAGTTCTCCGTCATAATGTGTTATCACATAGTACATTTATTGAAGTGTTTGCTCTTTAAAATGTAGATCCAGTGATTTGGATTTGTCAGTTGAATCCATCTTTTGGCATTGTTTGAAATATTAAGTTTACAAGATGGTGGTACTGAAGAGTGTGTCAGAATATTAATTTCATATTGATGTGTAGCTGCTCCTTTTCTGTATAGGAATGATGTAGGTGACATAAATGATCTGCTGGCATTATTGAGATGCATTTCAAAAATTATTGTTCTGTTAATGGGTAGTATAGGTACTGGTGAAAATTAACTATGAGGTATTTTGTGTTGGGTTCAATAGTTATAACTGTCTCATTGATATAAATTGGCACTGGAACGATATTGAAGAGTTCGAAAGATTCGTATGATAGTAATGGTAACTTAATTCGATATAAAATGAAATTTGAGTTGGTGTAACCTTCGATTGTCTTTATGTTATATATAGTAGCTAATTGATATTTATCGGATGGCAATCGTAAGGTTGGTGGTTAATTGTTCTTAATGATGATCAGTTGTTGTCGCAATTGGTTTGGTGAGAGCAGTAATGGTTTAATTTTTCCGTGATGGGTGTCAATAATTACATCTAATAACGCTGACTGCATTCGTTGGATGTTGATTATCATGAGTGTGATGCGGTTCGACATTGCGTTAAAGATTTCGACGGTGCGTTGTTCATGTAGTTCCCAGTGCATGTTGTTTATAGCCGTAACTGTTTTATTAATGTACAAATTGAACTCTGTAGTCAGATTTTTTGATGACTCTTCCGATTGTTTCATAATGTTCAATGTTGAGTCGATGATTACGGTTTTGTTTTTTATTAGTTCTAACAGCTTGTTATCGTTGTTATTCAACTTCGTTATTATGTTCGACATTTCTTCAGTGTACTCTGAATCAAGGACTCCAAATAATGAATGTGCTAAATTTCCAGTTATATTTAATGGACCGCGCTTAACTCTGTTTTATGCTTGAAACGACAGTAACTCATTATTGTTGGTCAATTCGGCCATGGTTCGATTGAGATAAAATAGAGTATTGTTGCAGGGCTGATGGTTGATTACATGCTCACAGATTTGTTTTAGTTGCTTAATTGAATCGTTTATTGATGCAATCTCCTTCCAATATTATTTCATGTCATAAAATATGGTGGATGAGCCTATGTTTTCGAAATATAGACCGGGATTGTGGATAAATGGTTTGGAACTGGTGCTTGTCGATCCAAGCACTGGAAGTATGAGACATGATTACGCTTTTTGCTATGGGTACGTGTGTTTAAATTTTCTTTATTTGGTTCTGCTGATGGAGTATGTGATTCTGAGAGTTCGTTCTCACTTTCAATTTGCAGAGTGTCTATTGGTAATGGTGCCAATTTAGTTATAGGTCTTTTTAATATGCCAGAGCTGGTTTCCCCTTCTGCCACTCTAGCAATACCGTCGCGTCCCTTTATCGTTTCGACTATTCTTCCTAACGGCCATTTAAGCGGTGGAAGATTATCCTCTTGGAGTATCACCATAGTGTCCCTTTTCACATTTTGACATGATTGATTCCATTTATAGCGATGTTGTAATTGATGAAGATATTCTTTTATCTATCGCTGCCCCTCTTCGAAGTGCTTGCACCTTGTCGTGGTGGAGAGGCTTGCGTGTATCTGAGAAGAACTGAGCTATGTCGACGGTTTAACAGTTGTTACTCCAGTCTATGCCGACATGGATTATCAGTTGCTATACCAGTAGGGTCACCCATGTCGAACAGGTCAGTTCGGAGATATCAGACTAAGCCAAGCACAAAGGGAGTAAACCCTACAAATCCCACCTAAGCCGAAAGTGTGTAGGAAACCGTGCTGAGCGGCTGCTTGACCAGCAGGTGGATAAGGAGCTGGTCGCGAACGGTCCCCTCTGATGCTCAGGCAAGGTCAGTTGTATTTAGAGCCTTACTGCTGTATGCCGGCTCTGCAGTGGTGGACCTTCTTTTCCGGGCATACTCGTGGGAACACTTATGGATACCACAATAAATAATAATAAAAATAATAATAAAGTTGATAATTCTGAATTTCAACTAATAAACAAAAATAAAAAAAAAATGAATAAAAAAGCATATCCGGATGCAATTGTGCCTTCAGGTGAAGGCACTTCCGCCTCCAAACAAGAGGTGACAACACCCAAGACAGTGAATGCGAGTACCAGCCATAGTACTCAAGCTTCATTGTCTGGTCAAAAAATGAAAACAAACACGGTCACCAGACATAGTGACAAAAAATTAAAGAAAAATAAATCCGAAGGCGCACTGTTCAGGGAACGGTACAACAAAGCCAAGTTTATACTTGCAAAGATTGCAAAAAACGAGGCAAATGGTACCATTCATGAACGAGACGCTGAGGATAAAAAGAAATATCTAGCCGTTGTCGAAGATTTCGAAAAACGGCTAGAAGAAGCCAAAAACCATTCTGCGAAGAAACAGGAGTCTTCTAAGCGGAATAGGTCTCACGAAGAGACGAACCATAAGGCAAAGAAAAGGAAAGCTGTTAACCCGCAAGGGCACACAGAACCTATGCCCAAAGGTTCGGCTAAACAAGCAAAGCGGCTGTTAAGTGAGGTGGTTAGAGACCACCTGCAGGTCGCTCTGGTGGATGAACTCTCCACTGGAGGATCTTTAACAGCGGAGGCTTGGGCTTCAATTGAAGCTAAACTGTCGGAAATGGTCATAGACCATCTCCTGACAAGTAAAGATGGAGCTATACCGGCCTACGACTCATCGGAAGTGGTCAGAGGCTGCCGGGTCATCAAGTGTGAGGACCAATTTTCAAAGGACTTTCTTGGTGAATGTGTCGCTAAGGTTAGTGACAACTGGAAGGGCTTAAAGCTCAAGCTTATTCTAGCCAAGGATATTCCGAAGAAACCAAGGGCTCGAATCTGGCTGCCCAAGATAAATCTGGAGGCGGAGAAACTCCTCCAAGTTCTACATAAACAAAACCCTGAGGTTCCCATGGAAGGCTGGGCGGTTATCAAAGCGGAGGAACCTCAAACAAACAGCCAGTCTTATCTGCTCCTCATCAGCAATAAGAGCCTAGAGGTACTAGGCAAGCAGGATTATAGGCTGAGGTTTGGCATAAGGCATGCCAAACTGAAAGTCTTCCAATCCAGCATTGTGGATGAGGGCGAAGAAGAGGCTCTAGCCAAGGAGGCAATGAGTCTCTCTATCGAGGAGAAGAAGGGAGAACCATCAGCTGATGAAGGTGGTTCAAATTAACCTTCGACACTCAAAGTGTGCCTCGGATAACCTGTTGGTGTTCCTGAAGGAAGAGGACATCGACATAGCTCTTATTCAGGAGCCGTGGGTTAAAGATTTAACCGTGATGGGTCTCCTGGACAAGCAGTATAACCTGTTCTACAGCCGAAAAAACTGGAATTCTAGTAAGTCAAGAACCTGCATCCTTGCTAAGAAGCACATTAAAGCATTTCTGTGCTCTAATCTTAGTTCGGCCGATTTGACAGTTGCCAAGATGGACAATGCAGGGAAAGAGGCCCATATCACGTCCGCATATATGGCCCACGACAAAAGCTCGCCTACCGAAGAATTCCAGGAGCTTTACGACCACGTTCTGGCAAGAAAAGCCGTTTTGCTAGTAGGAAGCGACGCCAACGCCAGACATACGCTATGGGGTAGCTCCGAAAACAACGAGCGTGGTGAGCAACTTTTTAATTTCATTATTACATCCAACCTGCTGGTGTGTAATAGAGGCAACACTCCAACATTTATTTTCCCCAGCACGGATACACATGCAGGGTGGAAAGAGGTGTTGGACGTTACATTACGCACAGACAGCGACAATTTCATAATAGACAACTGGAGAGTATCGGAAAAAGACTCATTTTCTGACCACAGGTATATACTGTTCAGTGTGAATCTGAAAACAGAAATACCTGAACCCTTCAGGAATCCAAAAAGAATCGACTGGAAGATTTTCAGTCGAGTCTTCAGAAGCAAACTCGATCTGACCGAGAGCAAGGACAGATTGGAAACCGCGAACGAACTGGACACAAGAGTAGAGTCGTTTGAAAGAGCCATGAATGTGGCATTCAAAGTCTCGTGCCCAGTCAAACGCAGCATAAAAACTTTACCGCCATGGTGGAATAAAGAGCTCACAGTCCTAAGAGAAAGAACGAGAAGACTCTTCAACACCAGCTACAAAAATAACAACTGGCAACCTTATAAGGATTCCTTGAAGATATACAAGAAATCCCTTAAGAACGCCAAGAAAAAAGGTTGGAGAGAATATTGCCAAACTATTGAAAATCTAGGAGATTCAGCTAAGTTATGCAAGATCCTGTCTAAAGAGAGAACATGTCCTAAATTCATCAGAAAGGAGGACGGGTCGTGGACAGAATCTGCGGAGGAATCCCTAGAGACCTTAATGAAAACTCATTTCCCGGGATGCGTCAGCACTCAAACGGAGATGAGGGTTTCAGAGAACCAGAATATGACGTGGGCTAGTATAGGAAAGCTTATTACTAGGGAAAGGATTTCCTGGGCGATAAGCACCTTCGAGCCTTATAAATCACCAGGACCAGATGGCATATACCCAATCATGCTTAAGGAACTGCAGGATGTAGTGGTTCCATGGTTAATGGTAACTTTTAAGTCATGTTTGTGGCTCGGACATGTACCCTCGAATTGGAGACGTGTACGAGTAGTTTTTATACCAAAGGCTGGAGTAAGAGGGCATGAATCCGCGAAGGATTTCAGACCAATCAGTCTTACTTCTTTCGTGCTGAAAACTCTTGAGAGACTTCTTGATATCCACCTCAGACAGAAGATGGAGGTAAGAGGGCTCTCTCAGTCTCAGCATGCATACATCAAAGGTAGATCAACTGAGACGGCTCTGCACGAGGTAGTGCGCACAGTTGAAAAATCTTTACAATACAAACAATATACTTTAGCAGCCTTCCTAGACATCGAAGGTGCTTTTAATAATGTTCGCACGGAAGCTATTTTAGACTCTCTAACCGAGTTAGAGGTAGAAGAGGGCCTTAGAGGATGGCTGATCTCAATGTTGAGGTCAAGAGAAATCCGGGCGGATATGGGTGAATGCCAAATTACCAAATATGCGAGTAGGGGCACTCCACAAGGAGGAGTTATATCACCCTTACTGTGGCTATTTGTAATTAACAAAATTCTGTCGAGACTTGACAGGGACAAAGTCAAGACCGTCGCGTATGCAGACGACCTTGTTATATTAATCTCAGGACTGTTTCCTTCTGAGATCAGCAAGATCATGGAAAGGAACCTGGGTAAGGTAAGCGCTTGGCCAGAAAGTTGCGGGCTGAGCGTCAACCCAGGCAAAACAAAACTGATGTTATTCACTACTAAAACCAAGGTGCCTACTTTCAACTTACCCAAGTTAAACGGAGTAACCTTGTCTTTAACGTCCAGCTCGAAGTATTTGGGAGTAGTTCTCGACCCCAAACTTAGCTGGAAGCAAAATATTGAAGAGCGTGTGAAGAAGGCATGCATAGCCTTCTATGCATGCAAGAAAACCTTCGGAATAAGGTGGGGCCTGAAACCACACATGTTACTGTGGATGTACACAGCAGTAGTACGTCCAATCCTTACTTATTAGGCACTTGTGTGGTGGCCGGCCCTAAGCAAAAAGTATAACCTCTCTAAACTCAGTAGAGCGCAGAGAGCGGCGGTAATAGGTGTCACAGGAGCGTTGAGGTCATGCCCAACGGACGCACTGAATGTGGTCCTGCACCTTGTACCCCCCGATCTTCACATCAGTTACGTCGCCTCGTGCAGTGCGGTCAGACTCAGAGAATCTGGGCGGTGGTCTGCAAGACCGTATGGCCACAGCTGCATTCTAGAAAAACTATCAATTGAATGGGCTAAGAAGCCTACGGATTACCTCATTCCCAAGCTTTATCTTGAAAAAAACTTCAAGGTGAAACTCCCCACAAGGAGAGAATGGAGACGTGGGGAGGGGATGAGTGATTACAATACTATTATTTTCACGGATGGATCTAAGACGAACGAGGGTGTGGGAGCGGGAGTGCTCTCAGATAACCTCTCCTTATCTATCCGATTACCAAACTATGCAAGCGTTTTCCAGGCTGAAACACTTGCTATTCTCGAGGCCTGCAGATCATGTAGAGAAACTGCTACAGCAGGCAACAATATAGGTATTTTCACCGACAGCCAGGCCGCGATCAAAGCTTTGAACTCGGCGAAAATCTTCTCTAAACTGGTAGCACAGTGCAGGGAAGAGCTAACTTCAATTTCGGAGAAGGCTAGTGTCACACTTCTCTGGGTTCCAGGACATAGGAACATTGAAGGGAATGAGAGAGCCGACCTTTTGGCGAGACAGGGGTCGGAATTGCACGAAGCTATGGCAAAGGAAGTGTATCTTCCTTTTGGTTGTGTGAAGAGAGCTCTCTTCAATCACTTTCTAGCAATAGCTAACACCCGATGGAAAGGTCTTCCAGGGTGTGCAATCTCGAAAAAGACATGGCCATCTTATAACAAACAGCGAACTGAAAGCTTAATAAACAGAAGCCGAAGAGACATTGCCAGGATCACGGCATGTATCACAGGGCACTGGCCCATAGGGGATCATGCAGAGAAAATGGGTATCCCCTTTAATACCAACTGTCGTAGTTGCAGAGAAGCCAATGAGAGAGAAACCCTCACTCATTACCTCTGCAACTGTCCGGCACTTGCCAGAGCAAGGTTCCAGACATTAGGGAGCTTTTTCTTCAAAGGCCTTGAAGAAATATCAAAAGTTACGGTTAGAGACATTATACGATTCCTGAATGAAACAGGATGGCTATAGGGATCTACCGGTATTGCCTAAGGTTACGCGAGGTGTGGTATCAAAACGGCGCTTTCAGTGCTAATTGGGTCTTCGAAAGATTTCGAAACCGCCACGTCAACCAACCAACCAACCAACCATCCATCGCTGCCAAAATTCATTTTTCAATGCTGTAACTTGTTTCCAACGTTTTACTAAACTTTCCTTCCTCTGCGATGCATGTGGATCGACTATACTTGTGAGGGGTTCTCCAATCAGGAAGTGTCCTGGTGTAAGAGCAGTTAGATCATCAGGGTGTGACGACATATGTGTTGGCGGTCTGGAGTTAAGAATCGCTTCTATTTCTGTCATTACTGTCGTTAGTTCTTCATACGTGAGATTGGCTGCTGCAACGCTTCGGTGAAATAGATGCTTTGCAGATTTTACTGCGGCCTCCCACAATCCTCCAAAGTGTTGGGCTCGAAGAGGTATAAAATGGAATTGTATGCATTTAATACTGCAAAAATCCATGATTTGCTCCTTGGCCTGAGTCGAGTATATAGTGCTTTGCAATTCTTGTAATTGATTATTGGCGCCGATAAAGTTAGTTGCGCTGTCACAGTACATATTGCTACAATTTCCACGTCTGCTTACAAATCGTTTCAAGGATCTCAAAAACGCTTCAGTATTTAAATCGCTTACGACTTCGATATGGACTGCTTTTGTGCTCAAGCAACAGAAAATAGCTACGTACGATTTCACTGACCGTTTGCCATAATCTCCCTTATGATTATTATAACAGCTTTTTCTAGTTCTTGCACTGATAGTATATCACCTTTACGTTCGTGAGGTGGTATCCGACAGTAGTTGATAAATCTTAGTACATATGCTATCGTGCGTTGTAAATGGATGAAGGAGTTGTGACTGTCAATATTATTTATGAAATAAGTTGAGCCTGTTGTTAGAGTTAAGACAATGTTTCTGCAATTGTAGAGACGTTCGGCCAATCAGATTGCACAGCATGTAGAAAAAGCAATCCGTAAAACCATAAATGACATGAGTGAAACTTGTCTGAAGTAGTTCCACGTGATACTAAATCTGCCGGGTTAAGTTTTGAAGAAACATGATTCCATTGTTCTGGTGTGGTAGTTTCCTGGATCGCTGCGATTCGGTTCGCCACGAATGTGTGATATGAAGTGGATGTGGAGCATATCCACGCGAGAACAATTTCAGAATCAGTCCATAGATAGCTTGCATGTTGCCATTTTAAGTCTTGTTTGACTCGATGTAGGAGTTGAGCTGCGAGTTTTGAAGCACATAACTGTAGTCGTGGTAAAGTTATAGCTTTTAGTGGAGCTACCCTGGATTTGGCACAAAGTAATCGTACGGTAATGGTCCCATCCTTGTATACCGACCTCACATATATGGCGGCACCGTAAGCCTTTTGCGAAGGATAACTGAAGGCATGGAGTTGTACGTCCTTAGCTTGACGGTAACTAGTCCATTTGGTATGAATCTCCATGGGAACTACTGCATCTCAGTCAAGTTTTAACATCCATAGTTGCTGCATGATTAGTTTAGCGGTGATTATTATCGGTCTCATTATTCCCAGTGGGTCAAATAATTGTGCAATATCTGGTAGTATGGTACGCTTTGTAACCTTTTGCTTAGCGATGGGTGGTTTTATAGTTATTTGAAACTCATCTTTTTGTAGTGCCCATATTAGGCCTAGCGTCTTGATGTGTTTATCGTTTTCAGCATGTACATTTAATTGTATTGCTTGATCATCAATTCGTATGGTTTGCAGTAGTGCCTGATGGTTACTACACCACTTGCGAAGTTTGAAACCAGCTGTTTGTAATAGCATATCTAGCTATGCTTGCTTTTCTAGGGCTTTAATCAGATTATCAGCTCCTGCCATAACATCATCTACATATATGTAGATCATTAGTGATTGCATACGCTCCCAGTGGGTAATGCTCTTGGTTCTGAAAGGCGAGTTTCTGCAAACGTTTTATGGCTAAATATGGTGCCGATGTGAGACCATATGTTACTGTAGAAAGTTGGAAATAATCGTATGGTTTAGTTTCGTCATCTCTCTATACTATGAGTTAAAAATTCCGGTCATCTGGATGAACTAGTACTTGTCGGTACATTTTGGCAATGTCTGATGTGAAGACGAACCGCGGCATTCTAAAACGTAGAATGACAATAGTTCCTGTTGAGTTTTCGGTCCTGTGTATAGTATATCATTTAAGGATATATTTGAAGTTGTTTTAGCTGAATCGTGAAATACAACTCGGAGCTTAGTTGTTGTACTTTCTGGTTTCAATACACAATGATGTGGGAGAAAGTAGTGTGGGTTGGTAATTTGTGAATGGTGAATTTTGTCCATGTGTCCGAGCTTGAGGTATTCATATCCATGAATTCTGCATAGTGTTTCTTCAGATCGGGGTTTGATCTGAATTTTCGTTCTACTGACCGAAAACGAGCCAATGCCATTTCTTTTGAGTCTCCTAACTTACCAGGATCTTTGGCGAAGGATAATCTTACGGTGAATCGTCCTGACTGGTCTTGTTGGGTAGTTTGTGAAAATATAGTTTCACACTTAATTTCCGATGGACTTAATTTTTGTGGTTGTTCATCGTTGTCTTCGATATTCCAAAATTTTTCAAGCTGCTCATTCAAATTGTCATCGTCACTTATACCAATACCGCAATAAGCCTCTGAACTTTTGGTTGAGGTATCAACAGCTCCTCTTACAATCCACCCAAAGACAGTGTTTTGTAGTACCGATAGATTGTCTCCTAGCTTTATTTGCCACACGACTAGTAAATCATAATAATTTTCAGCTCCTATGAGCATGTCGATTTCGCTGGGATGATTAAACTCTGGATCTGCAAGCGTAATATTTTTTGGTATATTCCAATTTGTGGTATTCAAGGAAATAGTAGTTTGATATGTAGTAATACGTGGTAAAATGTGGGTATTTATGCGCATGGTAAATCCTGTGGTTAAAGATTTTACAAGTACGTTAGCTCTATGATGGGCCTTTTGTGCAGCTGAGCCTATTCCATGAATATGAACTTCGTCGATGCTTTCTTGAAGTGCTAATCTTTTGGCCAATTTCTTGGTTATAAAATTTAATTGGGAGTAATTTATAAATTACAATTAACTTCTTTACCATTGTGCGAGATGAGCTTTATTTTTGTGGTACTCAAAAGGACATTGTTTAATTCACAATTTAATAAATTGAATCATATGTCTTAAAAATATAATACACAATTTTTGTAATAAAATTAAAATGCTATAGTTGTTAAATTCATAATTTATATGCATACATAATATTGTAAAAAAGATAGCGTAAGCAGTTTACACTTGTTCATTAGCCTAATGCAATGTAACTAGATACATGACCTATATATGAATACACAATGGTAATAAACTTTGTTATGAAATTGAATTCTTTATTTTATACATCTTAGTATTTAATTTTTATATTGAATAAGAATCAAAATTGACCATTTAAACATTATTTAAATTCATAAAACATATGACAATAATAATAATAATGAAATGAATATTTTTTGGTATATGATTTATGTATGTTTATAAATTATGTATTGATTTGTTAATTGTATAGTTCTTAAATATTACTTATTGCCAAATAAGCAATTTTTTATGTATAAATACCAGAAATTTATTCAATAAAATTTAGAATTAATCAGTAATTCAAGCCTTAATTTTCTGTTGGTGAGGATGCCAAGAGGCTGATTAATTGGGTATAAAGGTAGTGATCCAGAGTACCTAAATTCTGACTTGCTTACTATTCACAGGTTTTGTACTTGGGAACATAATGACAAAGTATACAGGTTTTGTACTTGTGTACAACAAATTCCCTTTCCAGTGCATAAGTATTGTACTTATACATATCGTCGTTGCAATAGGCTTATTGATATACAACAAACCCTTTTACCGTGCATAAGTATTGCACTTATACACATCTTCGTTGCTGTAGGTTTGTACTGGTGTATACCAACCCTTTTTCCTTTCAAGTGCATAAGTATTGTACTTATACACATCGTCGTTATAATTAATCTGGCAAGTAAAAGAACTTGCCTCAACATTTTGGTGACCCCGACGGGATCAACACAATTCAACATGAAGGAAATAATTAAAAAACAATTAGAGATTGGAAAGGACATGGATAAGATGTTCACCAATTTCAAGAAGGATTCAAAAGATCGTAAAACTGTGGCATATTTGGACAAACGATTACATACATTGGAAACAAATTGGACTGCATTTAACGCTAATCATCAAAATTTGATAACATCTATGGACTGATTCTGAAATTGTTCTCGCGTGGATATGCTCCACATCCACTTCATATCACACATTCGTGGCGAACCGAATCGCAGCGATCCAGGAAACTACCACACCAGAACAATGGAATCATGTTTCTTCAAAACTTAACCCGGCAGATTTAGTATCACGTGGAACTACTTCAGACAAGTTTCACTCATGTCATTTATGGTTTTACGGATTGCTTTTTCTACATGCTGTGCAATCTGATTGGCCGAACGTCTCTACAATTGCAGAAACATCTGTAGAGAAAAAATCAGTAAAGACTGTCTTAACTCTAACAACAGGCTCAACTTATTTCATAAATAATATTGACAGTCACAACTCCTTCATCCATTTACAACGCACGATAGCATATGTACTAAGATTTATCAACTACTGTCGGATACCACCTCACGAACGTAAAGGTGATATACTATCAGTGCAAGAACTAGAAAAAGCTGTTATAATAATCATAAGGGAGATTATGGCAAACGGTCAGTGAAATCGTACGTAGCTATTTTCTGTTGCTTGAGCACAAAAGCAGTCCATATCGAAGTCGTAAGCGATTTAAATACTAAAGCGTTTTTGAGATCCTTGAAACGATTTGTAAGCAGACGTGGAAATTGTAGCAATATGTACTGTGACAGCGCAACTAACTTTATCGGCGCCAATAATCAATTACAAGAATTGCAAAGCACTATATACTCGACTCAGGCCAAGGAGCAAATCATGGATTTTTGCAGTATTAAATGCATACAATTCCATTTTATACCTCTTCGAGCCCAACACTTTGGAGGATTGTGGGAGGCCGCAGTAAAATCTGCAAAGCATCTATTTCACCGAAGCGTTGCAGCAGCCAATCTCACGTATGAAGAACTAACGACAGTAATGACAGAAATAGAAGCGATTCTTAACTCCAGACCGCCAACACATATGTCGTCACACCCTGATGATCTAACTGCTCTTACACCAGGACACTTCCTGATTGGAGAACCCCTCACAAGTATAGTCGATCCACATGCATCGCAGAGGAAGGAAAGTTTAGTAAAACGTTGGAAACAAGTTACAGCATTGAAAAATGAATTTTGGCAGCGATGGATAAAAGAATATCTTCATCAATTACAACATCGCTATAAATGGAATCAATCATGTCAAAATGTGAAAAGGGACACTATGGTGATACTCCAAGAGGATAATCTTCCACCGCTTAAATGGCCGTTAGGAAGAATAGTCGAAACGATAAAGGGACGCGACGGTATTGCTAGAGTGGCAGAAGGGGAAACCAGCTCTGGCATATTAAAAAGACCTATAACTAAATTGGCACCATTACCAATAGACACTCTGCAAATTGAAAGTGAGAACGAACTCTCAGAATCACATACTCCATCAGCAGAACCAAATAAAGAAAATTTAAACACACGTACCCATAGCAAAAAGCGTAATCATGTCTCATACTTCCAGTGCTTGGATCGACAAGCACCAGTTCCAAACCATTTATCCACAATCCCGGTCTATATTTCGAAAACATAGGCTCATCCACCATATTTTATGACATGAAATAATATTGGAAGGAGATTGCATCAATAAACGATTCAATTAAGCAACTAAAACAAATCTGTGAGCATGTAATCAACCATCAGCCCTGCAACAATACTCTATTTTATCTCAATCGAACCATGGCCGAATTGACCAACAATAATGAGTTACTGTCGTTTCAAGCATAAAACAGAGTTAAGCGCGGTCCATTAAATATAACTGGAAATTTAGCACATTCATTATTTGGAGTCCTTGATTCAGAGTACACTGAAGAAATGTCGAACATAATAACGAAGTTGAATAACAACGATAACAAGCTGTTAGAACTAATAAAAAACAAAACCGTAATCATCGACTCAACATTGAACATTATGAAACAATCGGAAGAGTCATCAAAAAATCTGACTACAGAGTTCAATTTGTACATTAATAAAACAGTTACGGCTATAAACAACATGCACTGGGAACTACATGAACAACGCACCGTCGAAATCTTTAACGCAATGTCGAACCGCATCACACTCATGATAATCAACATCCAACGAATGCAGTCAGCGTTATTAGATGTAATTATTGACACCCATCACGGAAAAATTAAACCATTACTGCTCTCACCAAACCAATTGCGACAACAACTGATCATCATTAAGAACAATTAACCACCAACCTTACGATTGCCATCCGATAAATATCAATTAGCTACTATATATAACATAATGACAATCGAAAGTTACACCAACTCAAATTTCATTTTATATCGAATTAAGTTACCATTACTATCATACGAATCTTTCGAACTCTTCAATATCGTTCCAGTGCCAATTTATATCAATGAGACAGTTATAACTATTGAACCCAACACAAAATACCTCATAGTTAATTTTCACCAGTACCTATACTACCCATTAACAGAACAATAATTTTTGAAATGCATCTCAATAACGCCAGCAGATCATTTATGTCACCTACATCATTCCTATACAGAAAAGGAGCAGCTACACATCAATATGAAATTAATATTCTGACACACTCTTCAGTACCACCATCTTGTAAACTTAATATTTCAAACAATGCCAAAAGATGGATTCAACTGACAAATCCAAATCACTGGATCTACATTTTAAAGAGCAAACACTTCAATAAATGTACTATGTGATAACACATTATGACGGAGAACTATTAGCGGATCAGGACTTGTAACAATCGCAAAAGGCTGCACGATCAAAGACGAATCCACCATAATCCAAACACATAATATTTATGTAAGCAACAATAACGTCACTTATAATTACTCTAAAAATCTAACAGAGTTGTTTCAACCATCCAATTGGGAACCCTTGTTACACCATCCAACATGTCAGAAGACCTTAAAGACAGAAATAACACAACTAAAAGTAAACTTAAGTAATTTAGTTCGTGAAGAGATTTTTTCTACAAAGAACATAACATTCATCACTTATCAATTGGATACCTCAGTTTGGCAGCCACATTGTTTGTCGTTTGCTATTTCGCATACAAGTGTCATAAAAAAGGAACTCAACCCATTCCAGCACCTCGCACTTTCACGCTAGAGAATCTCTAGCTACTAGATGACAATAATTGAACTGTTAGTTCACCGCGGGGAGAAATGTTAAATTAATACATTTTGTTCAAATATAAAATACGTAAAAACAAATATGCAATATTTTGTAACATGTAATAATTATTAAATTAACATAATTTTCTTTATTAATTATAAATAGCATAAAAAATTAATTTGTTCATACACAAAAATGCCACCTTAACATTTTTTGATTTAAATAATTATTTATTGTTATGCTTCACATTCTATTCGTTGAAGTAAGTGTCAAATTTTTTCTGGACGTAATTTACCTAATCATGAAAATTCTTGATTTTTTATGCTGTTTATGCTCAATAATATGCACATAAAAAACACTACTAGTGTGAAAATTCTCTAAAAAATTATACTATTATCTCTCTGCGGCCTGCGCACTGCGCAGTTATACACAACTACTGAAATAAATAGACTGAATGAAACAATGACTTTATATGTATAGTACTGGACAGTACATACTGTAGGAAATACCAATTACCATGACCATACTGTAAAAATGGGACAACATTTATATTTTCATCTCACTCTTAGGTAATTCGTCCTGTTTCAATGAACGAAGAATGATTTAAACATTTGATATTTTTAATAGATAGAAGGAGGCACAATTTACATATAAATTAAAATGAAATTAACTGGATTTGAATTAAAATTAAATTTAGGTCGATAAAAATCAAATTGTCCCTAAATAAATCAGTAACTTGCTTGTTAATACGTTATTTCAATAATGGATTTTACAACGTTTTTAAATTTGAATATATTCAAATTTGACAGCTTTGACAATCAATAAGTGAAAGTGAGGTGGGTAATTGAATGATCGAAAATAATGCTTATATACATATGCCTTACTCTTAGGGAATTGACAAAAATTGTCTTGAGCCCACATGGAACAAGAAGTTATACAGTCCATATTATGTAGAAGTAGTCATTGCACACAACCAAAACCCTCTACAATAAAGGCCTCCTACTGGAGTTTTGTATGGATTAGTAAGAAGTGCCATGTTTTGTTTTGACATTTTAGTTTCTTATGGTTTCTTAATAAGAGTGGTGGAATATTAGTGTAAAGAAATAGTGTTTTAGCTGAATATTTTTGGTTTTTTAAATAAAATATGGTTTATAAAAGTTTTAAAATATATTAAATTAACAGTGTTATAATTTTTAAAGTGCACAATAGTCAAAAAATAAAATTAAAAGATGGAAAATATTGTGCCTTCTTACCTACTTGTAAGACAAAAATTAAAGTATGACCTATGGTGAGGTTATATTATTTATATGTAATAAACTGAATAAATTGATTTCCAAATCCTCCAAATAAAAAAAGGTAATGTATTATATTATATTTTAAACAATTACATATAAAGATAATGGCCCAATAGAAATATTGTAATATGCTAATTTTTATAATTTGTATAGGTTGAATGGAACAAAGATTCGACGCTACAGCTAATTGAGTTTTGGGAACAGCATCCAATGTTATAGCTTGTCCCAAAAGAGGACAAGGAGTCAAAAATATTACATTTTGTTTCTAAAAATTGATGAGAGGAAGTTTTATATTTGGCGCCGTATAACTTGCGCCCTGTTGCAGTGATCTTTTTGGTGTCTTAGGTAGTTTTGAAGAGAATAAAAAGCAGAATATTGTGCAGAAATTTTAAGTCAATGCCTTTACAGGGTCCCGAGATATTTACCTTTCAAGTCGGATTTTTTGACGAAAACGATCAAAAATAGAAAGAAGTGTTAATTTAAATATTTTTAAATTTCTTGTCTTGTTTTAAAATTTATTTTGAAAACAAACAAAAAATACAAGAAAAGCGTAAAGGATAATTTTAAAAATGCCCCTTCAAAATTATCTTTTTATATTATCAAATTTTACTGACCAACGAAAAGTATTATAATAATTATAAATTCATTTAATAATTCCATAAAATTAAATATCAATGTAAAACAGATTTGTAGAGGTAGGTCAAGAATAGGATCGAAATAAGCAAACAAAAATAAAAAATGCTTGAAAAAAGAAAAAAACATAAAAGCAAAGAAAAAATCAAGCCAAAAAATATCAACAACAAATATCATTTATTTCAGCTGCAAAAAAATGACACAGAACTATAAAGAAAAAAAACACAACGCTAAAATCATTTGTTCTAAGCATAATGTATACATAGAATATGTAGGTATAACCATATATGTATAGTTTCATTTACAATGGTTTTGTTTTTTCTTATTTTTTATATTGATCAATGATCATAAAGCAATTTACAAACACATTCATCAATCCTCATTCATTCTATTCAATTCGACAGAGCTTCAGACCAGAGCTTTCTCAGACCAGTTTTTGAGCTTTCTCAGATAAATTTTTATAAAAATGTAAAAACTATGAATTTTGACGTTCCTCGTGAAGGAATCTCTTTAATACTTGATACTTTTTGTGGACATGAACTTTACCTTACAATTACCTTTCTCCATTCTTTCTTACTCATTGGCATCTGTAATACAAAAAAAACTTTTTAATGTATTAATTATTCATATGCATGATATTTATTACTTTTAAATATTCACTCTGTAGTGAACTATTAATTCCTCTCAATGTTTTCGGAACTATTATCGAAATAGCTGGAACAGAAATTCTAAAGTTGAACGTGAGTTCTCTATTTATACATCCTGTACCTAATAATTATAATGTCAAAAATAATCTGTAAAAATTAATAACATAGCAGGTTAAAACTTTTTCAATTGCAAAACTGAAAAATTTATACAACCTTGTTGATGCTGGTATCGATTCACGCAAGATTGTATCTTGTTTTTTAATAAGAGGTTCAAATTATTCTAATAGTTTGTAGAAAGTTTCCTTTTTCATTCTTGTGTAGTTATTGAATGATGGTAAATCCTCAAACTGCAGTTCTTTGAATATAAGTTCTGTGACATGACATCATTCCCATAACCTCTTTTCATAACCACTTCCTTGACCATATTGATCATTTCTTGTTTTTTATAAATTAGCGCTATTCTTGAAACGTGTAATAGTATAAAACTTTCGTTACTTTCAATTTTTTATTTTTATTACGACACAACAAACTCGAATCACACAGCACACAGCAAAGAAACGTTAAATATGTGTTCTTCTTCTTCTTCGAATACAGAAATATCAAATAGGTGTAAACAAACAAATATCAAACGCCTTGATTTTTTGAATCATATAACAAAACATAAGAAAAGTATATGACTGAAGCATATGCTAAAAGTGGAGTTCCAATGGACTTGTTTGGTGCGTTTGTCATTTGACAGCCTTTCTGATTATGATTTTATAGCATTTAATAAGAATTTATTGAATTATTCCTTTAAAAATATATACGCATACATTGGAATTCCACCTTAAATAATGTAGTATAAAGCATGCTTAACAAACTACTAAAGTGGTACAAACCACAGCACTGATTGTATTGTGTTGTGTTGTGTTTGTGTTGTGCTGGTTGTGTGGAGAGTCAATAAGACAGTTTATAAGGAAAATTAATCCGAAATAAAACCGAATTCTGGATTAAATTGGGAGTACGCTATAAACGGTAAATTGGGATTAAACCCAAATAAAATTGGCTTAAGCCAAAATACGAATTAGCCAGTTTATAGCAGATAAAACTGGAAGTAAACCGAAATCCGTATTAAAAGCGAATTACGTATAAACCTGTACAATGTACGTTCTCCGTGGTGTAGTAATTCAATTCAATGTGCCGTTTTACACAGCTCTTCTTTTTACTTTTACACTAGTATTCTTTCTTTCTTCTCAATTCATTGTACATACACTACATACACAAATTTTTAAATTTTTTGGAATTTTAAATTCTTCAAAAACATTGTTTTTGTGTATATGTGTTAGTATCTTCACCTCGTTAAATAGAAATCAGTTTGGTTGAAAAATTAGTACCTACTAATCTACTATGTAATAACAAATAAACAACAATAAAAAGAAATATTAAAAGAAATTTCCAAATTCTTTACAAATTACGTCTGAAAAGTTCAAATAATAAAATAATGAAAAATAAATAAATTGCATTGCATTAAGGTACGTATACACGACAGGAGACTTTGGTCTCTAGAGACCAAAAAGTGGCATCCAGAGACTGGAGACTTCGTGTATACACTCAAGAGACCTGCAAATTTCGAGGAGACCAGTGGTCCCCGTAGGTCTGCGGAAACTTTTGTCTCTTGTCATGTAAACAGCTAAACTATGGTCTCCATTACTGGTCTCTAATTATTAAAACGTTTTGACTTTTGATATTTGTCTCTCAGTCTCCGGAGACCATTTTTGACGTTTGTCTCACAAATTGTTTGTTTTTGTCTGAGTATGGTATGTGATTTTATTTATATTTGTTATTTTATATTTATTTTTGAAGGTAAGTTTTAAATATATTTTTTAAATACGCAAATATCTGAATCTGCATATTAAAATATAAATATGAAGTATAGAAAGTACCTCTTTCAAATTCCAAATTTTTTTTTATGCAACTGATGGTTTTCTTTTTTTAAATTTAATATTATCAATTAAATTTCACAAATAGTATACGACCTTTACATACAACTATGCACTACTTCAAAATTATTCTGGTTATTCTGTTTTGTTATACAAATTAAAAGAAAAGCAAACAAAATTCTTTAAAAAAGAATCACGCACACGCCATCATTAATGAAATCGTTAAATCTCCAGAAATACAAATAAGAGACCTAAACCAGAGACTTAAATTTAAGTCGTGTATACACTTAAGAGACCGAAATACAGGAGACTTTTTTTATGAGGTCTCCGGAGATCTAGTTTTAGGTCTCTTGTAACAAAAGTTACCAAACACCAAAGTCTCCTGTCGTGTATACGTACCTTTACATTTACATACATACAAAACTTAAATTCGTAAATCTGCAGGAGGAACAAAATTTTGGCATGTTTGAGTTTTTACTAATTCATTAAGGTACATTAAAGCATCATTTACTTTATACGACAAACGATTTTTATTGTCTGTTTTAATATTATTTAACCTAGAAAAAACTCTTTCTGCAGATGCACTTCCGTGTGGCAAACTAAGAAGTATTAACATAAATTCAGAAATGTTCATAAACAATGGTTCGTTTATTACATTTTTCATTCCACTTAATTCTGTCCAAAATAAGTTATGGGAATCAATCATGGTGGAAAGAATAATAAGGAGTGTGCTTCCCGATGTAAACAATCGCCATTATCATTCAAATTCAAGCAGACCAATCAGAGAGCATTTCAATTACAAAGAAAAATGACAGTTGTGATATTACCATCCCAAATAATTTTTATAATATGTTGACTAACTTGCTGCCTTTGGTTTTATATTTGATGGCTTGGGCATTATATGAAATTTAATTTCTATTTTATCCTCTTGAAGTGTAGTTATTTAAGTGCAAGATTTTAATTTATTTTATTTATTTTTTTATATTTATTCAAGAAACAAACAAAATATATATTTACATATAATGTACTATATAAAAATAAACATGTCGCGGTATAGTGTACTAAATTGTAATAATTATTACAGGAAACAAGGCATGAGTCAAAGATAATTAATAAGGAGTAGATATTCCAGAACAGAAAAGCTGTTGAAAAATAAATTTTTAGTTCTAAATCTGTTCATAGAGCGGACAGACAAGAAGGAATCGCTTAGAACATTTGATTTAAAAATACGTTATGACCGTTTTTGCAATAAAAAAAAAAATTTAAAAATTTAACATACACAAAAATCCTCAAAACTGTAATTAGACAATTTTATATGGAAAATGAGGACGGAGTAAATGTGCATGACATCATCATACAATTTGTTTGTTGATGTTGTACCTACTATATGAAAATTTATAATTAATTTAAACAACACACATATAAAAAAATAATTGTTGTTTTTATTTTTCATTTTTCAAGTACCCAACTAAATTTAAAATTTTTTGATAATACCGTATTTGAATTTTGTTGTTGCTTCGTACCTAAATACAAAATTTATTGTAAACTTGAAGTCACTGTTTTTTTCTCAATTTTGTATTTTTCCCATTTAGCATATACAAGCATGTATTTTTGTATATGCAGATTGTAGTTTATACAGTAGCGGAAAAAACGCATGACTCAAATAATTTTCATTTTTCTAAAAATAATTTATTTATTAAGCTGTATTACAGAATCATGTATGGTTTTTCTTTTCTTATAGAAAATACCTTAAAAAACACACATACTTAGTTGAAAAACAAACCATCATCCATCCCCACCAAAATTTAAAGATAGTATCGAGAAAAGTTTTTAGAAATGTGTTAATCTATAATCATTGCATGAGTTTTAATATTAAGTTTCATAGACTTATTAAGCCCTCCGAAGAATTTATGGAAGTAATTCGAAAACTAGAAAGTGGTGAAATTATTTTTTAGATCGAGAATTTATTTTTTTATTAAAAATGAAAATAAAAACATATTAGATAATAGAAATAAAAATAAAAAAATCCGTTAATTTATAACGCACAATTGCGTTTTAATCTTAAGATATTCGAAATCCTTTTTAAAAGTATCTGGCAATGCTGCTTGGACTAATCATTTTTAAAGCACACTCCTTATAGGGCCCATAGTACGAGTTTATGCCTGATTCGCTTTTAATACGGATTTTGGTTTACTCCCAATTTTTGTGGTAGAAACTCGATAATTCGGATTTTAGCTTAAGCCCAATTTATTTGGGTGTAATCCCAATTTTTTTATATGGATGTGTGAGGTAAAATGCATTATGGCGGATTCTAATTTTTATGGTGAAAGTGAAGCTGTCACGTTCTTCTTCTTTTTGTTATGTGAAAAAAGAAGAATATGTATGCTATAAGTGTATAAAAGTATCAACGTTTGCATGTATTATTTTATTCCCAATTTACAGTTTATATCGTACTCCCAATTTAATTCTAAATTCGGATTATTTTTGTGCCGTATAAACCCTTTAATAGACGGTCAACTTGGTTGACAACCAGGTTGTCAACATTGCAAGTTGAAGTCAATATTGACTGTGTGTGGGCAGGTTGACAACCTAAATCAAGTTGGACCAATTGGTTGGACTAAAATCAAATCTTTGTGATTTTTATGAACGGTTGTAAACTTGGTTGTTGTGTCTGTAGCAATATTGTCAACTTCATTTGAAATTTATAATTCCACTAGTAAAAACTTCAAGTTCCGATAGCTGTTTACCTAACAATTTTTTTGAAAAATGAGATTGACATTCAAGTTGACGATATGGTTGGAGTGTCTGTAGGTTTTAGGTTGACAACCTGGTTGTCAACCAAGTTGACCGTCTATGGACCCTATTATTATTCTTTCCTCCATGGAATCAATGTACGAGTTTATGCCTGATTCGCTTTTAATACGGATATTGGTTTACTCCCAATTTTTGTGGTAGAAACTCGATAATTCGGATTTTGGCTTAAGCCCAATTTATTTGGGTTTAATCCCAATTTTTTTATATGTATGTGTGAGGTAAAATGCAATATGGCGGATTCTAGTTTTTTGGTGAAAGTGAAGCTGTCATGTTCTTCTTCTTTTTTTTATGCAAGACTTCATCACGCAGCAAGTTCAAAGCAAAACGTCAAAAACTCGTCCAGCAATTGCTGTATCGTATAAATTAGCCCAATCGAATTAAAAACCGGTTGTTATAGGTAAATCAGTTTTAATAACCGGTTTTTAATTGGATCCGACGGTTGTAATCCTACTTAATGTATTTTGGGCCTAATTCAGTAAAATATTTGAAAAAGTAAAGAAAAGATGACATCAGCGCGATTAAATTAAGTAAAACCAAGTGAAACAGTACGGAAAATTTTTTCTGATTTTATGTTGTATTTGTATGTATGTAATTAATTATTCGATATATTCTAAATTTTTTTATCCATCTAATTGAAATCAAGCAAAGCATCGAGATCAAATATCAGTTGGAAATTAAATATTAATATTCTTCTTCAAAATAGAAAAAGTAAGTCTATCAGCAAAACATTTAACAAGTAAAAGTCACGCATGATTTTATAAATTGAAAATTTTTAATTCTTTCTTTTTCAAAACCACATATCCAGTTAGCTATTTTAAAATTTTTTAAAATCAAAACAAGCAATGGCGGTCTGTGAACACGATAATCAAGCTTTCACTTTGGATTTACTAAATCAAACAATAAAATCAGCAGAAAAAAATAAAAATGTAATAATTTCACCTCTTTCAATACAAACATGTTTAGCATTGGCATTCGTTGGTTCTGATGGAAAAACCTCAGAGGAATTATCAGTAGGACTTCGACTGGGAAGCAAGGACAAAGAAAAAGCAATTGCAAATTTCAGTCAATTACTGTCCCGTCCGGATGTCAATTCCTTGGTGAAAATCGCTAACAGAATTTATGTTGAGAAAAATTTTAAACTGAAATCAGAATTTAATACCGTTGCTGCTGACAAGTTTCATTCAACAGCTGAGAATATCGATTTCGAGAAAAGCGATGAGGCAGCAAAAAATATTAACAAATGGGTTGAAGAACAAACAAATAACAAAATTCAAAATTTAGTTGAACCATCAGTATTGAAGGAAACCTTAGTACTCTTAGTAAATGCCATTTATTTTAGAGGAAAGTGGAAGAATCCTTTCCAGAAAGATTGTACACAACAGAAAGACTTTTGGAATGATGATGAAAGTTCAGTTAAAGTGGATATGATGTTTGTTGATGAAAAATTCAAATATGGTGAATTAAATGGTCTAGATGCAACTGCAATTCAATTGCCATATGATAATTCTGAATTATATATGTTAGTTATTGTACCAAATAAAAAAACTGGTTTAAAGGATTTAGAAAAAAAACTCAAAGATATCAACCTGACAGAAATAGAAAATGCAATGCAGAGGGAAGAAGTGTCACTTAATTTTCCAAAATTTAAAACGGAATTTTCAATTAAGTTGAATGATGTTTTAAAAGAGGTAAAAAATTGTTTTATGTAGGTGGATTACTTAGTATTTTGTTTTATTTTTCTCACTAAAGATGGGTATGAAAACTATGTTTTCTGAGAACGCTGACTTCCGGAATTTGACAGAAACACCAGTAAAAGTTGATAAAGTTTACCACAAAGCAGTGATTGAAGTCGATGAAATTGGAACTGAAGCTGCTGCAGCAACGTGTAAGTATAAATCGTTAACCTTCATATTCATCTGATAAAAGGGTAAAATAAATTTCACAAATTTCAAGAATTTTTCAATTGTATTCGAATTCACAGATTTGAAAGCAGTTTTATGTTGTCTCAACCTTGATATGAAGTATTTAACAGTTGATAGACCATTTTTATATTTTATTAAAGATACCAAAGTTACATACTTTATGGGACGTTTGTCAAAATTTTAAAAATACATAATTTGAGATTTGATAAATGTAAATTCTATTCAAAATTTAATTTTGTTAATATTTTTCGAACGTTTTTTTCATTTATTAATAAATGTATTTTATTGTAAAAGTTTAAAACTATGGGTTTCGCTTGAGTAACATATTTTTTATAAATACATATGTATGTACATATCCTTCAAAATTGTAGATTTTGTTCCTAACACCGGACGAAGTGTGGCACTACCACCTAAAAAAGTCTTGAGTTTTGTAAAAGTCCTGAAAGACTTAAAATTTACAAAATTAAAATTAAATAAAAGTTATTAAAGAAATGTCTTTCAAAATTGATTAATGCCGGTGCTATATCAATAGTAATTACAAGTGTGTAGATTGTAAATATAACAGATTTTGATTCTTTTTTAGTTTGAAAAATCACACGAAACTTCTTATCTATTTTTTAAAAATGTCTCTAACTTTTTTTTTCCTATATTTTATTTCAGATTTAAAAATACATCCACGTTGTTTGAATTTGAATAAAAAATATTTAATAGTTGATAGACCTTTCTTGTATTTCATTAAAGATAATAAAGCAACATATTTTACAGGTTGTTTATTAAATCTTTAAAAACAGTATGTTATCTAAAAATTCTTTAGAATTCCTATGATTAATTAAAATTCAATTTTGATTTTTTGAAAAATTTTTTAAATCAATAAAGAAAATAAATATTTTTGTTGTAATAGTTTTAATTTTATTCTTTAGAGTTTAAATTTTATTACATACTTATCTATTTTTATTTTATTGTGTTTCAATAGCTTGATACATAAATACCTATGTATATGTTGGTTTGGTACCTATATATTAATTATATTTTATTAAGCTATGATAAGCACTGTAAGATAATAAACTATCGCAAATGACAAATTTATAATTTATAAAGAAATACTGAAGCGAAATTCCATTATTAAATTTATTACTTTGTTCTTTTATGACTAACAATGTTTAAAAAAATTTATACTAAAATTTAATTTACATACGAGTATTTATTAAATTTTTAATGAATTATTTATTTTCTTCAGCTGATTATATTTTTTACTCAATTATTTTTCAAGTTACATAATATGTATGTACAAAACTTAATTGTCTTAAGCTTTTTAGGTTCTTCGTTTTCAAAAGAAGACTAAAAATCGCCACGCTTTAAAAAATGTATGCAATAAATTTTTATATTAAATGAGAATTTTCAAGCTTTAGCATGGATAATATGTATGTGTTAAATTATTTTGTCGAATTTTTTTTTTGCTTTAATACAACGAAGAGTTATCCTTGTGGGTTTCTTTAATATTCAAACACAATGCTCACTTTTTTTATTTTGAAAAACATTTATTTTCCTAACTACTTCATACTACATTTATAATTGTGTATAAATGACTTGTGTGTGTATTATACAGTTTGTTATTTTCTTTTTCCTTAAAATGTTCTACAACAACAGAATTTGCGTCGATGGGGTTAATCACGGACATTGTGGTGAATTGTATTCCAACTGTACCGCCGGAGAACTGTGGTCGTTACAAATTCTATCTCCCAGTGGCATTACAGCACTATTATTTTTTGATTTTGACTGTACCTCTGAGATGCTAAATTTTGTATCATCTGTATTCTCCGGTAGCGTGACCGTAGAACTGCTTTTACAATCAGTATTTGCAGAAACTTCCTCGTGAGCTAAGTTTGTAGATTTAACTCTATTCAGTTGGAAAAAAATAATTCAGTCTGGGTTATATAATTCTAGTGTTTCATTAGGACCATCTATTTTACAGTTGCGAGACAAGAAATCATACCATACCCTAAAATACCGTCTTCTGAGATAAAGATATACAGCAATACCGAAAAGAACAATACTAAAGAGAACACATTAATTTTTCAGTTTACAGTCAACGGGATGTTGAATTACTTGTACAGATCTTTGAATTTAAAATTTAAGTCAATTGAAAGATTACTCAAGTTTTTTTTTATATTATAATTTGGTGAAAAGTTTTTACAAATTAATCTGTATGAATAATAAAATATGCTACTCACTTTTTAAATTAATAATAATATTTTTATTTGATAAATTTCAGACATAAAAATGATTCGCTTGTGTGCCATGATAGGCCAGAAAAAGAAATATTTAACTGTGGATAGACCATTCCTATTTTTTATTAAAAATAATAAAGTAATATATTTTATGGGAATTTCATCAAAATTCTAAAATTTCCCTATGTTTAAATTTTGAAGCAAAATTTTCTAAATTGTTCATAAAAAAAAATATTACATGTGTCAATAAAATTGGTTTTTAACACTGAACATTTTTTGTATTATCTTCCAAATATGTATAAATTTTTTTTCTAAAGGTTTAAAATTCGGAATAAAATTTTTTCAAGTATTTAATTCACTTCTTATTTCTATATTTTTTTCAGATATAAAAAGATGTAAACGTTGTTTAAATTTGAAAAAGAAATATTTATCAGTTGATAGATCATGTTTTTATTTCATCAAAGATAATAAAGCAACATATTTTACAGGTTGTTTATTAAATCTTTAAAAACAGTATGTTATCTAAAAATTCTTTAGAATTCCTATGATTAATTAAAATTCAATTTTGATTTTTTGAAAAATTTTTTAAATCAATAAAGAAAATAAATATTTTTGTTGTAATAGTTTTAATTTTATTCTTTAGAGTTTAAATTTTATTACATACTTATCTATTTTTATTTTATTGTGTTTCAATAGCTTGATACATAAATACCTATGTATATGTTGGTTTGGTACCTATATATTAATTATATTTTATTAAGCTATGATAAGCACTGTAAGATAATAAACTATCGCAAATGACAAATTTATAATTTATAAAGAAATACTGAAGCGAAATTCCATTATTAAATTTATTACTTTGTTCTTTTATGACTAACAATGTTTAAAAAAATTTATACTAAAATTTAATTTACATACGAGTATTTATTAAATTTTTAATGAATTATTTATTTTCTTCAGCTGATTATATTTTTTACTCAATTATTTTTCAAGTTACATAATATGTATGTACAAAACTTAATTGTCTTAAGCTTTTTAGGTTCTTCGTTTTCAAAAGAAGACTAAAAATCGCCACGCTTTAAAAAATGTATGCAATAAATTTTTATATTAAATGAGAATTTTCAAGCTTTAGCATGGATAATATGTATGTGTTAAATTATTTTGTCGAATTTTTTTTTTGCTTTAATACAACGAAGAGTTATCCTTGTGGGTTTCTTTAATATTCAAACACAATGCTCACTTTTTTTATTTTGAAAAACATTTATTTTCCTAACTACTTCATACTACATTTATAATTGTGTATAAATGACTTGTGTGTGTATTATACAGTTTGTTATTTTCTTTTTCCTTAAAATGTTCTACAACAACAGAATTTGCGTCGATGGGGTTAATCACGGACATTGTGGTGAATTGTATTCCAACTGTACCGCCGGAGAACTGTGGTCGTTACAAATTCTATCTCCCAGTGGCATTACAGCACTATTATTTTTTGATTTTGACTGTACCTCTGAGATGCTAAATTTTGTATCATCTGTATTCTCCGGTAGCGTGACCGTAGAACTGCTTTTACAATCAGTATTTGCAGAAACTTCCTCGTGAGCTAAGTTTGTAGATTTAACTCTATTCAGTTGGAAAAAAATAATTCAGTCTGGGTTATATAATTCTAGTGTTTCATTAGGACCATCTATTTTACAGTTGCGAGACAAGAAATCATACCATACCCTAAAATACCGTCTTCTGAGATAAAGATATACAGCAATACCGAAAAGAACAATACTAAAGAGAACACATTAATTTTTCAGTTTACAGTCAACGGGATGTTGAATTACTTGTACAGATCTTTGAATTTAAAATTTAAGTCAATTGAAAGATTACTCAAGTTTTTTTTTATATTATAATTTGGTGAAAAGTTTTTACAAATTAATCTGTATGAATAATAAAATATGCTACTCACTTTTTAAATTAATAATAATATTTTTATTTGATAAATTTCAGACATAAAAATGATTCGCTTGTGTGCCATGATAGGCCAGAAAAAGAAATATTTAACTGTGGATAGACCATTCCTATTTTTTATTAAAAATAATAAAGTAATATATTTTATGGGAATTTCATCAAAATTCTAAAATTTCCCTATGTTTAAATTTTGAAGCAAAATTTTCTAAATTGTTCATAAAAAAAAATATTACATGTGTCAATAAAATTGGTTTTTAACACTGAACATTTTTTGTATTATCTTCCAAATATGTATAAATTTTTTTTCTAAAGGTTTAAAATTCGGAATAAAATTTTTTCAAGTATTTAATTCACTTCTTATTTCTATATTTTTTTCAGATATAAAAAGATGTAAACGTTGTTTAAATTTGAAAAAGAAATATTTATCAGTTGATAGATCATGTTTTTATTTCATCAAAGATAATAAAGCAACATATTTTACAGGTTGTTTATTAAATCTTTAAAAACAGTATGTTATCTAAAAATTCTTTAGAATTCCTATGATTAATTAAAATTCAATTTTGATTTTTTGAAAAATTTTTTAAATCAATAAAGAAAATAAATATTTTTGTTGTAATAGTTTTAATTTTATTCTTTAGAGTTTAAATTTTATTACATACTTATCTATTTTTATTTTATTGTGTTTCAATAGCTTGATACATAAATACCTATGTATATGTTGGTTTGGTACCTATATATTAATTATATTTTATTAAGCTATGATAAGCACTGTAAGATAATAAACTATCGCAAATGACAAATTTATAATTTATAAAGAAATACTGAAGCGAAATTCCATTATTAAATTTATTACTTTGTTCTTTTATGACTAACAATGTTTAAAAAAATTTATACTAAAATTTAATTTACATACGAGTATTTATTAAATTTTTAATGAATTATTTATTTTCTTCAGCTGATTATATTTTTTACTCAATTATTTTTCAAGTTACATAATATGTATGTACAAAACTTAATTGTCTTAAGCTTTTTAGGTTCTTCGTTTTCAAAAGAAGACTAAAAATCGCCACGCTTTAAAAAATGTATGCAATAAATTTTTATATTAAATGAGAATTTTCAAGCTTTAGCATGGATAATATGTATGTGTTAAATTATTTTGTCGAATTTTTTTTTTGCTTTAATACAACGAAGAGTTATCCTTGTGGGTTTCTTTAATATTCAAACACAATGCTCACTTTTTTTATTTTGAAAAACATTTATTTTCCTAACTACTTCATACTACATTTATAATTGTGTATAAATGACTTGTGTGTGTATTATACAGTTTGTTATTTTCTTTTTCCTTAAAATGTTCTACAACAACAGAATTTGCGTCGATGGGGTTAATCACGGACATTGTGGTGAATTGTATTCCAACTGTACCGCCGGAGAACTGTGGTCGTTACAAATTCTATCTCCCAGTGGCATTACAGCACTATTATTTTTTGATTTTGACTGTACCTCTGAGATGCTAAATTTTGTATCATCTCATCTGTATTCTCCGGTAGCGTGACCGTAGACAGCGTTGCCATTTTAGCCATTTTATGGCTCGATTTAGCCATTTTAAAAATCATTTTGCCATGAAATTTTCATTTTAGCCATTTAGCCATTTTTTGAGCCATTGAATTTTATATGGTGCCATTTTTAGCCATTTTTGAATTCATGTTTCTATTCTGAAACTATTGTCATTTAAATTCATTTAAATTAACTCGTTTTCGAAATTTCGAATCCAGATATTTCCATTCCAGATTGTAACTTCATATTTCAAATCCCTGTTTTTAATCTATTACTTTTTATTTTTAATTTATTTATTTTGACATTTTGTTTTTATGGGGATGGGACGTTAACGTTCAAGTTCAAAAACAAAGAGTTGTGTTTGTCAGGAAAACTTGAAATTGTTGGTAGAAGTGAAAAGTTACACGCAGAAGTTGAGAGGATATTTAGTCAACTAAACGTTTTAAAAACTAAACTTTGAAACAGATTGAATTCTGACATGATAAATAGAATCTTAACAACAAAATACAGCCTAAAAAGAACGTCGAAATGCTGTTCTTCTTTTGACTTTCCTGAAGAAGTTTTAAAAAAGATTGGAACAAATGAAACTTATGAAAATAATGATTTTGAGCAAGAGGAGATTGACTACCTTAATATTTAAAATATTAATATTAAAATCTTACTATATATAAACTATAAAAAATGATATCTTTTGATATGATGAATTGTTTTTGTTATTGTAAATCAAATTTTTGTTTTAATTAATGTTTTTTTTTAAATTTTTTTTTTAAGTTTTGTTATTTATTATGCAATGAAAAGACTAATTTTGAATTGATCTAATAAAAAAATTAACAAAAAATAACTTGATTTTTTCAACTTTTTCAGTAAATTTATTTGATTTATTGACAGATGAGTTATATTTTCTTATTTTGCCATTTTGTTACCCATTAAATTTATTTTTAGCCATTTTCTGACCATTTTTTGAACAAAATTTAGCCATAAGTCCAACCGAACTCCTGGCAACACTGACCGTAGAACTGCTTTTACAATCAGTATTTGCAGAAACTTCCTCGTGAGCTAAGTTTGTAGATTTAACTCTATTCAGTTGGAAAAAAATAATTCAGTCTGGGTTATATAATTCTAGTGTTTCATTAGGACCATCTATTTTACAGTTGCGAGACAAGAAATCATACCATACCCTAAAATACCGTCTTCTGAGATAAAGATATACAGCAATACCGAAAAGAACAATACTAAAGAGAACACATCAATTTTTCAGTTTACAGTCAACGGGATGTTGAATTACTTGTACAGATCTTTGAATTTAAAATTTAAGTCAATTGAAAGATTACTCAAGTTTTTTTTTATATTATAATTTGGTGAAAAGTTTTTACAAATTAATCTGTATGAATAATAAAATATGCTACTCACTTTTTAAATTAATAATAATATTTTTATTTGATAAATTTCAGACATAAAAATGATTCGCTTGTGTGCCATGATAGGCCAGAAAAAGAAATATTTAACTGTGGATAGACCATTCCTATTTTTTATTAAAAATAATAAAGTAATATATTTTATGGGAATTTCATCAAAATTCTAAAATTTCCCTATGTTTAAATTTTGAAGCAAAATTTTCTAAATCTATAATATAAAAATGAATTGCTGATTGTGTTGCTAAGCGCAAATCTCGAGAGCAGCGAAATTCCATTATTAAATTTATTACTTTGTTCTGTTATGACTAACAATGTTTAAAAAAATTTATACCTACTAAAATTTAATTTACATAAATACGAGTATTTATTAAATTTTAAATGAATTATTTATTTTCTTCAGCTGATTATATTTTTTACTTAATTATTTTTCAAGTTACATAATATGTATGTACAAAACCAAAGAGTATTAATATACTACTATAGAGATTTAATCTCAAGCTCTCTCAAAAATCAAGAACATAAAAACATACATAAATATTTGGCTTCGAATAAGCACTCAATATAGCTTTTAAGTCTTTCGAACTAAATTCAAATTTTTTCCGTTTTTATTTGAATTTTTTAATATAAATCAGCTGTTTTCGAAGTAGACAGCAGAAGTATGTAAAAATTAAGAAAATGTTCAAAAAGAATAATACAACACAAATTTCTAAAGCATATCGCTTATAAGCAGATAGACAAAGACAGAAGATAAAGAAGAGGAATTGATCAATATCAATTTTAATTATTGTATAAATGTTTTTTATGTGTGATAATGAATTGAATTATTTTTTATTTATCATAATTTTTTTAAGTTTAATTTTTCTTAATATAATTTATTAATGTTAGTTTAAATAGTTAGATAGTTTTTGTTAAATAATATTATTACAGATTTTTTTTTTTAAATTGCATTTTTCCTCTTCTTCTTCTTCTTCTTCTTTAAATAATCAGCTCACTTTTATTTTCGAAGTAAGGTGGAGTTAAGAAAATATTTAAAAAGCATAACACAAATTATAAAAAATAAACGCATTTCATGATCCATATGAATTATTATTTTGTATGAATGTTTTTTTATGATTATAAATTATTTATATTATTTGTTATTTTTTTTTTTCAGTTTAGTTTTTAAAAAAATATTTTAATAATTTTATTTTAAATAGTTAGATGGTTTTTGTTTAATAATATTACAGATTTTTATTTTTAAATTGTATTTTTCTTCTTCTTCTTCAAATATTCTTAAGCATATCAGCTGATTTTTATTTTCGAATTAGTAGGAGGAATTAAGAAAATATGTAAAAAGAATAATACAAATTATAAATGCATATCACTTTTTTGAAGATAGAGAAAGACAGAAGATAAATACATATTCTAATGCATATCAGCTGACTTTTGTTTATTTTTAAAGCAGATAAGAAAAGTAGGAAGGATTAAGAAAATGTGTAAAAAGAATAATACAAATTATAAATGCATATCACTTTTTTAACCCTAGGATTGCCTGATCGAGAATGTCACAAATCTGGCCGTGAGTATACAAATGTATACCATACATTTTATATGGAAATTTTGAAATTTTTTAAAAAAAAAAGATATCTCAGTATTCCGTGAATTAAAAACCGTAATTCTTTTACCTTAATATTAATTGAAGTGTCCTCTTTAAAACTGTCCTGTACAGTTATCTTGTTTTTCTTTTATTTTTCGAAATAAAGTGCAAAATAGGGTAAAAAACGTTAACTTTTCACACATTTACAAATTCGACCAAAATTAAGACCTAAAGTTGACTTTGAAGGTCTAGATCTCAGCATACCGTGAACCAAATACTATTTTTTTTATATTGAAATCTTTATTAAAGTGTTTTCTTTAATGTTGAACACTTTAGCAAATAATTAGGCCAAAAAATTACGGTTTTTGGTCCACGGAATACTGAGATATCTTTTTTTTTAAAAAAATTTCAAAATTTCCATATAAAATGTATGGTATACATTTGTATACTCACAGCGAAATTTGTGTTTTTGCATAAAAAAGGATATTTTGTTCTACCGATTTTGAGCTAGGACCTTGAAAATTGCGGTGTATAGAGAGAACCCTCCAACGAAGGATTCGGTGAAGGTTTCAAGCTCCTAGCTCAAAGGGATCGTATTTTTATCAAAGTCCGCGTGTATATGTTTGTATACGATCAGGCAATCCTAGGGTTAAAGTGGACAAAGACAGAACATATATTTGTTCAATGTTGTTGCCAGTTTTATGAAATGTTATTTTTGTTCTGCTTAAAAATACATGGGATAAAAATGTTATTTGTCAACAAATTTTTTTAATACACAAAAATTTTTCAAATAGATACGATACATATTCTAATTCACATCAGCTGACTTTTGTTTTTTTTTTTCGATAATAATCTAGAAAAATTGATTTATTTATACTAGGTACCTACTTATAATTTTTTTTACTTTTTATAAAAATGAATTTGTTAAATTTAATTGTAGCTCAGTTTTTTTTGAATGATTTTTGTTATGTTTTTTTTATTTGTTTGTTACAGTTTTTTGATATTTTTGTTTAGTTATGTATTTATTGTTTCAATTAAATAAAATTTGTTTGTAAACTGTAACTCCTGTTTGACATTGTGTATAAAAATACGATATTAAACAATCGTAAAATATTAAAAACTTTTCTTTTCGGAATCTTCTTTGTCAAATTGGAGTTACATGTATTTTGGGAAAATTTTTAAAAGAGGAATAGGCCTAATGGGGATACCTCTAAAAAAAAAACGCATCATTAACTCTACCGCAAGGTGATGTGGAAATGAGTTGAAACTATTAAATAATTCAAAAAATGCTTGTAAAAACTAATTTTTCTTCAAGTTGAAAATTTATACCTTATACATTCTTTTTCAATAACAATACAATTAAAGGAAAAGTTCTTAATTAAAGGAAATAAAAAACATGAAATTTGACAAAAAAGAAAAAAAAAATCATGAAATTGATTTCCGATTAAAAAAATTATCATTATTTTATAAGAATTATAGAATGCAAAATAAAAATTAATAATAAAATTATTTATGTTTAATATTTTTCATTTCATACAAAATTCACATACGACATACAAAACATGTATCAAAAATCAAAATACATACAACGTAAACATTAATTTAATTTTCTCTATTGTATTATTTTTGTACTTCCAGAATCAAAACAAAACTAAAAAAATACCATATGGTACACAAATCCAACAACAAATATCGCATTATAAGATGAATATTAGAATTATGGGCGTGTTCTTCATTATTCTTTATTTCTTCAATTTCCTTTACATGTTTCTTCTTTTCACATCTCTCGTCTTGCACTCTTGTATAGCCTAACATCTCAAGAGCTTATTCGAAGCCAAATTGGCAAACATACAGACACGAAAATTCAAAAATTTGAATTTAACGGATAAATTAAACCTCTATTGTAGTATATAAATTCTCTTTGACAAAACTTAATTGTCTTAAGCTTTTTAGGTTCTTCGTTTTCAAAAGAAGACTAAAAATCGCCACGCTTTAAAAAATGTATGCAATAAATTTTTATATTAAATGAGAATTTTCAAGCTTTAGCATGAATAATATTTGTTAAATTATCTTGTCGATTTTTTTTTTTTTTTTTTTTTTTTTTTTTTTTTTTTTTTGCTTCAATACAACGAAGAGTTATCCTTGTGGGTTTCTTTAATATTCAAACACAATGCTCACTTTTATTATTTTTAATAAAAAAAATTATCATTTTTCTGTAATAACTCAATTTCTATTAATTTTATAATATAAGAATGTTTGGGAAAAATGTTTATTTAATAAAAATCCACAAATTTGTAGAACATTATTAATTTGATATTCTTAGTAATTTGGGAGATTTCAGGAAAAATTGATCTCAGTTTTATGTTACTTAATATTTATCACGTTTTTTCTTTGATTTACGTTGCTCATATATATTTAATATATTCGGTGAAAATAAATAAATATGTATATTTTATTTTATGTTATTTTTGTATTTTTTTAAAGTACATATTTTGAAAATAAATACGTCAGAACTGAAAAAATGTTTATTTGTTTTTTGTTTTTGCTTAATTGCCTCATTGAAGCAATTAAGTGAAAATCGGCCAATTGCTTTTTCGCTTAATCGTCCAGAATATCCGGACAACTTACAAGACGCAATTAAACGAAAACTACTGTACATCGTATAGTTATACATATAGTTAACTACTTTATGTATAAAGTGAAAAGCGATCACAATTAAAATTTCGTATACCTTGTTTATGCACAAAGCCACAAAGGTCTACGACGTTTTGAGTAAATACACTATTAAATCCGCTTTTAAAATTTCAATGCGCATTTAAAGTGTGTTTTAAGTAATTGTTATTACACACGCAGGTGTTCAACGTTTTGAGTGAGAACGAAATATTGTATTACGCATAAACACCAATCAAAATGTATTATCTCAAAACGATGTTTAAAACGTTTTATCGTTAAAACGTTTTAACCTTTGTGCATAAACAAGGTAAGTGACATACGGCATAAAATTTTCATTCAATTTTGAATATTGTATATATATAGTGTAGAACACCCAGTAACGAGCCCTCTTAAGGAAAATTTTTGACCTTTTCCTTATACCCCGGTTAAAGTATAATAAAAAAATATGTTTTCATTTTAATAAAATTATTAAAGCCCTATGCTCGTTACTTAATTTCAAATACAATATTTGAGCCAGTACGAAACGTTTCAAAAATAAAATATCCTAAAAATAAAATTTTAACTTTAAAATGTAATTATAAAAAAAATAAGCTATGTATCACTTTTTTTTAGTAAAATATAAAGGAAATAAGTATTCATCTCTTTAACAAAAACATTAAGAAAAATGCCATTTTTGGTAGCACTTTACATTTATTAGAATTACATTTAAAAAAAGAATTTGTAATGATAACCATCCACGCATTGCAAAGATAACATATTTTTCTAAATACATATTATGTAGCATATGTATTTTTGTAAAAATATCTTAGTTATAGAATAAAATAAAGCCAACGGCTCGTTACTGGGTGTTTCCCCTATGTATATTTAAAAACTATGAAATTTGAATTATTTAAATTATATAGGTGACGTCACGCACATTTTAACGGTTCTCTTTTTCCATACAAAATGAGCAAAACAATATTTTTAATTTTATTTGAATCATATACTATTGGCCCAAACCAGACTAGTCTCTTTCAGCTTCAACAGTTTGAATTTGAATTTTCAAATGTGCTTTATGAGTCCGAAAACATCCGAAAATCGAACTTACTAAACTTCACTCTACACTGAATTTTAAACAGGTAAAATTTTCCACGTTCGGTTGTATTTTTTTTTAACCAGTGGGAACTTATTTTTCGAACATCCAGATTGAAAAGTAGAAGTAGAGCCTTATCTAACGCTGACTCTGCAATCTCACTCCGAGGTATGAATGCGAAAGCGATATATACTCTGACGAATAGAAGAAAGAAATGCAGCAAAATCTACGTTTCAATCTGTTATGTAAACTTAGCATTATTCATATAATTATTTCAAATAAACAAGACAATCTGGGCTTTCCAATCCAAGTATCATTTTTGTTTGTAAACACCCATAAAAACAACATACAGGTCATACAGTCAAATTTCATTCAATTTTAATAAAGTGATATGTTGTTTTTGTTGTTGTTTTTGTGGGTGGGGGGGGATGCGGGTTAGGCATCCACGAGCACTCAGACAGGAGAGTCCATTGTACTCAGCACCCCGTCTTCTGTCATACATGCACCTACAGTTTAAAGTGGAATGCGAACCACTAAAGTTCGTTGGTAGAGAACGAATTTTATTATTCGTATGACAGGGCTTGGTACTAATATTTTTTGTGGACTTGGCTTATGAATTTCGAAGCAAAAGCCACCAAACTAATTAGTACCGAGCACTTATACCCAACTCAAAGTGAATTGGTACTCATTCAAAGCTGAGTGAACTCAGGCGGACTCGAACCTTCACCTTCAGACCTTCAGCATCAGAAGCCAACACTCTACCGCTTCGTCCACTGCCCGCCTTAATAAAGTGATATAATTCAAATTTCAAAATATGTAACGTTGCAGATTTGCAGGTACAAATTTACTTATCAAAAAAAAATATTAGCATTTAGCAATTAGCAATTAGCAGTTAGCAAAATAGCAATATAGCATATACAAATTTTTGAACTATACCTACCTGTCCTACATATTACTTGATATTACTTATTCAGGTATAAATTTACAGGAGTTGATGCATCGCCCAATTCCCATCAATAAAAAAAAAGATATTAGTATTAGAAATAGCAGTTGCTACAAGCAAAGCAATAGCAAATAGCAATTAGCAATTAGCAATTAGCAATTAGCAATTAGCAATTAGCAATTAGCAGTTAGCAATTAGCAGTTAGCATTTAGCAGTTAGCAGTTAGCAGCATGTTACATATACATATTTGTGTCATTCTGATTCAAAATTAGCAGTAGCAGCTATTTTTAAAATGAATTAGCAATTAGCAGCCATCGCTATTTTTGGTTGTACCTCTGAGATGCTAAATTTTGTATCATCTGTATTCTCCGGTGGCGTGTTATACGGCAAGGAATTTAATAAGGATAAAATTTAAAAAAAAAAATAAAGTTAAATACTTTTTAATTTTCTTTAATAAAGCTGTCTATTAGCAACGACTTCTAAAATAAAAAAAGATTTACAATTCTATCTTATTCTTATATCTACTTACAATTTACTTTTAGTCTTATCTTTAAATTTTTGCTGACCAAGACATTATACTGTAAGTACCTACATAGTAATTATACATATATGATATATTCGCACTAAATGTTGCAGTTAAATTAAGATGCATATTTCTTAGAATTTGTGTTGAAGATTGTATTTCAGTTAAATTGTTGCATATAAAAATCGGACTCAGCATATTCTGTGAGAAATGTAACATTCAATGAAATACAAATTTTATGTGACTAAATTTGTCGTTTTATTTTATTGTTTTTTATTCTATTTCCTTTTCACTATAACATCTCCCCCCTTAGATAAGACGTTGGTCGTTCAGAGCGACGTCTTGGAGAACTGTTGTCTGTTACAGAGGATGCTGATCTACGCATTATGATTTTATTTCTTTCCTCAAGAGGAACTATTGAAGCAGTTAATGTGGCATTTGAACCAGTATTTCGGAAGTTGAAGCATTTAGTAAAATTCAGACTCCATGACCCTTTTATACATTTATAAACAATGACGGCAACAATTATTGTAATTATAACTCCAAAGCTGGACATAGCTCTTGTTGTTCTTGTTTTTGAATCACTCCCAAATACTAGATCTGCAATTGAACGTTGGTTTGTTTGAATATCCTGTGCTAAATCTGCTAACTCTTTAAAGTTGACTTGTTTACTAAGAGGTGCTATATGTTCTGTATGTATATCATCATTCTTTTCTCCTACACAGCAATCATCATCAATTAAGCTTTTTGGTATGATTTTATCTTCAAGATAGGTTTTCATTTCGAATCCACCAGACATTGTGTAACTGACTGTTCTAGCTTCGCAATGACCTTCAAATTTTAAAATTCCTGTTCCAATCGGTAATGTAAGCACTTTTTCTTCTTTATCTTCTTCACAAATGCATCTTAATTTAGTTTCTTGACCTACTACAAATAACCATTGATTTTTGTTTGTTAATTTATGCCAATTTTCAATTATTCTTATTTTTCTTATATTACAATTACTAATTAAGTTTTTAAGCAGAATATTTACTTCATATTCATCTGAATCATAAGTTTCATAAAAATTTAAATCTTCACATACTTTTATTTTCTTATTGTCTATACTGTTTAAATTTAAGAATAAAAGATGTTTAAATTTAAGAATAAAAATTTCATTTAAAAATGTTTAAATGTAAGAATCAAACTTTCATTTAAAAACCATTCATTGATTTAATGCGTGATATCATCATGCAACTGTTACTACACGCGCATTTAAGTCAACTCAGCAATTTGTAGCTGATATTTTTAATTCATAATTTTCACTTAGAAACTAAGTACTGAAAGTGTGTATGATATCATAATCCACTATTGCTGTACGCACATTTTCTTAATACAACAATTTTATAGCCAGTAGTTTTATATACATTTAAAAGTAAATTTTGTATCCATGCGGTTTATTAGTTTTTTATTACATAGGATAGAATTTGATTTACAAAATTGTAATTTTGCAGAGTAGCATTTTTTTTGCAAGTAGTAACTAATAAGATGATGATATCAAGAATCTGATTGGTTAAGTTTTTTGCACATATAATTTTATTGTAGTTTAAAAGTTTTCTTTTTGCAAGAATTTATTTTAATAAAACAGTTTTATTCTAAACCTCAAAAAGAGAAGTTGTTTTAATTCTAGCTCCTGATACTAGTTCATAGTTCATCACTACCAAATTTTGTTTCATCATTTTGCACCAGAACTTATTATTACTAGTACTGAACTAGTGATAATAAATATTACTAAATTACTGTAAAGGTACTGAACCTTTGTAGTATTTATTTATCTACTCTCATCGGTGTACTTTTAGATTTATTAAAAAGGCGGATTGGTAAAAGAATCTTTTCGCTATATAAACATTTTGGTGACCCCGACGTGATTCTTTTTTTGTGTCATTTGTTTTTATTTTGTTTAAATAAAATTCATATTAAATAAAATTTTTAATCAGTGTTAATTTAAAGGTTTAAAATGAGCTTAGAATCAATCACAAATGAACAGGCCGACATTGGTCAACAATTAAGTGACCTAATTGACAGTCATAAAAATCTACGTACTAACCAACGTTCTGATGCAACGTACTGGAATGGTCAATTATCAACATTAATTGATATATTTAAAAAATTTGAACAAAATCATGATCAAGTTAAAACATTTGAAAGTGAAAATGCAAAACATAAGTATTTCAAAAATAATTATTTTGAAACAGTTAGAAGTGCAGTTACTAATTTCAAAGATAAACTTCTCACTGAAATACAGAGAATTGAAAATTCTGTACAAACTAATGATGCTACCAAACCCGACGATGAACCAAAGTCAAAACAGGCTGTGCATAATTTTGACTTTAAGGCATCAACACAAAGTATTGTACAGGAAGAGAGTAAAACTACACCAGATATAAAACGTCAAAATTTGCAATTTTCTATTTTATCACAGCATTTGAAGGTTATTGAAAATCAGTTGAATGAAAAACATAATAAATCATATTATGAAATGAAATTAAAATTGATTTCAGAATATTGGGAAGACATTTCAATGGTACATAAAAAACTTCTCACTGATTTAACAGAAGTTGAAAGGGCAGGATATTCATTGCATGAATTCGTGGCACTTGAGATTTGGGTGCACGACATATTCGCAGAATTGTCTTCAAAGGTTGATCAGAAAAGTGCTTCACAAAGGCAAGAAGTTAACAAGGTAACATATTCAAATGTAAAGTTACCAAAAATTACATTACCCACATTTGATGGAGAATATTTTTCATGGAAGCAATTTCGAGATTTATATGTTCAACTGATTCATAACACTGCAATTAGCAATGCCGAAAAAATGTTTTATTTGACAAGTAATTTAAGGGGCGAAGCAAAGGCTCTTATACAACACATCCCAGTTAGCGAAGAAAATTATAGATCCGCATGGGAAATTTTAGAAAATCGTTACAACAACGATCGTTTGCTAGCATCTGCATTGCTAGACAAATTGTGTAGTCAACAAGGTACACAACATGATTCAGCATTATCAATAAAAAATTTACATGATACAACACGTGAATGCATTATGGGTCTTAATAATATGGGCATACAAACTGATACGTGGAGCCCTATTTTAATCCATCTGCTACTGAAAAGGCTCGATAGACAAACACATAACTTATATGAGCAAACGTTGGAGTGTCCAAAGGAACTTCAATCACTAGAGGGCTTATTAAATTTTCTCGAATTACATTTTCATGCCCTAGAAGCATTGGGCAAAAAGGGGCGAGTCATACAAACTTCATCTATGAAAAGAGATAACACTCGTCCAAGTACTTTTATAGCATTTACAAATAATAAAACGTGTGTGTTGTGTCACGAGCATCATGCTTTATTTAATTGCAAAAAATTCTTAAGTTTTGATCCAAAACATAGAAAAGAATTATTAATAAAGCATAAGTTATGTCTCAATTGTATGAAAAATGGGCATTTTTCACCTGCGTGTTCTTCACGAGGATGCTCTAAATGTGGTAAAAAACATAATACATTAATTCACATATTGGGGGATGTTCAACGTCAAAACATGAATATTCAAAAGCCAGAAATTAAAGAATTGGCTACTAAGCAATCAAACACAACAATTACTGCATTAAGTACATTTTTCGATGATCGCACTAGAAAGATTAATCAAACACTTTTGAGTACAGTGTTAATCGATGTATTAAATCATGTTGGAAAGCCAGTTAAATGCAGAGCAATCTTAGACCCAGGCTCACAAGTTAATATTATTTCTAAGACCTTGCAGAAAAAACTTCATTTGCAAGAAACTCTGAACGATCTGGGAATTTCAGGCATTGGCGAGTCCAGCCATGAAACTCAAAAATGTGTACAACTCACAATTAATTCCAGAATAACCAATTTTAGTGCATGCATACGTGCTTATATATTACCAACAATAACTTCAGTACAACCATCATGCTTTGTAGACACTTCTAATTGGAAAATACCAGACAATATTAAATTAGCAGATCCTGAATTCTTTAAGCCTCAACGAATTGATTTATTAATCGGTGTTGAATTATTCTACAAACTTTTATCAATAGGGCAAATACAATTAGGTGAAAATTTGCCAACACTACAAAATACATTATTAGGTTGGGTTGTTAGTGGGCCTGTAGCTGAAAATTTAAGCAACGAGGCAATATGTTGTGTTTTAACAACAAATCAATCGAATTTAGAGCATCAAGTACAGAAATTTTGGAATTTAGAAGAGGTTGAACACAATAATTCAACTTTTACAGCACACGAAGAAAAATGTGAGAACCATTTCAATCAAAATGTTACAAGATCTGATTCTGGCCATTTTATGGTAAAATTGCCATTTAAACATAATCCGAAGACATTAGGTGAATCAAGAGAGATGGCAATTAAGCGATTTAACGCAATAGAGAAAAGGTTGTCTAAAGATCCATAAACTAAGAGGCAGTATTCCGAATTTATGAGTGAATATGTGCAATTGGGCCATATGGATCCAATTGATACCAAAAATATTCCAGATACTCATTATTTTTTACCTCATCATTGTGTTCTTAAACCAGATAGCACAACAACTAAATTAAGAGTGGTTTTCGACGCATCTGCGAAAACATCGTCAAATTTATCCCTCAACGATGTACTTCTTACAGGTCCTAAGATTCAAGAGGAGCTATTTTCAATTTTACTTCGATTCAGGTTTCCAAAATATGTATTTACAGCTGATATTGAGAAAATGTATCGGCAAGTATTGTTGGCACCTAAAGATAGACAATACCAATTATTGGTATGGAGAGACAATGAAAATCAACCTCTTCAATATTATCAATTGAAAACAGTAACATATGGGGTGACAACAGCTCCTTACTTAGCTGTAAAATGTTTACAACGGCTGGCAGAAGAAAATAGTCAAAAATATCATTTAGGTGCAGAATCTATTCAACGAGATTTTTATGTTGACGATGTAATGACTGGTGCTGATAGTTTAAGAGAAGCTCTAGACATCCAAGAACAGCTTGATAAAATTTTAATCTCAGGAGGCTTTAAACTGAGAAAATGGTGCGCGAATCATAAGGCGTTACTAAAATACATTCCAGTGGAAGACAGAGCAATTCAATTTGACTTACACGAAAACAATGACTATGCAATTAAAACTTTAGGCATGGTCTGGTCGCCAGCAACAGATGAATTCCAAGTGACAACCAAGGCAAATTTTAATTTAAAAATAACAAAAAGACAAGTTTTATCCGAAATTGCTCATCTTTTTGACCCGTTAGGTTTGATGAGTCCAGTAATAATACTGGCAAAAATCTTCTTACAAGAATTATGGAGTCTAAAATTAAACTGGGACGCAGCAGTGCCGTTAGAATTTCATTCGAAGTGGACTCAGTTTCGTGAACAGTTTCATAAATTAAGTGATATTAAAATACAACGCCACGTAGTGGGTGGTAATGTAGCAAGGAAGACTCAATTACACATTTTTTGTGATGCTTCAGAAAAGGCCTATGGAGCTGCATCATACATCAGGTCAGTTTGTGAAGATGGACGAATAATTGTACAATTACTATGCGCCAAGTCAAGAGTTGCACCAAAGTCATCGACAACATTGCTTCGACTAGAACTTGCTGCTGCTGTGCTTGCAGCTCAGTTATGCAAAAGAATTAAAACCGATTTAAAGTGGCAATCTACATGCACTTTATGGACAGATTCTGAAATCGTTTTATCATGGATAAACTCTGAATCGTCATCATTTCATACATTTGTAGCAAACAGGATAGGGACTATTCATCAGTCAACTACAACAGAACAATGGAGACATGTACCATCTAGAGAGAACCCAGCAGATCTAATTTCAAGAGGTATATTACCAAATAAACTTCAATCATGCAGTTTATGGTTTTACGGACCATTATTTTTGTATGGTCCAGAATCAAAATGGCCTAACTCATTTAAGGCCACTGAAACAATTTTAGAGAAGAAACAGTCAAAAATTGCACTATCAGCAGTTCACAAGTCTGACAATTTATTACAAATAATTGATCATCAAAACTCTTTTCACCATTTGCAACGAGTATTGGCTTATTGTCTAAGATTTACTCACAATTGTTGCAAATCAGAATATTCTCGACAAAAAAGTAATACTCTCAATGTGAATGAGTTAGAAAAAGCCTTAATAACAATATTTAAAATTTTACAAGCCGAAGTTTTTCAAGATGACATAAAAGGTCTGATGAAACATCAACAAGTAAGTGCCAACAGCTCATTACTTTCGCTAAGTCCATTTTTGGATAAAAAAGGAATCTTAAGAGTTGGTGGAAGACTCTCGGAGGCAGACATATCATATGACGCAAAACATCCTATGCTTTTATCATATGGTCACTCAGTTGTCAAATTATTATTCGCTCATTATCATAAGGAGAACAAACATGCAGGGCCTCAGGCTCTATTAGCAATCATGAGACAACGGTTTTGGGTGATAAAGGGTAAAACTATGGCTCGTTCAACAATGTTAAATTGTGTCAGATGTACCAAGGCAAAACCAAAGTTTTTGACACAAATTATGGGAAATTTACCTGAAAAAAGAGTACAGCCAGCAAGGCCTTTTATTAATTCTGGAGTCGATTTTGCCGATCCATTTTGGATTCATTTCAAAGTTCGAGGTAAAAAACCTATAAAAGCATACATAGCGATATTTTGCTGTTTTGCCACCAAGGCGGTACATATTGAAGTTGTAAGTGATCTTACTACGGAAGCCTTTATTGCAGCATTAAAACGATTTATTAGCAGGAGAGGCCATTGCCAAAATTTGCATTGTGACAATGCAACAAATTTTGTAGGAGCAAAAAATGAACTTCAAGAACTTCAAGAAATTATATTTTCTAAACACGCTGGTGAAAGAATATGTCAATTTTGTTCAACAAAGAGCATCAATTTTAGCTTTATTCCACCACGAGCACCACATTTTGGCGGATTATGGGAAGCTGCAGTAAAATCAGCTAAATATCTTTTCAAGCGAAGCGTTGCAGCATCATCTTTGACATATGAGGAACTAGAGACAGTGATGGTAGAAATTGAAGCTATTTTAAATTCGAGACCATTAACACCGATGTCATCAAGTCCAAATGACTTAACAGCCCTCACCCCAGGTCATTTTCTTATCGGTGAGCCACTAACTAGCATTGTGGATCCTCACGCTGAACCAAGAAAGGGTAATCTTCTGTATCGCTGGAAAATAGTAACACATTTAAAAAATGAATTTTGGCAACGATGGACAAAGGAATATTTGAGTGAACTTCAGCATCGATACAAATGGAACACCGAATTCAGCAACATACATCCAAATATGATGGTGATATTGAAGGAAGACAATTTGCCTGTTATGTCATGGCCGTTGGGTCGAATTGTCAAACTTATCGAAGGTAATGATAACAAGGTCAGAGTCGCAGACGTAAAAACTGCAAATGGCATATTAAGAAGGCCTATACATAGGTTGGCTCCGTTACCCATTCAAGAAAATAACGAAGACGAAACAAAAACATGTAAAAATTCAAATTTCGAAGATGATTCAGATAGCGACAAAAAGAAAGAGTCTGATGATAAGAACGGTGAGCAAAATGATAAAAGGGCCTCCAAGAGGCTCATAACTGATGATCCAAAACGACAAAACATACAAGGAATGTCGAAAAAACCACGATCAACAACAGCATTACTTGGTACCTTGCTAATGACGTGTTTATTTTATGCCAATATTAGGTCAAATGCAAATGAAACAGTTTCCATCACCACCAGGTATATATTTTGAAAACGTAGGTAATGCTCATTTAATGACGAACGAATGGAATTTGATTATATATTTTAACACAAGCACGTTATTGAGTAAAGTAAAACTTATGCAGCAAGCTATTGACAACTTGTCCAAAATTTGTAACCACACAAGGGATGCATCAAATTGTCACAATACAATAACTCAGTTTTCTGAATCTGTACTACAGATAGATATGAATAACCAGCTGTTATTAAGACACGAAAACTCATAACTAAGAACAAAAAGAGGAGCTTTGAATATTATTGGAAACATTGCGCATTCGTTATTTGGAGTATTGGACGAAGAATATGCAGAAAATATGCATTCAGTTATCGAAAATTTAAGGGATCGTGACAATCATTTATTGAATTTAATTAAAAATCAGACAAGCATTTTAGATTCAACAGTGAATATTATCAAAAATATTGAAAAAACAACTGACGTTATAATTAAACAAGTAAATCTAAAAGTTAATCAAACTTTGGACCATTTAAAGGCCATAGATCGCTCTCAAAAGGAATTAAGGTCAATTCAAGTATTTAATACACTTGCATTGCAAGTTATAATGATGTTAAACAATCAGCAACAAATGCAGAGTGCTCATTTTGACATAATTATTGACGCTCATCATGGTAAAATCAACCCGTTATTAATAACTCCAGTACAAATGTTAGAACAACTTAAGATAATACGCGAAAATTTACCAGTTTCACTAAGATTGCCAGGCAATTCTGAAAACTTAATCAAACTGTACAATTTAATGTCAGTTGAAGGGCGATTACAAGAAAATAATATTATCTTTCGGTTGAAGTTGCCACTTTTTTCGAATGATCAATTTGAATTATTACATGTAATTCCGGTACCATTTTACATTAATAAAACATGGAAAAGTATTGATGTCGATGAGAAATTTCTTATAATAAACCTGCACAGAGATCAATATTATCCGTTACAAGAACAAGAACTTAAAAAGTGTATTGTGAGTGAAAATGAATACATCTGCAAACAACATCATCCATTATATATGAAAGGTGCAAAAGAAAACTCTTGCGAAATAATTACCATAGGACAATGGTCATTACAACCAACATGCAGGTTAAAGGTAATTAACAAACCACCGCATTGGATTCAATTATTAAATCCAAATCAATGGATATATTCTTTATCAAAACAAACAACAATCAATATAGTGTGTGGTACACATGTTTTTCCTTAAATTAATTTCAAAATCTGGCACACTGACCTTAAACTCAAGTTGTTCAATAAAAGACGAATTGTTATCAATTCATGGTCACAACGTATACACAATGAAGATCAAAAGCAGTTTCACGCCGATACGAAATATAAGTGATTTTACGACAAATTTTGATTACTTTGATGATCATGAAAATTCTAAAAATAACATCACCGAAATTGAGAGCAGAATCATTAAACTGAAGGGAGAAGAAGGTTTTAAGGACAATCTTAATACACATGATATTCATCATTACACACTTGGTTACATCATAATACTATGCATAGTGGGTGCACTAATAGTCATACTTATTAGGCGATATAAAAGTCGTAAAAATCGATCAATTTCATCAGCAGCAACACATCATGAATTACCACAGAAAAATTTTGAATTTCCAGAATCAACAATTTGAGCATAGTATGCTCAAGGCGGGGAGGATGTTTAAATTTAAGAATAAAAGATGTTTAAATTTAAGAATAAAAATTTCATTTAAAAATGTTTAAATGTAAGAATCAAACTTTCATTTAAAAACCATTCATTGATTTAATGCGTGATATCATCATGCAACTGTTACTACACGCGCATTTAAGTCAACTCAGCAATTTGTAGCTGATATTTTTAATTCATAATTTTCACTTAGAAACTAAGTACTGAAAGTGTGTATGATATCATAATCCACTATTGCTGTACGCACATTTTCTTAATACAACAATTTTATAGCCAGTAGTTTTATATACATTTAAAAGTAAATTTTGTATCCATGCGGTTTATTAGTTTTTTATTACATAGGATAGAATTTGATTTACAAAATTGTAATTTTGCAGAGTAGCATTTTTTTTGCAAGTAGTAACTAATAAGATGATGATATCAAGAATCTGATTGGTTAAGTTTTTTGCACATATAATTTTATTGTAGTTTAAAAGTTTTCTTTTTGCAAGAATTTATTTTAATAAAACAGTTTTATTCTAAACCTCAAAAAGAGAAGTTGTTTTAATTCTAGCTCCTGATACTAGTTCATAGTTCATCACTACCAAATTTTGTTTCATCATTTTGCACCAGAACTTATTATTACTAGTACTGAACTAGTGATAATAAATATTACTAAATTACTGTAAAGGTACTGAACCTTTGTAGTATTTATTTATCTACTCTCATCGGTGTACTTTTAGATTTATTAAAAAGGCGGATTGGTAAAAGAATCTTTTCGCTATATAAACATATACTTTTACAATTTAAAATGTTTGTTAATAGATATTTTTCTTTATTATATATATATAAAATAAATTGTAATTTCTTTGTGGTAATGGAATTATTCGATATAAAATAAACTTTTCATAAGAAATTAATGGTATTTCAATTAGAAATATTAATCTATTATCTTTTACATAAGCAATTAAGTTCATTATTTCATAAAATTGATATATATTTTCAATACTTAACTCTATTGGGTATTTTAATTTGTCATTATCTTTATATTTAAGTAATGTCTCATATACTTGGTTTGGTGCAATTACATCTGGATGAACTATAGATTGTTTTGCAAAAAGTATAATATTTATTATTTTATCTAAATCTTTTTCTGTGTCTAACAATATAAAATCTAAATATTCAAAAAGCTCATCAAGTTTTACATCATGTACAATAGATCTTATTCTATTTTGTTCTTGTGATTCATAAAATTCTAATTGTTTTACAATTTCGTTTACTTTTAATCTCATATCTTCTAATTGAGTGGTTGAGTGATTAAGATTTTCCAATGTCTTTTTTACAATAACTATTTGTTCCTGTAATACTTTGGTAGTTTTCTCTTGTTTATCCTGTAACTTATCTATCATTTTATCGTAAATTTCACCATCTTCACTATCTAATGTTCCAAAAATTTCTTTCAACCCTGAATCTATAAATTTAATCCATGCTCGTTTATTTCTAGAATCTTTTCCCAAGAGATGATATATTGTTTGATGTTCTCTATGTAATAATGGTAATTTGTTTTTAATAGTATGTCTTATTTTATTACAAACTGTTAGGCTAGTATTCCCTGATTTACATATTGAATCTACTTTATCTGATGTGTGTTTAATAATATTATACCTTTCAGAGATATAATCTATATCAATATGGCTTACTATGGTTAACTGTCCTTCCCTTATAAAAATATTCCCAAGATTTTCATAGTAAAGTCCAGGTGATTTTTCGATCGGATGTATTGTCACAAACCCATTAGATCTGAAAATTATGCTGGTTTAGTAATGTTGAAATTATACTTTAAAATACCTTTTCCTTTAACCTTAACATAAACATATAACGTTCTTTGCTGGAGAAAATTTGGTTCTTGCGTATGAGTCAAATTTATATTCTATATCTGGTTTTTCCTCTTACAAGGTTTCTTGCAAAGTTCGTTATGGATTTAGGAGCAACGTAGTTCTAAGGCACAGGAAAGCTCGCCGCTCCAGGGTTCGGGTTTTTCGTTGTCCTGTGATTCTGTATGTAAATTCTAAATAAAAAAACTTATATTTCTTATTACAATAAACAAACTATTTATTCAAGTCAGACTCCTATTCTGTACAGTATTATGCCCTACGCTATGCTTATATTATATTTTATACTAGTATTTTTGATAAGTCTCAATATTCGAAAGAGAGATGTAATTGAGTTATATGTATTTCGGTGTGTCACAAATGTCTCGTGAGACTTTTAGGATGGCCCACGGTTTTACGTGATCCTTTTATAATTATCGACCTTAACGCGGTACGTGTCCTATCAGGTAGTTGATATGGGACTGCCATAACTTGTGTTAACCTAAACGTGAACTTTAACGCGACACGTGTCCTATCAGGTTGTTAAGGTGAGTTAGCCGGCGAACCCAAGATCTTCGACGGAGGGTTAAGATCTGGAGGAACAGCACGTGGGTAGTGGGTGGGGTATCGGTATGGTCTTGGTAACTTATGCGTCTATTTACGAACGGTAGGTATCTTGATAATGTCGTGGACTGATTATGGATTCAGCCAGCGTACTAAATATCAGGAGCGGAACGAAAGGATTCCTTAGCAATGTCGTGGACTGACTACGTACCAAGTATATCTGTCGTAGTTCAGCCGCGTACTAGATACTAAGAACGGTGGGTATCCTGATAATGTCGTGGTCTGACTACGTACCAAGTATGTCTGTCGTAGCTCAGCCAGCGTACTAAATATCAGGAGCGGTACGGAAGGATTTCTTAGCAATGTCGTGGACTGACTACGTACCAAGTATATCTGTCGTAGCTCAGCCGCGTACTAGATACTAAGAACGGTGGGTATCCTGATAATGTCGTGGTCTGAGTACGTACCAAGTATGTCTGTCGTAGCTCAGCCAGCGTACTAAATATCAGGAGCGGTACGGAAGGATTTCTTAGCAATGTCGTGGACTGACTACGTACCAAGTATATCTGTCGTAGCTCAGCCGCGTACTAAATACTAAGAACGGTAGGTATGAGGGAAGAAAAGTTTTAAGTATTTTACCACTTACCAGTATTCCTCTTCGATGTTCTCCGTCTGAGTTCACCAAGCTAACTCACTGACTAGCAAATTCGATTCTGCTTTTATACTATTTTGAGGGGGTCACGTGACTTAAACTTTGTTATTTTTTTTTTAATCCGGGTATAGATATGTATTGAACAGGGTAAATCCGGTTTACGGCGGTTTTAACTTTGTTATTATTTTTCTTAATCCGGGTACAAAAAGGTAATATACGGTATGTAATAAACAGGGTAAATCCGGTTTTCGGTGGTTTTTATTTGTACCTAACATTTTTTCTTTTTTTTTGTACTATGGAACTTCGTTACATCCCCCCGCTATTTGCTAAAAAGAAAAATACAAAATATTTCTTATTTTGGATTTTTCTTTTACATGTTAAGTTTTGTTTTTCTCTTTTTCTTTTTTTTTCTAATGTGTGTTTTTTTTTTTTTTTTATTTATTTATTTATATTTTTTTTTTTGTATTTATGTATTTAATTCATAATTTTTTCTAATCCTATTATATAAAATTCATTTTTTTTTCAAAATTACTAATATCAAACAAAAAATATTATTTCTCTTAATCCTAATATAAATCCTAATTCTATAAAATTGCAAAAAATGTTAATTCGAAAAAACATTAAACTTCTAATCTCTTAAAATTGGACTAACCCTTCAACGTAACTGCTTCATTATCGTGGATTTTTATTTCAACCTTTTGTCGGTTGAAATCATAGCTCCGGTATCTTCCCAGTGTGAGTTTAAGGATCTTCGGCCTCAGGATCCGAATTATGTACTCGACCTACGTGGCTGCGGAACACGTCAGTGTCGCCGGTTGTGGTTGAGAACTTGATGGTGATGATTGTCGTTCTGTTGTTTCCTGTAACCTCTTCTTTTCAATGGCCTGTGTTATTTCGGTTACCCGCAGTGAATATGTTTGGTGGTCTACCATTCGTGGTGTTGATTGGGATGGTTGTTGTGTTAGTTGCTGTGGCGGTAGTTGTTGTGTTGGTGATTGTTGTTGCGGCGGTGGTCGTTGTGGTGGTAGTTGTTGTAGTGATGGCTGTTGTTGCTGTGGTTGTTGTACTGGTGGTTGTGGTTGTGATGGTTGTGGTTGTGATGGTTGTGGTTGTGATTGTTGTTGTTGTGGTGGTTGTTGTTGTGATGATTGTTGCTGTTGTGATGGTTGTTGTTGTAGTGGTTGTGAATGTTGTTTTGGCGGTGGTTGTTGCTGTGGTAATTGTTTTGGTGGTTGTGGTTGTGATTGTTGTTGTTGTTGTGATGGTGGTGGTTGTTTTGGTGGTGGTACTTTTGCTTGGGGTCCAGGCTCTTCGTCTTCATCGTCCGTACCAAATAAATCCTTCAATAAACGTCGTCGCCTGTTCTCCTGTGGTGGTGGTGTCCACGGCTTGAATCTTTTTTTAATGTTGACCACGGTCCTTTTCTGCATCTGTGCCTCGATCTTTCTTAGCTTAATCGCCTTTTCTTTATTTACTTTCCTGGCTTCTTCCGCTTTCTTAATTAATACCTTACTCGGTGCCATCTCGGAAATTAATGATTTATATGGGTTGATGTTCCCCCTTTTATACCTTTTACTTGTCTTGTAAATCGTCTTCCCTTTAAATTTTTCTAGTATTATTCTACCTGCATTATTTTTATATTTTTCCCATATTGTACCCGCATTATTTTTTCATTTTGGTTTCTCCGCATTTGGGCTTAAAGGGTTGTGTTCTTTTGGTTTTCTTATGAATGTTGGATTTTCTGAGTTTTCTGATGTACGTTCATTTATCTTGTGCCATTTTATTACTTTTATAAATCCCACATTTTGGCTTGAAGGGTAGGCTTCTTGTTCAGGTTTCTCGGTAGGATTTTCATCTGGTTCGGCTGGTTTCAAGTCCTTCAAATGCGCTATTTTTGTCGTGGAACCTTCCTTGCTAATTCTGACAATTACCGGTGATGTGTATTCCAGGATCTTGTAGGGTCCATCGTATTTTGGTGCTAACTTGGCGTTGAAATTTTTCTCTTTTGCTGACAAGTGATGTTCTTTCCTCCATACTAGCTCTCTAATTTTCGGTTTCCAGTTTCGTTTCCCAAGGTTATAGTGATGACTTTGTTTGCTAAATGCTTTAGCCATGTTGATTTTCACGAGATCGTAAATTTCCTTAAGCCTTTTGTTTACTGATTCAGGCTTTTCGGTGGTACAGGGAGTGCTTATCGTGACTTGATTGTACAGTGTTTCCGCTGGTTTTTTGCTGGTATTGAGGGCTAGCATTAGTTCGGCCAAATTTTCGTCCCAAGTTTTCTGGTCTTGTTTGGTGTATTGAGCAATCATTGTTTTGATGGTCCTATTCATTCTTTCGGTGGGGTTTGCTTGGGGAGTGTACGGTGGTGTTAATTGATGACGTATTCCATAACTTCCTAATAGGTTCTTAAATTGTTTACTGGTATATTGACTGCCATTATCGCTAATAAAGATCTTGGGGTATCCGTATCTGGAAATGACCCTTTCTTTAAATTGCTTGATCAAGATGGAGGTAGTTGCACTTCGTATAGCAGTAAACTCTGTCCATTTCGTGAATTTATCGTGGAATACAAGTATCATCGTATTTCCTTTTTTGGAGCGAGGTAGTGGACCGACAAAGTCCGAGCAGACAGTTTCCCAAGGTTTTGACGGTATCGTGCTATACATTTTCCCAGGTTGTTGTTGTTGTTGCACCTTGTACTGTGCACAAGACTTGCAATTTTTTACGTATTTCGCTATATCTCTAAACATTCCTGGCCAGTAGTAGTATTTCGCGATTCGGGTACTGGTTTTACGGATTCCTAGGTGTCCTGCTGTTACATCGTCATGATTTTCAAGAAGTACCTTTGACCTTAGTGTTTTCGGTATACAAAGTTTCCAGCTAGGTCCTACTTCATCAGTTTCTGGTATATGGAAGCGGCGGTAAAGTTGTTCATTTTCGAGTTTATAATCTGGTTCTAATTCGGGGGTTTCTTTTACTTTGGCGGACTTTTGCTCGTACCAAGAACATTTCGGTGTGGTTGCGGTAATGTAAAAGATATCGGTGTCTTCGGTATTCGGTAGCGGTTGTCTTGATAAAGCATCTGCCATTACGTTTAGTTTGCCTTTCCGGTATTTGATCTCAAAATCAAATTGTTGTAATTCTAAGGCCCATCTCGTAAGTCTTTCTGAAGGGTTTTCGATCGAGTTTAGCCATCGTAGAGCCTGGTGGTCGGTAATTACTGTGAAGTGGAATCCTTCTAGGTATGGTCGCATCTTCCTTATTCCCCATATAACAGCTAGGCATTCTTTCTCGGTTACTGAATATTTCTTTTCGGCGTCGGTCAAGGTTCTGCTGGCATACGCTATCACTTTTTCGTTTCCTTCTATTTCCTGGCTGAGGACTTCTCCAAGGCCTTCGTCACTGGCATCAGTTTGTAGAAGTAAAGGTTTTGTGAAGTCTGGGCATGCAAGAACTGGAGATTCGGTGAGTTTGGTTTTAATTTCCTCGAAAGCCTTTTGCTGCTCGTTGTCCCATTTCCATTGTCGAGCTTTCTTCAAAAGTTTTGTTAGGGATGACGTGATATTTGAAAACGGTATTTGGAGTTCTTGGATGGCTCGAATTTTATCTGGATCGGTGCGGATACCGTCCCTGCATACAACATGTCCTAGGTATTTTATCTCTGTTTTGAAAAATTCACATTTATCCAGGTTTTTTTTTCAGGTTTGCAGATATTAGGCGGTTGAGTACTTCTTGGAGATGTTCCATATGTTCTTCGAAACTTCTGCTGACGATGATTATATCGTCTAAGTACGTAAAGCTGTATGGTTCCAATTCTGGTCCTATAACCTGATCTAAAATACGCTGAAATGTTGCTGGTGCGGAATGTAGGCCAAACGGCATCACTTTCCACTGGTATAAACCTCTTCCTGGTACAGTGAATGCTGTATATTGTCGGCTATCTTTGTCCAGTGGTATCTGCCAGTATCCATTCTTAAGATCTATGGTTGAGATGAAATATGCTCCTTTTAATTTGTCCAGTATTTGACCTATTTGGGGTAGCGGGTACGCATCTTTTACGGATTTCTCATTCAGGATACGGTAGTCTATACCAAGTCTCCATCCTCCTTGCTTTTTCTTTACGAGAACTATGGGAGAGCTGTAAGGACTTGACGATGGTTCGATCTTTTTCGCTCGTAACAGTTCATCAATTTCTTCGTCTATAATTTTCTGCATTGCCGGATTGCGCGGATAATAACGTTGTTTAAACGGTTGTTCGGTCTTCATTCGGATCACATGTTTACCTACGGTCGTTGGCTGGTTTATTTCGTTAAATTTCTGTGTGTATTTATTTATCAGTTCCTGGAAACATGTTGTCTGTTTATCTTTTAATTCGGTTGACATATTAACGGCGAATAATGAGGACGTTCGTATTCCTCGATCGGATGGACTTAGTCTTTGTTTAAAGATACTAATGTTTATTTTACTTTTATTCAGGAAATCCACTCCTAAAATCAGTGGTTCGGGTAGACCTGGCATGTAGAAAAATGTATGCTGGACCATGTGTTTCTTGTAGGTTACTGTTATTAGGTATCTTTCGTTGCAAGTACTTTCTGATCCATTTGCCATTTGTGTTTGTAATTGTATCTTTTCTACCGGAGGATTGAAATTTTTAACATGTTGTCTAATTTTGTAGATTATAAAGGAAAATACGGATCCAGTATCAATTAATGCTTTGAAGGATTTTCCGAATATTTGTATGGTGATTATGAAGCGGGGGTCAGTTGGTGGTCGTTGCAGAGAGGCGGTGTGGTGCTTTGGAGCGAATAGTTGCCTCTGTTTTCCATTGCTCCTTGTTCTTTTCCCGGATTCCTTGGTGCGTTGTTTCGGCATTTGCAATCTTTCGAGAATATATCCAGTGTGCCACACCTTGAACAGAATATTTTTCTCTTATTCTTACATTTTATCCTTCTGTGACCGCGTTCTTCACAGCGCCAACAGCACTCCTCTTTGTTGTAGTTGGTTATAACGTAGTAGGATTTGGTCCTTATAGGTTCCCTTTTCCTTTCGATTTCATTCGGGCGGTAGTTTCTCCAATTAGCTTTCACATGCTCGAATTCCTCAGCTGCACGTAGTTACTGGAAGGTTACTGAAATCTCTAGGTTTGATATAGAGCCGGTATTCAGGTGATAAATTTTCATAAATCCTTTCCAACTTTTCTCCTTTACTAACCCCATCTTGCCACCTTTGCATGGATTGAATGGCGGTTATATAATCTTTAGCTCTTTCTCCATGTTTCTGGATTCTTGCTCTTATATCATCTGCTAACTTAATTTTGAATCGTGGAGGTAGGAAAAACATCTTATAATCGGTGACGAAGTCATTCCATGATGACCACTGGTCTTTGTTATTACGGTACCATGCTAACGCAGTTCTAGTTAGGACCTCGGGTAAACATTTCAATAACTTGTCCAACGGTATCTGGTAACTTTCGGCTAGTTCTTCAATTCGTTCTATAAAACTTAAGGGGTCTTGTCCTTGATCAAACCTTACGTTCCATTTACGAACTTTATCTATGATTTCTGCATCGGTCAGGCTTGATACTTCTGGTCTTTTTCTTTCGTTCTGCTCCTGTGTCATCACATACTGGTTATTCGATGTTGGTGCGTATGGATATTGGTGTTGTATACCAAAACCGGGGGTCGTTTCATTCCACTGTGTATTTAGGTTGACACTTGATGTTGGAACTTGCTGGTGAGTTGCTTGTGGTATTTTCGAATTGTTGAACATTGGTCGAGTTTGAAATTGAACACCAGGTGGGTTTGTAGCGGTTGACTGGAATGGGTACTGCACGGTTGTTTGATTACTAAACGCTGTCACGTTTTGATTTCCGGTCATGCATTCATTTCGGGTATATATACCAGAGATCGGTAAGTTGTTTTCGGCGGATGAAAACGCGGGTCTAGTATATACGGCGGTGGTAACGGTATTCGGTTGATGCATGGTCGTGGTTGCGTAGCTAAGTCCATAACTGGTGTTGTAACTTGTATTAACCATTATCACATCTTGATTTTCGGCCATGCATGCATTTCGGGTATTTATACCAGAGATCGGTAAGTTGTTTTCGGCGGATGAAAACACGGGTCTGGTATATACGGCGGTGGTAACGTCATTCGGTTGATGCATGGTCGTGGTTGCGTAGCTAAATCCATAACTGGTGTTGTAATTTCTTCGCATGATCAATTCGTTCAACAATTGCACTTCGGGAGAAGCATGTGCGGCTAAGCTTTGATGTCTGGATGACGTTGCGGTTGCATGATTTCCTTCGTGATTGTAGCTTCTTTCTAGTATCGATTCATTCCGGTATGCCAGAACATTCCTTCTCTGTTTCTTCAGGTATTCTTCCAATCTAGCCCTTAATTTTGTCATTTGACCTGTAGTCTTCAAATTTCCGTTTTCTGCATTCCTCCATGAGTTCTTTCTTATTTAGTCCATTGATCCAATCGTGGTTACTGGTTCTTCAGAATCTGACATCTTCTGAGTCTTAACTTGTTGTTCATATTTTGTGTAAGAATAATATAAGTCCCTGCTCGGGCGCCAAATTTATAACGTTCTTTGCTAGAGAAAATTTGGTCCTTGCGTATGAGTCAAATTTATATTCTATATCTGGTTTTTCCTCTTACAAGGTTTCTTGCAAAGTTCGTTATGGATTTAGAAGCAACGTAGTTCTAAGGCACAGGAAAGCTCGCCGCTCCAGGGTTCGGGTTTTTCGTTGTCCTGTGATTCTGTATGTAAATTCTAAATAAAAGAACTTATATTTCTTATTACAATAAACAAACTATTTATTCAAGTCAGACTCCTATTCTGTACAGTATTATGCCCTACGCTATGCTTATATTATATTTTATACTAGTATTTTTGATAAGTCTCAATATTCGAAAGAGGGTTTTACGTGATCCTTTTATAATTATGGACCTTAACGCGGCACGTGTCCTATCAGGTAGTTGATATGGGACTGCCGTGACTTGTGTTAACCTAAACGTGAGCTTTAACGCGACACGTGTCCTATCAGGTTGTTAAGGTGAGTTAGCCGGCGAACCCAAGATCTTCGACGGAGGGTTAAGATCTGGAGGAACAGCACGTGGGTAGTGGGTGGGGTATCGGTATGGTCTTGGTAACTTATGCGTCTATTTACGAACGGTAGGTATCTTGATAATGTCGTGGACTGATTATGGATTCAGCCAGCGTACTAAATATCAGGAGCGGAACGAAAGGATTCCTTAGCAATGTCGTGGACTGACTACGTACCAAGTATATCTGTCGTAGTTCAGCCGCGCACTAGATACTAAGAACGGTGGGTATCCTGATAGTGTCGTGGTCTGACTACGTACCAAGTATGTCTGTCGTAGCTTAGCCAGCGTACTAAATATCAGGAGCGGTACGGAAGGATTTCTTAGCAATGTCGTGGACTGACTACGTACCAAGTATATCTGTCGTAGCTCAGCCGCGTACTAAATACTAAGAACGGTGGGTATCCTGATAGTGTCGTGGTCTGATTACGTACTAAGTATGTCTGTCGTAGCTCAGCCAGCGTACTAAATATCAGGAGCGGTACGGTAGGATTTCTTAGTAATGTCGTGGACTGATTACGTACCAAGTATGTCTGTCGTAGCTCAGCCACGTACCAAATACTAAGAACGGTGGGTATCCTGATAATGTCGTGGTCTGACTACGTACCAAGTATGTCTGTCGTAGCTCAGCCAGCGTACTAAATATCAGGAGCGGTACGAAAGGATTCCTTAGCAATGTCGTGGACTGACTACGTACCAAGTATATCTGTCGTAGATCAGCCACGTACCAAATACTAAGAACGATGGGTATCCTGATAATGTCGTGGTCTGACTACGTATCAAGTATGTCTGTCGTAGCTCAGCCGCGTACTAAATACTAAGAACGGTGGGTATCCTGATAATGTCGTGGTCTGACTACGTACCAAGTATGTCTGTCGTAGCTCAGCCAGCGTACTAAATATCAGGAGCGGTACGGTAGGATTTCTTAGTAATGTCGTGGACTGATTACGTACCAAGTATGTCTGTCGTAGCTCAGCCACGTACCAAATACTAAGAACGATGGGTATCCTGATAATGTCGTGGTCTGACTACGTATCAAGTATGTCTGTCGTAGCTCAGCCAGCGTACTAAATATCAGGAGCGGTACGAAAGGATTCCTTAGCAATGTCGTGGACTGACTACGTACCAAGTATATCTGTCGTAGCTCAGCCGCGTACTAAATACTAAGAACGGTGGGTATCCTGATAATGTCGTGGTCTGACTACGTACCAAGTATGTCTGTCGTAGCTCAGCCAGCGTACTAAATATCAGGAGCGGTACGGAAGGATTTCTTAGCAATGTCGTGGACTGACTACGTACCAAGTATATCTGTCGTAGATCAGCCAGCGTACTAAATATCAGGAGCGGTACGGTAGGATTTCTTAGCAATGTCGTGGACTGACTACGTACCAAGTATGTCTGTCGTAGTTCAGCCAGCGTATTAAATATCAGGAGCGGTACGGTAGGATTTCTTAGTAATGTCGTGGACTGATTACGTACCAAGTATGCCTGTCGTAGTTCAGCCGCGTACTAGATACTAAGAATGGTGGGTATCCTTATAATGTCGTGGTCTGACTACGTACCAAGTATATCTGTCGTAGCTCAGCCGCGTACTAAATACTAAGAACGGTGGGTATCCTGACAATGTCGTGGACTGACTACGTACGAAGTATATCTGTCGTAACTTAGCCGCGCACTAGATACTAAGAACGGTGGGTATCCTGATAGTGTCGTGGTCTGACTACGTACCAAGTATGTCTGTCGTAGCTCAGCCAGCGTACTAAATATCAGGAGCGGTACGGAAGGATTTCTTAGCAATGTCGTGGACTGACTACGTACCAAGTATGTCTGTCGTAGCTCAGCCGCGTACTAAATACTAAGAACGGTAGGTATGAGGGAAGAAAAGTCTTAAGTATTTTACCACTTACCAGTATTCCTCTTCCTCATTTTCTTTTAAACGTTTTCACATTTCTACTTAATGCATCAGCAACATAATTATCTTTCCCTTTTATGTATTTCATCTCGTAATTATATTCCTCAAGACACAACCTCCACCTGACTAAACTAGAACTCGGATCTTTCACATTAAAGAGCCACAATAAAGGCTTATGGTCAGTATGTAATTGAAATCTCCGTCCATATACATACGGCCTAAATTGTTTCACTGCCCATACAATGTTTAGACATTCTTTTTCTGTCACATTATAATTCCTCTCTGCTCTATTAAGAGTTCTACTAATATAACTAATTGGTAACTCCGTACCATCTACTGACTTTTGCGATAGTACTCCGCCTATTGCAACATTACTTGCATCAGTAGTTATTATAAACTCCTTATTGAAATCGGGAAATTGCAGTATTGGTTCAGTGATCAATTTCTCTTTTAATTTTTTAAAACCCTCTATTTGTTCTAGACCCCATTCAAACTCAGATTCCTTTTTCAATTAGGGTATTCACTTCAAATTGCGTAAGTCTCGTATTTCGCGTAAGTCGCGTATTCTTCGTATTTCTCATACGAATTCTCGTGAAAATACGAAGAATACGCGACTTACGCGAAATACGAGACTTACGCAGTTTGAAGTGAATACCCTTAATAATCTTGTCAAGGGAAGAGCTAACTTGCTGAAATTCGGTATAAACTTCCTATAATATCCTAATATTCCCAAAAATGTTTTAGTCTCTTTTTGATTACTTGGATATGGTATATTCTTGATTGCCTCAATTTTTCTCTTATCGGGTTTTACCCCTTCATTGGAAATTACATGTCCCAAGTAAACGACTTCTTTCCGAAGAAACTCACATTTTGTAGGCTGAAGTTTGAAATTCGCTTTTCTAAGTTTACTAAAGATTTCTTTGCACTTTTCTTCATGATCTTTCAGGCTTTTTGCATATATTACGATGTCATCTACGTATATAAAGCATTTCACAGACTGACAACCTAATAAAACCGAATTCATCAAACGTTGGAATCTACTTGGTGCAGATTTCAATCCAAAAGGCATACGGTTAAACTCGTAGTGGCCATAAGGTGTACTAAATGCGGTTTTACATTTGTCTTCTTCTTTCATTGGAATTTGATGGAACCCAGAAGTTAAGTCAAGAGTAGTAGAATATTTACTATTCTCCAACTGATCAAGAATTTCCGTAATATTCGGCAATGGATATGAGTCTCCTATAGTAACGTCATTCAGTTTTCGATAGTCTATGACGATACGCCATTTAGTGTTACCGCTAGTGTCTGACTTTTTCGGGACAACCCACAAAGGACTTGACCATGGACTTTGACTCGGCCTAATGATGCCATCAGTAAGCATCTTGTTTATTTGGGTATTTACTTCCTGCTGATGTACTTTTGGAAACCGATATGTTTTTGCACATATTGGTTCTGTGTCTTTTAACAAAGAATTTTCATGGAATGTTGCAGTGGTTATTGACAATGGTTCGTTTTCAACTGAAAAAATGTCACAGTATTCTTTGACAAGCTGATAAACGCTTTCTTTTTCTTCATGATTTAAATGTTCAACTCTTAAATTACTTTTTATTTGTGACCAACGACTTGAACTTTGATTTTCATTACTTTGAAAAACAAATTTAGAATCTAAAGTTTCAAATTCAGGTCCTAAACCAGAGTTTTTAAAACGAACTGGTAATTCCCTAGTATTAACATAACTAACTATTGCTTCTCTTTTGTCGTTAGTTCTAGTAATACATTCTGTTATAAAAACATTAGGAAAAATTTCTTTTTTGTGGACCCATATATCGGAATTTGGATCAGCCTCTGCTATCCAAATCTTACAAATAAATTCACTTCTTTCTGGAATGACTATGCTTCTGTTGTCATCATATATTAAGTAAGTATTCATTTCTTCATTTTCAAGTTTATCATTTTGAAAGTTGACATTAAATTTATATATTTTTTTAAAAAATCATTTCCAATAATTCCCTCAAAACCTTCAACAACATAATTCACTGTATAAAATTTATGGTTAAAAATACAAACTGAGTTCAAACTTGGATAAAAAGATAATTCTAAATTAACTGTACCTGTAGTTTTCCTAAACCCACCATTAAGATCGATAATATCTATTAAACTGTCTGTGTTGACTATGAAATTTTGATCGCACATAATATCTTCTTTTATCAATGAAATTTCGGCCCCCGTATCTACTAAAAACTTATATTTATTACCAGAGATATTTAATACTACAAGAGGATTTTTTCCTGAATTTAAAATGCGTTTTGTGCCCTTGTCTGGTTGAGAAGAGATGGGCACTCGGCTCCTCTCACTTCCAAGTTTAAAGTTTTAACATTCTGTTTTGAGTCTTTTTTGTCACTACTAGCCTTTTTATCATTACTATTATTATTACTTTTATCATTACTGTTAGTCGAAATGTTAATATAAGGTTTTTCATTCTGATTTCTTAATTTTCGTTTTTCTTTGCAAAACTTTATGATATGCCCTATTTTCCCACAATTGTAACATTTTGGCTGAAAAGAATTCACTTGTTTTACTAAATTTCGATCTGTATAATCAGACTGTATGCCTCGTTGATTATAATTTCCTTAAGATCTCATGGCATTTATTACTGATTCTTCATTTTGTGCCAATTTAATTGCACAATAAACCATTGCCATTGCAATATGTTTTTAATCCCAGTTGATATATAAAATTGGTTTGTCCACTTAAAAACAAAGAATCATTATTTTTATTTTCTAATTTCATTGTTTCTAAAATTTTCCTAACACTTGTTTCTACTCTTTGACTAAATTGTGCTACTGTTTCACTTGGAAATTGCTTTAAATTGTGTAATTCATTCATTAATTGATTTATACCTTTTTTATCTTGATAGACAGAAATTAGTTTTTCTTCTAATTCTTTCCAATTCTTCAGATTATAATTTGTCAAAATAATAGTGGAATTACCTTTCATTTGACTTTTAATAAACTTAAACAAAATAGGTTTTTGCAATTCTGAAAGATTTGCATCTCTACAACTTTCTATGAAACGAAATACTTCTTCTCTTTTACCATTAAATTCTGGAATAAATTTGAAAAGGGTTTCTATTTTTATTTCACTACCCAGATTTCTATTATTACAATCAGTATTTGACCCCATATTTACAACTTCAGTTAATTCTTCTTCAATTTCAGAAATATCTTCTACAGTATTTGTTAAAATTTGATAATACACCTTATTGTTATTATCTATAATTCTATTACACTTGCTACCATTGAAATAGCCTATTGCAGTAGAAACTTTACTAAAATTAATCGAAAATCTTTGTCCACTAACCACACACAATATTTTTCTTTTTCATACTTTTCAAGATCACAACCTTTTATTATTGTTTCGGCTTTATTCTCTTTATCTAATATTTTGAAATTATCATATTTATACATTTTATTATATTTTATATTTATTTTTCAGTAATAAAAAAAATGGTTTATATTACTCGTATAATAAATTTTATGTCTCACAAAGAACAACCTATTACTAATACACAAACTCTTTTTTTCACACTATACTGGATATGAAACCTTTTATATAATTATATTATGTATAATATTTAACAAAATTTATAAAATAAAACATCAGTAAAACATAAATTTAATTACCTTAAAAATTGATCATATAGTATTAAAAGATGTATCAAATTGAGTTTCATTTCAAACATTAACGTTTTGGTTCTTTTTTAGGTATATATATGCCGCTTCGTGCAAAACTTGCTAATATGTATCACTTTGACAGCCTCCTTCATGCAAAAGCGAAAATTCCTCAAACCGTTTTGGGTTTTTGCCAGGTTTTAAGACTTTAAAGTCCCCGTTTGCGAATTTAACAAAAAAATAAAGAATATAAATATTCTTATTAATAAAATTGCAACCGTTTTTTGGCTTATCCCACCGCTGCCACCAGAAAATATTTGTTATACGGCAAGGAATTTAATAAGGATAAAATTTAAAAAAATATATAAAGTTAAATACTTTTTAATTTTCTTTAATAAAGCTGTCTATTAGCAACGACTTCTAAAATCAAAGTGATTTACAATTCTATCTTATTCTTATATCTACTTACAATTTACTTTTAGTCTTATCTTTAAATTTTTGCTGACCAAGACATTATACTGTAAGTACCTACATAGTAATTATACATATATGATATATTCGCACTAAATGTTGCAGTTAAATTAAGATGCATATTTCTTAGAATTTGTGTTGAAGATTATATTTCAGTTAAATTGTTGCATATAAAAATCGGACTCAGCATATTCTGTGAGAAATGTAACATTCAATGAAATACAAATTTTATGTGACTAAATTTGTCGTTTTATTTTATTGTTTTTTATTCTATTTCCGTTTCACAATAACAGGCGTGACCGTAGAACTGCTTTTACAATCAGTGTTTGCAGAAACTTCCTCGTGAGCTAAGTTTGTATACTATTTTTATTTTTGGATGTCAGTACAGGCAAGATAAGCATACTTTTCTATATTCTTTCACAAATTGTTTGAATAAATCTGTCTCGTGTGTGGGGTGATCAGATCTCAATTTCAATCGAGGGAAATCTTTTAAATTAAATATTACCAAGGCAAAAAATTCATCGGGTACTGCCTCCATAAGCACAATACTGACTTCCAAAAATAAAAATACTATAGATTTAACTCTATTCAGTTGGAAAGAAATAATTCAGTCTGGGTTATATAATTCTAGTGTTTCATTAGGACCATCTATTTTACAGTTGCGAGACAAGAAATCATACCATACCCTAAAATACCGTCTTCTGAGATATTTTTTAATTCTGGTACTATATGGAATTCGCATTTTCCTGGGGAATCTATTTTTAAAGTGGCTGTATATGTACCAATTGTTTTTCCTTCGCCAAATGCTGTATTTTAGACAACTGTATTTTGCTGTAAATTGCTGTTTCTTCTAAATCTGCATTTATCTCTGCTTATATGCTTTCTCCGCCGTGCTTTTCTTTGGCATTTTCATTACACAATTTTAATATAGAATTAATATGTAATATGGTGATTGATAAAATAAAAAAATTATAAATTAAAGAAAGTGAGATTTTAAAGATGGAGGATCTTAATAAATTGAAAAAAGATGAATCTATTGAAAAATTAAAAAATGAAGGACTTCCATATGGAGAAAATAAAACCACGCTTCTTCGGCGTTTAACATTATATCTATAATCACAAAATGGCGGACGTGATTCTAAAAGCGATTCATCAATATGGAAGTAGAAGAAGAATTAAAAAGTGAGAGTGAAACAGGTGAGCAACATAATCTATCTTTGAAACAGATGGAAAAAGAAATAGAACTTTTGAAAAAAGGAATAGTGTTGCTGTCAAAAGAAAAATAACTATGGCAGCGACAGCAGCAACTTCGATTTCATGATTTCAAATGGGATTGAATGGGACACGTTCCAATAAGCAGATAGATCTGAATACGACATTTTCTGAAAATCATATGGAGTTGAATAAAATAAGTTCAGATAATAAAGGTGGAAAAATTATATATTGAAAATTTCTCAACTAAAGGATTTATTATACACATATGATGGTACAACAGGACATACAGCTGCAAAATGTAAACGACCGCCACGAAGAGATCGAAGATGCTTCAAGTGTGACCAAGAGCGACATTTTATCAAGGACTGCCCAAATGTTAAGAGGAGTAGTTATAGTTATAGATTCAGGTAGTCCAATATCTTTTTTGAAAGTAGTTTCAGGCCAAATTCAAGCATGCAAGTGGGTAATGATATTTCTTATTTTGGAATAAATAAATCAAAATTAAATATATTTGGTATTTGTAATTTAAAATCTGTTAATGTAAATGATTTGAATTGTAAGATTTGTTTTAGGATTGTCTCTGACGGTACGATGACGTATGACTGTGTGTTGGGTCGCGACTTTATAAAAATAAATCAACTTGTGGTAACCTTAATTGATGATAAAATAAAACTGGGTTATTCCGAAAACTCAGATAATTTATAAAATGAGATCGAACAATTGTTAAATATTGAGATCGATAAATCGAGCGGTATTTTACTAAATATTGGTGACGTATCTGCAAAAGAAAAAGTCGATTTTGAAAAATTAATTTACAATTGTTATATGAATGCTGAACAACCGTTGTCACCATCGATTGATTATGAGGTAAGAATTATTCTTAAAGAAGAAAAGCCCTTCTACTTCAATCCTCGCAGAATGTCGGTTGCTGAAAAAGAAACAGTAAATAATATTATTCAAGAGCTATTGAAAAAAAAGATTATAAAGCTCAGTAATTTGCCTTATGCATCTAGAATTGTTTTAGTACCAAAAAAATCGGGACAAGTTCGAATGTGTGTGGATTATAGGGAACTAAATAAACTGACAGTTCGTGATCGATTTCCTCTACCGTTGATTGATGATCATATAGATCGATTGAAAGAAAAAAAATATAGTTTACTAGATCTGAAAATCAGGTGAAGATTTAAGACAATTCGGCTAAGTACACTTCATTCGTGACTCCAATGAGTCAATACGAATACATTCGTATGTCTTTTGGGATGTGTAACGCGCCATCAGCGTTTATGCGTTTAATTTACTTAGTGTTTCAAGATATGACTGCTAGTGAAGAAGTATTATTGTATTTCGACGACATTCTTATTGCTACTAATACAGTAAAAGAACAATTTAGAATCTTAGAAAAAGTGTTAAAAAGATTGACTGAAAACAAATTAGAATTGAATTTCGAAAAATGTAATTTCCTTGAAAAAAAAAAAATGAAGTATCTGGGATATGTCGTATGTGAATTAGGTATTGAACCAAATCCAGATCACATTGAAGCAGTCGTGAAATATCCGGTTCCAAAATATGTGAACGATGTTAGAAGATTTTTTGGGTTAGTAGGGTTTTGTAGAAGATTTATTGAAGATATGGCTACAATTGCCAAGCCATTGACGTATCTTTTGAAAAAAGGAATTAAATTTCATTTCGGTAAAGTTGAATTAGAATCGTTTGAATTACTTAAAGCTAAATTGATATCAGCTCCTATTTTGAGTATTTACTTACCATTCGCATACACAGAATTACATTGTGATGCCTCTAGTTTAGGATTTGGAGCTATTTTGTTGCAAAAGCAACGTGATGGTTTTCTTCATCCTGTAATGTACGAAAGTGAATCCAGATATCATAGTTTCGAGCTGGAAACTCTAGCTATTGCTTATGCGCTAGAAAGATTTCACGTCTATTTGCACGGAATAAAATTTAAAATTTTAACTGATTGTAATGCATTGAAAAGTACACTTCAAAAGAAAGAAATTGATCAGAGGTTTAATAGGTGGGCACTGCTTTTATAAAATTATGATTATGACATCATTAATCGCGAAGGTAGTCGTATGCGTCATGTTGATGCATTATCACGTAACAATATATTGCTATTGGATAGTCATAACACGAATACTCTTGCCAATAACTTAGTTATTTCTAAATGTCGATCGAATTTGAGATTTAGGGATGGCGATTACGTCATGATAAGGAAAGTTGTACAACCTGGGGAAGATAAGAAACTTTCGGTAAAATTTAAAGGACCCTATCAAGTGGAAAAAGTTCTACCTCATAATCGGTGCCTAATAAGTGACGTTGATGGTTTTCAATTGACACGGTTGCCCTTCGAAGGAGTATTTGATTCGTCCAATATGAAGTTATGGATAAGTCCAGACTATGACAAATTTGTTGAAAATAATGAACGAGAATCTGACGAAGAGATACAAGAAAAGGAACAGAACTCAAGATACAGTTTACGTCTTCGTCAGGGTGGCCAAGCTGTAGTCGATAGAAAAGTGTAGTAGATAGAAAAGTAAAGTAGTTATAGTCATGGTAAAGTAGGGCAGATTGACAGAGTGATCGGTAAGTTAGTTAACTAATAGAAATGGTATGTGTAATAAAGCAGGATTGTCAAATGTTAGTGAGTGAGTAATAGATTGCCATGTTGATTGGATCGCCATATTGTAGGTCGCGTTACTAATTGAATCATAGATATAATAGATTGAAATTGTTAAGTAAAACTGTGTAATTATAAGTGGAATAATAAAATTAAAGTAAAATATATACATATAAAAGTGTATTCTTCAGTGTACATACATACATATATATATATATATTTTTTTTTTTAACTGGAATATGTATACAAGTTAAGGGAATTTAAATTGGTTTATTGAATCCAAAATAAGACTAACTTAATTTTTTAACTTAAATAATAATTACAATTAGGTTTTTAAGAAAATTAGTGAAACGTAAGCATTTAATAACTATCAAATTAATACAGAAATGGAAGTGGAAAATATAAACGAAAACACAATTTTCCTAAACAACTTTAAAGGCGAACTACAATACAAAAATAAAACAACACATCTAGAGGGTAACCTTTTAATTCAATATCACAACGAACACAAAGTCTTAACACAAAGTGACCTTTGAGTGCCCCTGTAAAAAGTTATAGGGTACATCGTGAAATAAGAGCAAAAAAACTTCAACGCCCTCTAGCGGCGAAACCGTTGGGATTTCCCCCCCCCCCTCCGATACGATTTTTTGTTTGTCTCGATGAGACCTATCACTGGTATCAAGGTTAAGCAAACCAAACGGAACACCCTGTATATGTTCTGTTTTTACGTTTTCATCTATGTGGTCAATAATATTATTGTATTTATTAAGGATTTGTTGTGTTGTTTCTGTTAGTACTTATTTATTTTGTACTGTTCATTGTTATTCTCTATAAGATTGTTTTGTCCCTTTACAATTTCCTCCCAATCTGTTGCGTCCGGATTTCCAGCTATCCACTTCCACGCTGATCCTATCCAATTTATTGAACGTTTGCTTCTAGAAGGTTGTCCTTTGAGTTCCGTTATTAATTTTCTTATCTGCTGTTTTACAGGAATAATTTATCAAATCGGCGACAGCATTAAAATTTTCTCTATTTTTTCTTGAATTATTTTTATTAAGTTTAAATTTATCATTGTTTGATTGAATTATTTTTTTTTTGAATTATTAAAGTAAATTCATTTTTTGTTGTTAATTTAGTTAGTAAGTTGTTGAATTAGTATTTGAATAAAAAACTATAATTTATATACAACTTTGCGTTTTTCTTTTTAAAAAAACCCAATTCTTTTATCCAAGTATTCAAAAAGTAAAATTTTGCTAGTCATTTAAGGTGCCCTTTTGGGAATTAAATAATTGACAAAATTTTCATTGGTATAGTGTTTGTGATTTGATTAAGTTTCGTGGATTGATTTGCTGGGCTTGTCGTAAGATCGTGTTAGTTGCTTCCTCATAGTTCGTCAGGTTTATAAGATGGATTAATTTAAAGTTTCCATTAATGATTTTTCCATTTTCTGGTTTCAGTAAGACTATTGGAGTAGCACATTTGTGTATGTTAAGCGACGATGTCAAAGTCCATACCGCGGAGCTAGAGAAAGAGAAAAAAATGTTTTTTACTTTATATATTTTTTATATGAGACTTATGAATTCTTCTCCCCGAAGTTGTTGTAACAGTGGCTTTGTTATCCCTGGTCACCGTTTCTTTTTTGAATCTAGGTTTGTCTTTCCCTTTAATTTGTTTGATAGATGTATAAATCGTCTCACCAGGTGCATATGTTTTGGTGGTGTTTTCCTTTTCAGCTTCTCGTTTAGCTCTCGATTTCTGGTTTCTTTTTATTCTGTCCAGAAGATTTTCGTTTGTTTTGTTTCTAAATTCTATTAAGCTTTGATAGTTTATTTTCTGAGCCCTACCAAGGAAAATATCGCAGGGTTTTAGTTTTGTAACAGAATGAATGGTATTATTGTACTTATCTACAGCTATATTGACAAGCTCTTTAAGAGTTAGATCTTTATGCTCATTCTGCATGCACCTTAAAATTTCGATAATTGTAGAATGAACCCTCTCTACCGTGCCCAAAAAGTATCAAGTATTAAAGAGATTTCTTCACGAGGAACGTCAAAATTCATAGTTTAAACATTTTTATAAAAATTTATCTGAGAAAGCTCAAAAACTTGTCTGAGAAAGCTCTGGTCTGAAGCTCTGTCGAATTGAATAGAATGAATGAGGATTGATGAATGTGTTTGTAAATTGCTTTATGATTAATATGAAAAATAAGAAAAAACAAAACCATTGTAAATGAAACTATAAGTAGAGTAGATATGGGGTTTCTAGCTCAGGGAGGTTTTTGTGCACAGCTTTTTTTGGATGACGTCATGAGCTTTTGTGCTTTTTTGGTTGTGGTATAGTAGATAGGATTGGGGGATTTTGGCACCACCACCGAGTGTGTAAAAGAATGTGTTGTTGTTTTGTTGTTGTTTGAGATGAAGAAAAAAAGAAAAAAATGTGATGTCGGTGGGATGCGAACTCGAGACCTGTAGCATGATAGTCCGTGGTATATATCATGGGGCTAGAGAGTATCTTAATATGTGGTGATTATGTTGTGTGTATAGTATATGACGAATTTTAATACGTATGCTATTAGAAGAAGAAAAAAGATTGTGAAATAGTTGTGATGAGATTCGAACTCGCAAATAAAAATGGAAAAATTTTTATGTATCAGATTTTTATTCATTTCTGTGATAAGAAAAAAAGATTGTGAAATAGTTGTGATGAGATTCGAACTCGCAAATAAAAATGGAAAAATTTTTATGTATCAGATTTTTATTCATTTGTGTATTTTTAAGTGTACTATTTGATGTTTTTATTTCGGATTTCATCAAGTTGTGAAATTATTTTTATATGTATGTTTGTGTGTGTGTGTGTGTGTGTATAAATTTTGTCGGCACTTGTAAGCAGTTGAAAAAGAGTGGGGATACGATTTTTGTCTATAAATGGAAACAATTTCTTGAAACGGTATCAGTCCATCGTGAAACGTGAAATTTCAAAGTGTTTAATAAATTAAATAAGTTAAATTCATAATAAAAAATGAAGTTTACATGTGAATTATGTAATAAAGAGTTTTCAACAAAATCAGTTTTAAAAAGACATGTTAATAGCATTCATGGTGAACGCATAGTTTGTGATATTTGTGAGAAACATTTCAGTAGGCAAAACAAATTATTAGAACACAAAAAGAAGATCCATTCTGACAAACTTTCCTGTGTAGTATGTGAAAAGGAATTCTCAAGGAGTGATCATTTATTATCTCATTTAAGAAAGAATCATACGGTTGAAGTGAAAAATCTAGTTGAGCCAATAGCGACAGCAAAATTTTGTGATGCATGTCAAAAAGATGTTTTAAAAAAGAATTGGTCATATCATGTAAAAACAAATTTTCACAAAAAAAATGCAGCTGAACCTTTAAATGAAAATTTGAAGGTAATCAAAAGTGCTTTTAAAGAAAGAGTTGAATCATATATGCTTGAAAACAAAGATTCATCATTCAAGTTTAATATGGAATTATTTTGTGAATGTATGAAAATAACAAAAGGAAATGACGGCGAAGATGATATTACACTTTCAGTTAAATCGTTTCAATCTTGTATGACAGTTATACAGAAAATCGAAGATTTAAGTCAAGTTTATGAAGAGATGGTTGACAAAATTCATAAAAAAATGCAAGAATTTCAAGAAAGAGATAGCGATTGGACTTTAATAAAAATTATTCATGTTGAAATTAATATTAATCAATGGAAGCCCTTACGAGGATCTCAGTACATATCACTTCCAAAATCTATACAAAATAAAAAAGCTTGTATAAATGTGAAGAATGAGGATGAGTACTGTTTTACATGGGCTATAATATCTGCATTGAATCCAGTTAAAAAAAATTCTGACAGGCCATCATCGTATCAGATTGAAAATATCAAGTCTGAAAAAATAATTTTAAAAAATGGCGTTAATCTTGATTTTTCTACACTAGAGTTCCCAATAAAAACATCTAATATTCATAAATTTGAAATGCTGAATCCAAAAATCAGTATTAATGTATTTGGATTAGATGATAATAAAATTATTGGACCATATCATTCAACTTCTAAAGAAAAAGATATATTCATATAAATTTATTACTTATACAAGAAGAAGAAAAGGCTCATTACGTATGGATAAAAAACATGTCTAGGTAATAGTGTTAGTGTAAATTATGAAATTTTATTAATTAACAAAATATTTTCAAAATTTCAGATTAATGAAAGAGCAGTTAACACATAATCAGTATAAAATCTATATATGTAATTCATGTTTATTATACTTTTCTTGCGAAAACGACTTGAATACACACAGAATAGAATGTAATAAAATAGTGACAAGAATGCCAACAAAAGAAAAAAGTATTTTGAAATTTGAACATTATGAACGAGAATTAGATGTTCCTTTTGTAATATATGCTGATTTTGAATGTATTTTAAAGGATATTAGTACATGCATGCCAGATGCATCATCACCATCTACAACAAATGTACAGGAACATGTGCCTTGTGCTTTTGCATACTATATTAAGTGCAGCTTTGATGATAATTTAAATAAATTCAGAACTTACAAGGGAAAAGATTGCGTAAAAATATTTGTATCTTCAATTATTCAAGATGTAAAATATTTATATCACAATTATATTGAAAACTCAAAATCAATGAATCGTTTAACACTAAATGAAGTGAAAATTCAAAGTGAGAGCACAGAATGTCATATTTGCAAACAGTTTTTAGATAAGGATAGAGTTCGAGATCACTGTCATCTAACTGGAAAATATAGAGGACCAGCTCATGAAAAATGTAATTTGCTATATCGCGTACCTAAATTTTTTCCAATATTTTTTCATAATTTTTCTGGATACGATTGTCATTTGTTTATAAAGGAGTTATCATTTTTTGATGGAGATATAAATGTTATTCCTCTGAATAAGGAGCTATATGTGTCATTATCGAAGAGAATTTTCGTTGATGAAAAGAATACAATAGAATTGAGATTTCTAGATTCGAATAGATTCATGCAGTCTAGTTTAGATTCATTAGCGAAAAATTTGACAAATGATATGTTAAGAATAGTTCGATCAGAGTTCAGCGATGATGATAAATTTAAATTGATGACAAGAAAAGGAATATTCCCATATGAATATATCAATTCATGGGAACGATTAGATAAAACAAGTTTACCAGCACAAGAAGATTTCAGCAGTAAATTGACAAATAGTGAATGTAATACTGAAGATTATAATCATGCGCGAAAGGTTTGGCGTAAATTTGAATGTAAAAATCTTCGGGATTGTTTATTATTATATTTGAAGACAGATGTACTACTTTTAGCTGATGTATTTGAAAATTTTAGAAAAGTTTGCAAAAGTATTTACTCACTCGATCCTTGTCAATATTATACTGCTCCAGGATTATCATGGGATGCAATGTTGAAGGAAACAAAAATTGAACTAGAATTATTAACAGATATTAATATGCACAGTTTCATTAAAAAAAGCATTAGAGGTGGTATCTCTCAGTGTTGCCATAGACATTCTGTAGCAAATAATAAATATATGGATAATTATGACGAAAAAAAATTTTCGCAATATCTAATGTATGTAGATGCAAACAATTTGTATGGTTGGGCAATGTCACAAGCTCTTCCTTATGGTGATTTTAAATGGATTGAAAATAAAAATGTCGATATTGAAAATATTCCTGAAGATTCAGATACTGGTTACATATTAGAAGTTGATTTAGAATATCCTGAAGTATTACATGATATTCATAATGACTTACCATTTTGTTCAGAAAACAAAATTACTTCAAATTCAAAACATGTCAAATTAATCACAGATTTAGCAAACAAGAAGCGATATGTTATTCATTATAGAAATCTATAACATTGTATTAAATATGGTCTTAAAGTTACACATATTCATAGAGTTTTGCAGTTCAAACAATCAAAATGGATGCAACGATTCATTGATTTAAATAATCATCATCGTACGCTTGCAAAAAATGTGTTTGATAAAAATTTTTTCAAGTTGATGAATAATGCTACATTCGGAAAAACTATGGAAAATGTTGATAAAAGAAAAGATGTTAAAATTGTAACAGAATGGGATAGTTATTATAGGAAATTAGGAGCTAGAGCTTTGATAGCAAGACCTAATTTTCATAGTGCTACACAATTCACTGATAACATGATTGCTATACAAATGAAGCGAATGCATACTTATTATGATAAGCCAATTTACTTAGGATTTTGTGTTTTAGAATTATCAAAATTGAACATGTATAAATTTCACTATGATTATATAAAACCAAAATATGGTGAAAATATTTTGATAAATTATATGGATACAGACTCTTTTATATATACTACTGAAACTAAAGATTTTTATAATGATATCAAAAATGATATTGATAAATATTTTGATACTTCTGAATATGCATTCAATAATCCTTATGATATTCCATTAAAAAATAAAAAAGTATTAGGTATGATGAAAGATGAAAATAATGGAAATATAATGACTGAATTTATTGGTTTAAGATCGAAAATGTATTCATTAAGTGTTAAAGATTCAAAAGATATAAAAAAAGCAAAAGGTGTAAAAAAGACAGTTGTTAATAATTTAAGTTTAAATAATTATAGAGATTGTTTGTATAAAAAGAAATTATTTTATAGTAATAATATGTATGTGTTTAGATCTAAAATTCATAATATTTATACACAAATAATTAATAAAGTAGCTTTAAGTTTTTCTGATGATAAAAGATTTATAAGAGAAAATGGGGTAAGCACATATGCTTGGGGGCATTTTAGGATTAATATGGATATAAATTAAAATAAATGCTTTTTAAAAAATTATATTAAATAAATTTATTATTACTAAAAAATAATAATACATGTTTTTGTTTTTTCTTTCTTTCTTTACAATTCAAGTACAAGGTTTTCTTTTGTGAACTCTTCATCAACAAAATTTCTTAGAAGACATACATTTTCTAAAGCACAGTATCCTTTATGGATATTACAACGCAGAACATGCGGATAGTTTTGAAGCAATGTTGCAAATTTCGGACATTCTTCTTCTTCTTCTAAATCGTATACTTCAATCTTATTCTAAAGTATATTACAAATCCATTTTCGTTTTTCATGACCTTTCACACATACTTTAGAATTTCTCAGATTTGATCGAAGAAATTTTTTAACACTTTGAAAAGATATTGATCCTTCATTCCAAGTTAAACCATGATGATTTTTATGTAACCAATTCACTTGTTTCTTCTCTTTTGTTGTTAAACGTGAAAAATCAAACGGTGGCTTTATAATAAACACTTGAAATTCACGCGCATTGAAATAAATAGCAAGTTCTTTAACAATAAACTTATTATTATAGTCTTTGAAACCTTGAACATTGATAATAACTTTATTAAACATTTTATGATATGTATATGTGTTTTTTCTCACAAGTTCTTTGAAATACTAAATAAATTTCTATATTATAATCCCATTTATATCAGTTTTCTAACTTCTCCATTCAGTGAATTGTACTCAATTATTCGATCATGTAGTAATAAACAAAATCCTGAAGTATTGTTAGGAATATTGACGTTGCTTGCTAACTCAAACTCTATTCTAATATCAACAGGTCCTGTTTTTATTGTTTCATTTTGATGAGCACAATCAATAACAACAATTGGTGCTATACTTTTGAAACTATCCCATTTTAATAACGGCTGACAATTCCTTCCATAATAAGTTTCTTGAAATTTTGTATACATATCATATAACAACGCATATCGATTACGTTCAAAAAGTATATTTAAATTATCATATGGATACGTTTAGAGTTTAAATGAGCTTTAACGTTAGCTAGTTTACAGTGATCAAATTTACTAGCATCAGCTTCCTTTTGGTTTTGTCGATTGGTTTGTAATGCAGATATCAAAAAACGAGGTTTTTCTAGTTGTGTAGATGTTTTGATAGTCCATATGATGTGATTTGTATTTGGAATATTCGGATATTCATATAAATCCCAGCTCCGAAAGCAAATACGAATTGGTTTCGCATTTCGAGTGATTTGAAGTAGTTTTAGTCTTTCTTTATCGTCTACATTTATATGAGGTACTTTCCATAAGACTTTTGTGAGTGTAATTTTATAGTCAGTAGCTGCAGCTGATACTTGAACCGCATTTGCATCATTTCTTGCTCTAATTAAAATCAGATCATGTCTTACATTAAAAACTATTTTTTTATAGTCTTCAGAAAATCCTAATAGCATTTTTAGAGGTATACAAAAATTGAAATGTCCTGATGTAGGTAATATAGTACTACTTCCTGTCCATCCTGCATTATACAGCATTGTACTTTCACTTTCGCTTAATGAAATGTAATTTTTTAAAACACTGCTGATTCCTACATTCCGACAACGATCAATTTCTACACCATTCAATTCATATCGTATTTCATCAAATAAGAAAGCCCCAGAATAATTATTTAATTTATAATCAACTATTACAGCTCCATCGTTTTTAGTTAAAGTTCCTTCAATATATGTATATAAAACTTTCACTTGGTAGTAAGTATAAATCTTGGTTTTGAATAGAAATTCGTATTTCATCGCTATTGTTATACGATTCTACAAATGGTAAATATGTATGATATTCTTTTTTAGTAATACTTTCATCGAAGTGAGGTTCTTCTAAAATATCCAGTATATCATTCATGTTTGCTTTTCAAAACAAACCCCAATGACTTTACAAATTTTTTATTTTCAATTTGTATAATTTGTGCTGTTAATAAGAACCAGGTTTCTCTGATTCTTGTGATTATTTGAACTCAGGTTACTCTAAGTCCAAATGTAATTTTCTAGAGATTAGGTTTCTCTAATTCTAGAATGATAGCGATTGTCTAAAATATCTGTGAATAAAACACTATGACTTTTAGATAGCTAATAATCATTATTTTATTCATGAGCTCTTTATATATCATTTAATCATGTACTTAAAACTACGTATTACATATGAAATACAACAAATTCAATAATCGTAATTAATTCATTATTATTAAATTTAAGTAATAAAGTTCTCATAATGTAAAATATATTAAACAATATAAATAAATTGTAAATAACATGATTTCAACATTCATATGAATTTAAATGTAGCAAATTGTTAATTAAGCAGTTTAACATTCATATTAATAGTTACATTGACCGTAGTTCGTTCAATGCACTGTCAAAAATGCAAGTTATGCATTTATGCTATTAATAATTCTACTTGTTACCTTATGACCTACTTATTATACTTATTATGCTTATTATTCTTATTTTAATTATGAAATAATTTAATATTTATGAATTCAAACATCCTGGCGCCCTTGACGTTACTTAACGTCAAATTGATAGTCCAATGTTGATGTTGTTGATGTTGTTGACGGATTTCTTGGCATTGGTTGAGGAGTGCTTCTTGGGATTCTTACAACTGTGGTCCGGGTTTGCCAACATTTGGTTACTAGGTAGAGTACTATTATTACCAATATTGCTAATGCTGTATAACTAATTGAAAATTGATGTACATCATGTGGTTGTAATGTACGTAGTTGATTCTGACTCTCTTTTATGTGTATTAATTCCTTATTTATCCTTTCAAATTCCTTTTTATGATTTGTTTTTGATATTCGAATGTTGAAATTTTCTTCTTTGTTTTCTATGTGTGCCCATGTTAAATTGATCGTTGGTTGAAAGGACATTGTTGAGATTCTGGTTTCTATATTATTATTAGCAGTGATTGTTGTTTGCTCATCCTTTATTGTACATCCTTCGTTTAACCTAATTAGTCCAGTTCCATTCAATGTTTTTTGAATAAGGTTGTTATTACATACAATTGTAAGCTGATATTCCTTATCTAATGTGAACAGCCAATGATTTGGTGTTGTTAATTGAATCCAGGCCTTGCCAGGTACGGATATACGTACTGCACAGTTTTCTGGAAGGTGTTTTTGGATAAACAAATCTATTTCACAGGTGTTATCCTTTGTTGTTTCAGTTTGAATTGGTCTATGTTGGTTGCATATAACATGATCGTGATCTGTAGCTGCACATTCTAAGAATTCAACTTGTTTCATTCGATAAAATTGAGTCCTATAAATATCAGCCATGACAAATTCCATTTCTGTGTCTATAGCCACAAATGTATAATTTAGATATACTGGTAATGGGATAAGTCGATATAAATTGAATTCCGTTGCTGTAACTAATGGTATATTTACATCAAATACAATTATTTCTTCATTTAGGTGACAATTTATTATCATAAGTTTATAGAGCAGTAATATATCTAATTGTCCTTTTATATTTGGTAGCATCATATTTGGTAATAAATGTTCCTTTATTATGGAGACTTGTTTTCGTAGCTGCGATGGTGAAATGATTAAAGTATTTATTCTGCCATGTTGTGCGTCATTTATGATGTCTAGAATTGAATTTTGCATGAACCTGCAGTCACTGATAAGTGCTGTAACGAAGATTGATAACGAATTGAAATTTTGTATTAGTTTTTGTTGTTTCGATTCTGTGCTCATGTTTTTCATTTTTTCATATGCAATTTCTAAGCTTCTTTCAATTTCCTTAACTTGATTAAGTCTTTCTTGTTCATTTTTCCTGACTATATTAGTTGTTGCTTCCATTAGCGATGTTTGATTTTTTATTAATTCATGTAGGTACATTTCATTATTATTCACCTTTTCAATAGTTTTGCTTATTTGATTGGCATATTCTTCATCTAAAACTCCAAATAACTTATTTGCCACTGTCCCTATTATATTAAATAGTGCACGCTTTTGACGGCGAGCCTTGTGACTATCAATTAATTCGTTATTATTCTGAATTTCTTCTAGTTGATGTATGTATTCCTTCGTGATTTCCACAAAATTCTCATTATGATTTTTTCAACTGTGTTAATGATTGTTGTATGGATGTTATTGTAGTTCTATAGCCTTTTAAATCATAATAAACTACCAGTTTCCAATAGTTAGATATAAGATTAGATTTTCCTAAATTTTCAATATATATACCAGCGTTATTGTTTAATTCTTGCACTTGTATTTGGTCTACTATGATGGGTGTCGCATATGATATTAATGGAAGCATTAAAATAGTTAATAAAAATACCTTTAGTGATGGGTTATTACTATGTGATCTTTTCCGCTTTCTTGATTTATTTTCATCTTCTTTATCATTATTCTTTCGTTGGTTTTCATCATTTCCTTCCGTCATTGTTATATCCTGTGCTGGTTCTTCTTCTGGTAGTTCTACTGGTAACGGTGCAAGTGTATGTATTGCACGTCGGAATATGCCAGTTGATGTTTTTACGTCTACTACTCTTATATTTCCATCTTTTCCGGGAATAGTTTCCACTATTCGCCCCATTGCCCATTTTAATGGAGGTAAATTTTCATTTTTTAGTATGACCATCGTACCTGGTTGAATATTGTGAACTGGATTGTGCCATTTAGCTCTTTTTTGAAGTTCGTTAAGGTATTCTTCTGACCATCTCCGCCAAAATTCATCTCGTAGATAACTTACAAGTTGCCACCTTGTTAATAGTGACATTTTCGGTTGATCTTGATATGTGTCTACAGTTGATGTTAGTGGTTCTCCAATTAAAAAATGTGAAGGTGTTAATGCCATTAGGTCATTCGGGTCACTTGATACCGGTGTAAGGGGTCTTGAATTTAGTACTGCTTCAATTTCTGCTGTTACTGTTGATAATTCTTCATAGGTGAGTGCCGCTGTACCTGTCGTACGTGCTAGTAGCGTCTTAGTTGATTTTACTGCCGCTTCCCACAAGCCGCCAAAATGAGGTGACCGTGGTGGTATAAAGTGGAATTGTATTCTTTTTTCTAGACACATATTCATTATTTTTTCTTGAGATTTATTGGCCGTCATTATTCGTGCTATTTCGTCCAGCTGATTCTTCGCACCCACGAAGTTTGTCGCATTATCGCAATAGATGTTTTCACAGCGCCCTCGTCTTGCAATGAAACGTTTAAGTGCACCAAGAAAGCCTTCTGTGGTTAGATCCGAAACGACTTCTAAATGGATGGCCTTTGTGGCGAAACAACAGAATACTGCAATGTAGGACTTTTGTGGCCTTTTTCCACGGATCTTAAAATGTGTATAGATGGGCAGTAGTATGAATATGGGGTTTCTGGCGCATGGCTCTGGCTCAGTGACGTCATGAGCTTTTGGGCTTTTTGGTTGTGGCATGTGCTGTGCTTTGGGATATTTTGGGTTTTTTTTTGTTGTGGCATGTGGTGTGCTTTGGGATATTATGGGCTTTTTGGTTATGGCATGTGGTGTGCTTTGGGATATTTTGGGTTTTTTTGGTTGTGGCATGTGGTGTGCTTTGGGATATTATGGGCTTTTTGGTTATGGCATGTGGTGTGCTTTGGGATATTTTTGGGTTTTTTTGGTTGTGCCATATGGTGTGCTTTGAGAAACTTTGAGCTTTTTGGTTTCGGTGTGTGGTAGCTTAATATTGTTTATGATGTCATTGTTTTTTAAGTTAACTTTTTAGGATTATTCATATGTGCTGAGCATGTTGAGACATGTTTGTTCAAGTTTCATATTGTTTATGCTGTGTTATTGTTTTTATTTAACAAAAAAAAAAAATACTTAGATACTGTATTGTCAGAACCCGGATTTGAACCGGGGACCTTTAGAGTTTCAGTGTAACGCTCTCCCCACTGAGCTATTCTGACGATTGATTTTACGTGTACTATTTGATGTTTTAATGTTTCACTTTCGGATTTCATCAAGTTGTGAAATTATTTTTATATGTATGTTTGTGTGTGTGTGTGTGTGTGTGTGTGTGTGTGTGTATAAATTTTTTCAGCACTTGTAAGCAGTAGAAAAAGAGAGTGTTTAAATTTTGTCAGCACTTGTAAGCAGTTGAAAAAGGGTGGGGATAAGATTTTTGCCTATAAATTGAGACAATTTCTTCAAGCGGCACCAGTTTATCGTGAAATTTCAAAGTGATTATTTGATTTTATTTTAAAGTTTAAAGTCTTTAAAAAGGATATTAAAATTTATTCAGTTTCAAAGTGTTTAATTAATTTTCTTTTAAATTTGAAGTTGTGTTTAAGGATCTTAAAAAAGGATATTAAATCTTATTCAGTTTCAAAGTGTTTAATTAATTTTCTGTTAAATTTGAAGTTGTGTTTAAGGATCTTGAAAAAGGATATTAAAATTTATTCAGTTTCAAAGTGTTTAATTAATTTTCTTTTAAATTTGAAGCTTTTTTTAAGGATCTTAAAAAAGGATATTAAATCTTATTCAGTTTCAAAGTGTTTAATTAATTTTCTGTTAAATTTGAAGTTGTGTTTGAAAATCTTAAAAAAGGATATTAAATCTTATTCAGTTTCAAATTGTTTATTAAAATAAAGAAATTAATTTACATAGACTACAAAATGAAGAGTTTTATATGTGAAATTTGTGGAAATGGATTTGCATTTAAAAATTCGTTGAAAAGACATGTCCAGTCAGCTCATGGTAACCACGAAATTTGTAGCATTTGCAAGAAGAGCTTTACACGCAAAGAAAATCTACTAACGCATATGAGAACCCAGCATAAGGTGTCTTCAGTTGATGCTATTTCTTATGATATTAGCAATCAGCCTTCATCATCACAAAACAAAATTTTATGCCAAACATGTAATAAAGAAATTTTAAGTAAGGACTGGAGTTATCATCTGAGAACAAATTTACATAAAATAAAAGCGGCTGAACCAGTTAATGATCAATTGAAGGTAGTAAAAACCAGTTTTGAAGAACGAATTGAAACGCTCATTTATGAAAACAAGGATGAAGGAATTTTGGATCCTCTCAACTTTCTAAAGACAGAAAAAGATCTTATTATAAACACATTAAATGAACAACTGATAAAACACTCATCTTTAAAATTCAACATAGAACTTTTTGCAGAATATATGAAAGTAACAAAAGAAAATGATGATAATGATGAAATAACAACTTCAGTTAAATCATTTCAATCAAAAATGATAATCGTTAGGAATGAAACTGAGTTATCGTCTGCATACGAAGTTATGATTGATAAAATTCATACAAAAACGCAAGAGTTTCAAGAACGAGATAGTGGTTGGACTCTTATAAGAATAATCCATCTTGAAATCAACATTAATCAGTACAGACCAATAAGAGGTTCTCAGTATTTACCATTACCAACAACAATTGCACGTAAACATGCTTGTATCAATGTGAAAAATACGGACGAGTACTGCTTTAAATGGGCAATAATTTCAGCTCTAGTTCCTGCGGAGATGAGTTCTGATAGAGTTTCATCATATAATGTAGAAAATATTGTTGCAAGTACAATTCTTCTGCAAAACAATATGATATTAGAATTTGATGATCTTGAATTTCCACTGAAGGTGACGGACATAACAAAGTTTGAAGACCTAAATCCTGAAATTAGTATAAACGTATACGGTTGTGAAGAAATGCAATTTAATACATGTAAAATTGTGGGACCGTATTATTGCACAAAGAATGAGAAGAAAATACATATTAATTTATTGTTGATTCAAGATGGAGAAAAGAGTCATTATGTGTGGATCAAGAACATATCAAGATTAATAAAATCTCAAATAACAAAACATAAAGAGAAGATATTTTTATGCAATGGATGTTTACAACATTTTTATACCGAAGAGGCGTACAATATACATAAAAATGAATGCAGTAAGATTGTTACACTTATGCCATCACCAGAAAAAAATGAATTAAAATTTGAGAAATACGAACGTCAATTAGAGGTCCCATTTGTTATATACGCAGACTTTGAATGCATTTTACAAGGATTAGATACGTGTATTCCAAATCCAGATATTTCATCAACAACAAATATACAACAACACATTCCTTGTGCATTCTCTTATTATATCAAATGTTCTTATGATGATAGCTTAAGTAAATTAAAAGTGTATAAAGGAAAGGACTCACCAGCAAAATTTGTACAATCGCTGGTTGAAGATGTATTAGATATTCATAATAATGTTATTATGAATCCAAAGGCGATGAAACCACTCACAGCTTTTGAAGAAAGGAGACAATGTAGTAGTAAGATTTGTCATATATGTAAGAAATATTTAGGTAATATAAGAGTAGCCGACCATTGTCATTTAACAGGAAAGTACAGGGGTCCAGCGCATAATGAATGTAATTTGCGGTATCAAGTCCCAAAGTTTTTCCCAATTTTCTTTCATAATTTTTCTGGTTATGACTGTCACTTATTTGTTAAAGAATTAGCAAATATTGATGGTGATATAAATTTGATACCATTAAATAAAGAATTGTATGTATCACTTTCAAAACGAATTTTCGTTAATGAAACTGATACAATTGAACTTAGATTTTTAGATTCCGTAAGATTTATGCAGTCTAGTCTAGATTCATTAGTAGGAAATTTATCCCCGGAAGATTTGAAAACAGTTAAATCTTTATATCCAGAACAAGAAAATTTCAAATTACTAACACGTAAAGGAGTATTTCCATACGAATACATTAATTCTTTTGAACGTCTAGATGAAACGTGTTTACCTTCACAAAAACATTTCGATAGCAAATTAACAAATAGTAAATGTTCTGATAAAGATTACATTCATGCTAAGAAAGTTTGGGAAAAATTTGATTGTAAAAACATTTGGGATTATTTAGAGTTATATTTAAAAACAGATGTATTGCTTTTAACAGATGTATTCGAAAATTTTAGAAAAGTTTGTAGAAATATTTATACGCTGGATCCCTGTCAGTATTATACAACTCCGGGGTTATCATGGGACGCGATGTTAAAATATACTGAAATAAATCTTGAACTATTCACCGACATAAATATGTATAATTTTATTAAAAAAGGTATCCGTGGTGGAATTACTCAATGTTCGCATAGACATTCTACAGCGAATAACAAGTATATGAGTAATTTTGATGAAAATAAACCATCTTCATATTTAATGTATGTTGATGCAAATAATTTATACGGTTGGGCTATGTCACAACCTTTACCATATTCTGATTTTCAATGGGTAGAAAACGTTGAAGATATAAATATTCTTAATATTACAGATAACTCAGATACGGGTTATATTTTAGAAGTAGATTTAGAGTATCCTGAATCTCTTCATGATTTACATAATGATTTGCCGTTTTGTGCACAAAATAAAAAAAGTCCGGGGTCAAAATTCAACAAATTAATTACAGATTTGACAGTAAAAAGAAATTATATAATTCACTATAGAAATCTTCAGCAATGTTTAAAACACGGTTTGAAATTAGTGAAAATTCACAGAGCGCTACAGTTTAAACAATCATGTTGGTTGAAAAAATATATTGATTTAAATACATATTATCGTACTATTGCAAAAAATACTTTTGAAAAGAACTTTTTCAAGTTGTTGAATAATGCTGTGTACGGTAAAACGATGGAAAATGTTGACAAACGAAAAGATGTCAAAATTGTTACTGACTGGGAAAGTATTGGTAAACATTTAGGTGCTAGGGCTTTAATAGCTAAACCGAATTTCCACAGCTTAGCTCAGTTTACAGAAAATATGACAGCTATACAACTTGAGAGAGTTCGAACATACTATAACAAACCAATTTATCTTGGTTTCGTTGTATTAGAATTATCAAAGTGGAAGATGTACGACTTTCACTATGATTATATAAAACCCAAGTATGATGAAAAAGTACTTCTTGCTTACATGGATACAGATTCTTTTATATATTCAATAGAAACTGAAGATTTCTATAGTGACATTATAAATGATATTGACACTAAATTTGATACTTCCGAATACTTACCTGATAACCCTTATAATATTCCGCTTAAAAATAAAAAAGTATTAGGTTTAATGAAAGATGAGAACAATGGTCGGATAATGAAAGAGTTTGTAGGTTTAAAATCAAAAATGTATTCAATAGATGTAGAAGATTGTAAATTAATAAAAAAAGCTAAAGGTGTTAAAAAAACAGCTGTAGATAATTTAAGTTTAGATAATTATAGAGATTGTTTATATAAGAAACAATTATTTTATGGTAATGTGTTAGTATTTAGGTCATACATACATAAGATATATACTCAAAATGTAAATAAAGTAGCTTTAAGTTATATAGATGATAAGAGATGTGTTAGAGAAGATGGTGTTAGTACATACGCATGGGGTCATTTTAGAATAAGTTTAGAATAAGAAAACTGAAAAATAGATACGTAAATTATATAAGAAAACTGGAAAATAAATACATATATTAAATAGAAAGCTGAAAAATAAATACATATTTATGAAATAACAAAACTGAAAAATAAATACATATATAAAATAAAACAAAAAAAATTTATTTAAAAAAAAAAAAATTGGTTTTATTTATCTAAAAAAAGTTTTGTAGCATGGTGATGTCTCCGAATAGAGAAACGTCTAAACTTGTCAACGCTCATAATGTAAATAATAAATTTCACGTTGTAGAATATAAATTTATACGATAATGTCTGCTTCTCTGAGCTCCTCAATTATTGAAACTATCTCATTGTTGTGATTATTATGACCTGCATGTGTAGATGCTAATAGTAATTTCAATCTATTCACTAATTCATTTGGATCATCCCAGTATACATAATTAGATTTTTCTTTTAGTAAATGCCTTAATCCAGAACCAGAATGAGATTTGAACAATCCCTTAATTAGCTTTTAAACAGCTTAAACAGGTCTTTAAACAGCTCTGAAACAGCTTGAACAGGTCTAAAAACAGCTTAAACAGGTCTTTAAACAGCTCTGAAACAGCTTGAACAGGTCTTCAAACAGCTCTGAAACAGCTTGAACAGGTCTTTAAACAGCTTGAACAGGTCTTTAAACAGCTTGAACAGGTCTTTAAACAGCTTGAACAGGTCTTTAAACAGCTCTGAAACAGCTTGAACAGGTCTTTAAACAGCTTGAACAGGTCTTTAAACAGCTTGAACAGGTCTTTAAACAGCTCTGAAACAGCTTGAACAGGTCTTCAAACAGCTCTGAAACAGCTTGAACAGGTCTTTAAACAGCTTGAACAGGTCTAAAAACAGCTTGAACAGGTCTTTAAACAGCTCTGCAACAGCTTGAACAGGTCTTTAAACAGCTTGAACAGGTCTTTAAACAGCTCTGAAACAGCTTGAACAGGTCTTTTAACAGCTTGAACAGGTGTTTAAACAGCTTGAACAGGTCTTTAAACAGCTTGAACAGGTCTTTAAACAGCTCTGAAACAGCTTGAACAGGTCTTCAAACAGCTCTGAAACAGCTTGAACAGGTCTTTAAACAGCTTGAACAGGTCTTTAAACAGCTTGAACAGGTCTTTAAACAGCTCTGAAACAGCTTGAACAGGTCTTTAAACAGCTTGAACAGGTCTTTAAACAGCTTGAACAGGTCTTTAAACAGCTCTGAAACAGCTTGAACAGGTCTTCAAACAGCTCTGAAACAGCTTGAACAGGTCTTTAAACAGCTTGAACTGGTCTTTAAACAGCTTGAACAGGTCTTTAAACAGCTCTGAAACAGCTTGAACAGGTCTAAAAACAGCTTAAACAGGTCTTTAAACAGCTCGGTAGATGAAATAATAATGATATACAACTCTTACATACGTATCTATTTATAATAATATAAAAGTATCGAATCCTTTTCTGTATCGTCCACAATCTAATAAACTATCTTTGTTTATTACTAAAAATCCGTAATTATTTTTCCAACATTTTGAACACATATCTCGAAATTTGTCATATGACATGGCGGTGTTTACATGATCATTAAAAATATGCTTTAAATTCATTTCATCTTGTTTAAAGATTACAATAAAGTTTGAGTTATCACGTATCAAGTGTTTTAGTTATATTTAAAAACAGATGTATTGTTTTTAACAAATGTATTCGAAAATTTGAGAAAAGTTTGTAGAAATATTTTAACATCGCGTCCCATGATAACCCCGGTGTTGTATAATACATGCTTGTATTGCATTTCTTCACAACCGTATACGTTTATACTAATTTCAGGATTTATGTCTTCAAACTTTGTTATATCTGTTACCTTTAGTGGAAATTCTAGATCATCAAACTAGAGCTGAAATTATTGCCCACTTAAAGCAGTATTCATCTGTATTTTTTACATTAATACAACCATGTATTATACAACTCCGGGGTTATCATGGGACGCGATGTTAAAATATTTCTACAAACTTTTCTCAAATTTTCGAATACATTTGTTAAAAACAATACATCTGTTTTTAAATATAACTAAAACACTTGATACGTGATAACTCAAACTTTATTGTAATCTTTAAACAAGATGAAATGAATTTAAAGCATATTTTTAATGATCATGTAAACACCGCCATGTCATATGACAAATTTCGAGATATGTGTTCAAAATGTTGGAAAAATAATTACGGATTTTTAGTAATAAACAAAGATAGTTTATTAGATTGTGGACGATACAGAAAAGGATTCGATACTTTTATATTATTATAAATAGATACGTATGTAAGAGTTGTATATCATTATTATTTCATCTACCGAGCTGTTTAAAGACCTGTTTAAGCTGTTTTTAGACCTGTTCAAGCTGTTTCAGAGCTGTTTAAAGACCTGTTCAAGCTGTTTAAAGACCAGTTCAAGCTGTTTAAAGACCTGTTCAAGCTGTTTCAGAGCTGTTTGAAGACCTGTTCAAGCTGTTTCAGAGCTGTTTAAAGACCTGTTCAAGCTGTTTAAAGACCTGTTCAAGCTGTTTCAGAGCTGTTTAAAGACCTGTTCAAGCTGTTTAAAGACCTGTTCAAGCTGTTTCAGAGCTGTTTGAAGACCTGTTCAAGCTGTTTCAGAGCTGTTTAAAGACCTGTTCAAGCTGTTTAAAGACCTGTTCAAGCTGTTTAAACACCTGTTCAAGCTGTTAAAAGACCTGTTCAAGCTGTTTCAGAGCTGTTTAAAGACCTGTTCAAGCTGTTTAAAGACCTGTTCAAGCTGTTGCAGAGCTGTTTAAAGACCTGTTCAAGCTGTTTAAAGACCTGTTCAAGCTGTTTCAGAGCTGTTTGAAGACCTGTTCAAGCTGTTTCAGAGCTGTTTAAAGACCTGTTCAAGCTGTTTAAAGACCTGTTCAAGCTGTTTAAAGACCTGTTCAAGCTGTTTCAGAGCTGTTTAAAGACCTGTTCAAGCTGTTTAAAGACCTGTTCAAGCTGTTTTAAGACCTGTTCAAGCTGTTTTAGAGCTGTTTGAAGACCTGTTCAAGCTGTTTCAGAGCTGTTTAAAGACCTGTTTAAGCTGTTTTTAGACCTGTTCAAGCTGTTTCAGAGCTGTTTAAAGACCTGTTTAAGCTGTTTAAAAGCTAATTAAGGGATTGTTCAAATCTCATTCTGGTTCTGGATTAAGGCATTTACTAAAAGAAAAATCTAATTATGTATACTGGGATGATCCAAATGAATTAGTGAATAGATTGAAATTACTATTAGCATCTACACATGCAGGTCATAATAATCACAACAATGAGATAGTTTCAATAATTGAGGAGCTCAGAGAAGCAGACATTATCGTATAAATTTATATTCTACAACGTGAAATTTATTATTTACATTATGAGCGTTGACAAGTTTAGACGTTTCTCTATTCGGAGACATCACCATGCAACAAAACTTTTTTTAGATAAATAAAACCAATTTTTTTTTTTTTAAATAAATTTTTTTTGTTTTATTTTATATATGTATTTATTTTTCAGTTTTATTATTTCATAAATATGTATTTATTTTTCAGCTTTCTATTTAATATATGTATTTATTTTCCAGTTTTCTTATATAATTTACGTATCTATTTTTCAGTTTTCTTATTCTAAACTTATTCTAAAATGACCCCATGCGTATGTACTAACACCATCTTCTCTAACACATCTCTTATCATCTATATAACTTAAAGCTACTTTATTTACATTTTGAGTATATATCTTATGTATGTATGACCTAAATACTAACATATTACCATAAAATAATTGTTTCTTATATAAACAATCTCTATAATTATCTAAACTTAAATTATCTACAGCTGTTTTTTTAACACCTTTAGCTTTTTTTATTAATTTACAATCTTCTACATCTATTGAATACATTTTTGATTTTAAACCTACAAACTCTTTCATTATCCGACCATTGTTCTCATCTTTCATTAAACCTAATACTTTTTTATTTTTAAGCGGAATATTATAAGGGTTATCAGGTAAGTATTCGGAAGTATCAAATTTAGTGTCAATATCATTTATAATGTCACTATAGAAATCTTCAGTTTCTATTGAATATATAAACGAATCTGTATCCATGTAAGCAAGAAGTACTTTTTCATCATACTTGGGTTTTATATAATCATAGTGAAAGTCGTACATCTTCCACTTTGATAATTCTAATACAACGAAACCAAGATAAATTGGTTTGTTATAGTATGTTCGAACTCTCTCAAGTTGTATAGCTGTCATATTTTCTGTAAACTGAGCTAAGCTGTGGAAATTCGGTTTAGCTATTAAAGCCCTAGCACCTAAATGTTTACCACTACTTTCCCAGTCAGTAACAATTTTGACATCTTTTCGTTTGTCAACATTTTCCATCGTTTTACCGTACACAGCATTATTCAACAACTTGAAAAAGTTCTTTTCAAAAGTATTTTTTGCAATAGTACGATAATATGTATTTAAATCAATATATTTTTTCAACCAACATGATTGTTTAAACTGTAGCGCTCTGTGAATTTTCACTAATTTCAAACCGTGTTTTAAACATTGCTGAAGATTTCTATAGTGAATTATATAATTTCTTTTTACTGTCAAATCTGTAATTAATTTGTTGAATTTTGACCCCGGACTTTTTTTATTTTGTGCACAAAACGGCAAATCATTATGTAAATCATGAAGAGATTCAGGATACTCTAAATCTACTTCTAAAATATAACCCGTATCTGAGTTATCTGTAATATTAAGAATATTTATATCTTCAACGTTTTCTACCCATTGAAAATCAGAATATGGTAAAGGTTGTGACATAGCCCAACCGTATAAATTATTTGCATCAACATACATTAAATATGAAGATGGTTTATTTTCATCAAAATTACTCATATACTTGTTATTCGCTGTAGAATGTCTATGCGAACATTGAGTAATTCCACCACGGATACCTTTTTTAATAAAATTATACATATTTATGTCGGTGAATAGTTCAAGATTTATTTCAGTATATTTTAACATCGCGTCCCATGATAACCCCGGAGTTGTATAATACTGACAGGGATCCAGCGTATAAATATTTCTACAAACTTTTCTAAAATTTTCGAATACATCTGTTAAAAGCAATACATCTGTTTTTAAATATAACTCTAAATAATCCCAAATGTTTTTACAATCAAATTTTTCCCAAACTTTCTTAGCATGAATGTAATCTTTATCAGAACATTTACTATTTGTTAATTTGCTATCGAAATGTTTTTGTGAAGGTAAACACGTTTCATCTAGACGTTCAAAAGAATTAATGTATTCGTATGGAAATACTCCTTTACGTGTTAGTAATTTGAAATTTTCTTCTTCTGGATATAAAGATTTAACTGTTTTCAAATCTTCCGGGGATAAATTTCCTACTAATGAATCTAGACTAGACTGCATAAATCTTACGGAATCTAAAAATCTAAGTTCAATTGTATCAGTTTCATTAACGAAAATTCGTTTTGAAAGTGACACATACAATTCTTTATTTAATGGTATCAAATTTATATCACCATCAATATTTGCTAATTCTTTAACAAATAAGTGACAGTCATAACCAGAAAAATTATGAAAGAAAATTGGGAAAAACTTTGGGACTTGATACCGCAAATTACATTCATTATGCGCTGGACCCCTGTACTTTCCTGTTAAATGACAATGGTCGGCTACTCTTATATTACCTAAATATTTCTTACATATATGACAAATCTTACTACTACATTGTCTCCTTTCTTCAAAAGCTGTGAGTGGTTTCATCGCCTTTGGATTCATAATAACATTATTATGAATATCTAATACATCTTCAACCAGGGATTGTACAAATTTTGCTGGTGAGTCCTTTCCTTTATACACTTTTAATTTACTTAAGCTATCATCATAAGAACATTTGATATAATAAGAGAATGCACAAGGAATGTGTTGTTGTATATTTGTTGTTGATGAAATATCTGGATTTGGAATACACGTATCTAATCCTTGTAAAATGCATTCAAAGTCTGCGTATATAACAAATGGGACCTCTAATTGACGTTCGTATTTCTCAAATTTTAATTCATTTTTTTCTGGTGATGGCATAAGTGTAACAATCTTACTGCATTCATTTTTATGTATATTGTACGCCTCTTCGGTATAAAAATGTTGTAAACATCCATTGCATAAAAATATCTTCTCTTTATGTTTTGTTATTTGAGATTTTATTAATCTTGATATGTTCTTGATCCACACATAATGACTCTTTTCTCCATCTTGAATCAACAATAAATTAATATGTATTTTCTTCTCATTCTTTGTGCAATAATACGGTCCCACAATTTTACATGTATTAAATTGCATTTCTTCACAACCGTATACGTTTATACTAATTTCAGGATTTAGGTCTTCAAACTTTGTTATGTCCGTCACCTTCAGTGGAAATTCAAGATCATCAAATTCTAATATCATATTGTTTTGCAGAAGAATTGTACTTGCAACAATATTTTCTACATTATATGATGAAACTCTATCAGAACTCATCTCCGCAGGAACTAGAGCTGAAATTATTGCCCATTTAAAGCAGTACTCGTCCGTATTTTTCACATTAATACAAGCATGTTTACGTGCAATTGTTGTTGGTAATGGTAAATACTGAGAACCTCTTATTGGTCTGTACTGATTAATGTTGATTTCAAGATGGATTATTCTTATAAGAGTCCAACCACTATCTCGTTCTTGAAACTCTTGCGTTTTTGTATGAATTTTATCAATCATAACTTCGTATGCAGACGATAACTCAGTTTCATTCCTAACGATTATCATTTTTGATTGAAATGATTTAACTGAAGTTGTTATTTCATCATTATCATCATTTTCTTTTGTTACTTTCATATATTCTGCAAAAAGTTCTATGTTGAATTTTAAAGATGAGTGTTTTATCAGTTGTTCATTTAATGTGTTTATAATAAGATCTTTTTCTGTCTTTAGAAAGTTGAGAGGATCCAAAATTCCTTCATCCTTGTTTTCATAAATGAGCGTTTCAATTCGTTCTTCAAAACTGGTTTTTACTACCTTCAATTGATCATTAACTGGTTCAGCCGCTTTTATTTTATGTAAATTTGTTCTCAGATGATAACTCCAGTCCTTACTTAAAATTTCTTTATTACATGTTTGGCATAAAATTTTGTTTTGTGATGATGAAGGCTGATTGCTAATATCATAAGAAATAGCATCAACTGAAGACACCTTATGCTGGGTTCTCATATGCGTTAGTAGATTTTCTTTGCGTGTAAAGCTCTTCTTGCAAATGCTACAAATTTCGTGGTTACCATGAGCTGACTGGACATGTCTTTTCAACGAATTTTTAAATGCAAATCCATTTCCACAAATTTCACATATAAAACTCTTCATTTTGTAGTCTATGTAAATTAATTTCTTTATTTTAATAAACAATTTGAAACTGAATAAGATTTAATATCCTTTTTTAAGATTTTCAAACACAACTTCAAATTTAACAGAAAATTAATTAAACACTTTGAAACTGAATAAGATTTAATATCCTTTTTTAAGATCCTTAAAAAAAGCTTCAAATTTAAAAGAAAATTAATTAAACACTTTGAAACTGAATAAATTTTAATATCCTTTTTCAAGATCCTTAAACACAACTTCAAATTTAACAGAAAATTAATTAAACACTTTGAAACTGAATAAGATTTAATATCCTTTTTTAAGATCCTTAAAAAAAGCTTCAAATTTAAAAGAAAATTAATTAAACACTTTGAAACTGAATAAATTTTAATATCCTTTTTCAAGATCCTTAAACACAACTTCAAATTTAACAGAAAATTAATTAAACACTTTGAAACTGAATAAGATTTAATATCCTTTTTTAAGATCCTTAAACACAACTTCAAATTTAAAAGAAAATTAATTAAACACTTTGAAACTGAATAAATTTTAATATCCTTTTTAAAGACTTTAAACTTTAAAATAAAATCAAATAATCACTTTGAAATTTCACGATAAACTGGTGCCGCTTGAAGAAATTGTCTCAATTTATAGGCAAAAATCTTATCCCCACCCTTTTTCAACTGCTTACAAGTGCTGACAAAATTTAAACACTCTCTTTTTCTACTGCTTACAAGTGCTGAAAAAATTTATACACACACACACACACACACACACACACACACACAAACATACATATAAAAATAATTTCACAACTTGATGAAATCCGAAAGTAAATAGTACACGTAAAATCAATCGTCAGAATAGCTCAGTGGGGAGAGCGTTACACTGAAACTCTAAAGGTCCCCGGTTCAAATCCGGGTTCTGACAATACAGTATCTAAGTATTTTTTTTTTTTTTGTTAAATAAAAACAATAACACAGCATAAACAATATGAAACTTGAACAAACATGTCTCAACATGCTCAGCACATATGAATAATCCTAAAAAGTTAACTTAAAAAACAATGACATCATAAACAATATTAAGCTACCACACACCGAAACCAAAAAGCTCAAAGTTTCTCAAAGCACACCATATGGCACAACCAAAAAAACCCAAAAATATCCCAAAGCACACCACATGCCATAACCAAAAAGCCCATAATATCCCAAAGCACACCACATGCCACAACCAAAAAAACCCAAAATATCCCAAAGCACACCACATGCCATAACCAAAAAGCCCATAATATCCCAAAGCACACCACATGCCACAACCAAAAAAAACCCAAAATATCCCAAAGCACAGCACATGCCACAACCAAAAAGCCCAAAAGCTCATGACGTCACTGAGCCAGAGCCATGCGCCAGAAACCCCATATTCATACTACTATGGGCCCACAAAAGTCTATGCCGCAATTGATAAATGGTCTTGCTCTTCGTATCCTATCTGCTGGTAAATTGCCCATTTGTTGTGTGTATAACCTTGGTCGTAATTTCGTACAGCGCACGCAATTTACTACTACGGACCTGGCGATATTTCGTCCATTCAGTATCCAATATTTTTGTCTAGAGATCGCATGTAGAGCTTGAGGTCCTGCGTGAAGGTTAGTATTGTGTAAATATATCATCAGTAGCTTTGACACAATGTTGTCGGATGGAACGAGTATTGGATGTTTAGCATTGTATCCAATATCTGCTGCTTCTAGTCTGCCTCCTACTCGAAGTATGCCTTCATTATCTATGAACGGAGCTAATGTTATTAATTTGCTATTTTTGTTTAATGGTCGCTGATTTTTTAGTGCTTGAATTTCTTCTTTAAAGCTTATTTTCTGAATTTCCTTCATAATGAATTTCGTTGAGTTTTCTAATTCTGTAACGCTTAAAAATGGATTAAATGAATAACCTGTTTGTTTTCTTCCTTTGAATAACTCTACTGCTCTTAATATATATGCCATAATCCGTTGTAATTTTTTGAATGAGTTATTGTGGTTTATTTGTTCTAGCATATGTCTTGTATTGTCTTGTGTTGTGACAGTTAGTGTAACCTTAATTGGTTTTTCTTCTTGCTCCACCCTGATTGTTTGTAACTTATGGTTTGGCCACATTCTTTTTGGCAGTGTTAAAAATGTTGGCCCCTCGAACCATAGTTTTGAATTTTTCAGTTGTTCTGGAAAGAGTCCTCGTGATACTAAATCGGCCGGATTTTCCTTGGATTCTATATACTTCCATACCTTATTTTGCGTTAGTTCCTGTATTTGCGTTACTCTGTTAGCTACAAAGGTTTTTAAGGTAGATGGGTCACCTTGCAACCAAGATATCACAATCTGTGAATCTGTCCAGTAGTGAACATCCTCGTATTTGATTTTGATGGCTTCCTGAACATATTTTACCAAATTTGCCGTGAGCTTTGCTGCACATAATTCTAATCTTGGTATTGTTGTATGTTTTACTGGTGCTACCCTAGACTTTGCGCAGAACAATCTCACTGTTACTTTACCTTTTTCGTCCTTAGATCTAAGATATATTACTGCACCGTATGCCTTTTCGCTTGCGTCGGAGAAAGCATGCAGCTCCACAAGGTTAGGTTTTTCTGTATTGAACATATGCCTATTGAAACTAACATCACTGAGTTTAGGCAATTCCTTCCTGAATTTTGTCCAAATTGTATGAAATTCTATCGGCAGCTCTTCATCCCAATCAATTTTTTGTTTCCATAATCCTTGTAAGAAAATTTTACCCATCACAACAACGGGATTAACAAGGCCGAGTGGATCGAAAATACGAGCTATATCAGCTAATACTGTTCTTTTAGTAATATTTTCATAATCCTTCAATGATGTTGTAATCTTGAATACATCTGCAACTGGATGCCACACCATACCTAGTGTTCGCACGTGCTCATCTCCTAGATCGTTAAAATCTAGTTGAACCTCTAAGTCCTTATTTGGCAGAGCTTGTACTAGTGCAGGATGGTTGGCACACCATTTGCGTAATTCGAAACCTCCTTCCTTTAATAATAATCGTAATTGTGACTGTATTTCAAGCGCTTTATTCAAGTCATTGCTACCAGTCATTACATCATCCATGTAGAAGTCCTCAATAGCAGGTTTCGCATATGGATACTTGTGTCCTTCTTCTTCTGCTAATTTCTTCAAGCAGCTTACTGCTAGGAATAGTGCGGCCTTTGTACCATATGTAATGGTGCATAATTGATAATATCTGATTACATCATCTGGATGTTTTCTCCACATTATAAGTTGTAGATTACGGTCTTCTTCTGCCACGAGAACTTGTCTATACATTTTTGTAATGTCAGCAGTGAAAACGTATTTTTTCAATCTGAAGCGCAAAACTATAGCCAGTAGATCATCTTGAATTTTTGGACCAATCAACATTATATCATTTAATGAAAGATTATTTGAAGTTTTTGCGGAGGCATCAAAAACTACCCGTAATTTTGTTGTGCTACTGCTAGGTTTTAAAACATAATGATGGGGTAGAAAACAATACGGTGAAGTAAGTTCTTTCGAGTTTAATTCCTTCATGTGTCCTAATCTTAAGTATTCTTCTAGGAACTCATTATATTGTTCTTGTAGTGAGGGTTCTCGTTGTAGCTTTTTCTCTATACTGAGTAATCGTTTGTACGCAATTTCTTTTGATTCTCCTAATAATTTTGGATCAGTTAATATTGGCATATTTACTATGAAACGCCCTTCATGATTTCGACTTGTGGTTGAATTGAAGAATTCTTGACATTTGCGATCATTGTCAGACATTCTTGGATTATCTGGACATTCTTCTATTTCCCAAAATCGTTGCAATTGTTTTTCTAATTCCATATTTGTTATTCCACAGAATGGTTTATTGTAATCCACACTAGCCACCTTGCCTAATACCATCCAGCCGAAAGTTGTATTTTGCAATATAGGCAGATTATCGTTCAGTTTCATTTGTCCATTTCTCACAATTTCACCATATAATTCTGCACCTAATAAAATATCCACTCTTTGCGGTTTGTTGAAAGAGGGATCAGCTAATTGCATATTTGTAGGAATATTCCAGTTATTAATATTAGTGAATTGATGTGGTTGTTTTGTTCCTATTTCTTTAATCACATATACCTCCAGTTCTAGTATCATATTGTTACATCTTGATTTTAATTTTATATTGAGTTTATCCTTGATTCTCAATTTTTTATCTCCTATTCCTGCAATGTCAATATTAACTGGTGTATTAGTAAAATTCAATTTTCGTTGTAATTTTTCTGTAATCAAATTTATTTGTGATCCAGAATCTAGCAATAACCTGCATGGTACTGCTCGTCCATCTTTATCCATAATGTCCACTAATGCAGTTCCCAAAAATACATAACTATCACTATTTTTATTTTCATTTGGTTGCGACGTTAAATTACATGTGGTTACGGTTGCATTATTTGAAGTTGTTTTAGTTATCGTTTTGTCCGCCTTTTGATCTCCCTTTGTTATAGGCGACATGTGTAGTAAGGTATTATGCTTCTTACCACATTTTAATAATGATCTTGATGAGCACTGAGCTGCCTGATGGCCAAATTTTAAGCAATTGAGACATAAATTAAGTTCCTTTGTTTTGAGATTTCTTTCATACGCAGATAAATTTTTAAATTTTTCACAAAAATAAATTGCGTGGCCTTGTTTATAGACTGGACACCCAGTTGGCTTATTGGTAATTAAGACAGTTGGTTTATTGGAGTTTGGAGCTGTCTTTTGACCACTCGTTTTTGAGCCGAGAGCTTCTAATGCCTGAAATCGATTTTCTAAAAATTTTAATAATTGCTCAAGTGATTGGAGATCCTTTGGCGATTTTAAAGATTGTTCAAATAATGCGTGCGTATTTCTATCTAATTTTTTCATCAAAATGTGCATTATAATAGGATCCCAGCAATTTTCTACTTCTAATCCTAAATTCTGTAATCCTGATAAGCATTCTTTAGTGGTATCGTGTAGTACCTTTAATGCTGAAGCCTGTTCATTGCTGATAGCTGGTTGTGACATTAATCTTTCCAAAAATGCATTAACTAACAATCTTTTGTTCTCATATCTGTTAATTAATGTATTCCATGCTATTCGATAGTTATTATCAGTTACAGTGTAATGCGAAATCAGTTTTTCAGCTTCGCCAGTTAAGTTCATTTTCAGATACCATAATTTTTGAGCAGATCCCATAGATTGGTTATGAACACCTTGTGGTGTTGCTTCGTGAATTGTATTTTGCTCTGATTGAGTTTGAATTAAATTCGATGTTTCATCAAGTTTTTGTTGTAAGGTTATTAAATATTCTTGAACCTTGTTTTCCATGTTAAAATAGTTATCTGGGTTGTAACCAAACATGTTGACATTATCTTCCAGTTCACATATATTAACATGTGTTAATAGTATTTGATTCCAATACTGCTTTATTGTATCAATTTTCATGCAATAATATTGTTTTGATTGTTGTTCAGTAATCTTGATTCCTTTCAAAGTATTATCAAGCGCCTTTATATTGAAATTTTGTCTTCGAATAAGTCTAGTGGCTGTTTCCATATTATTTTCGCCTTTATTGGATGCTATTATTGATAATTCTGGCGCTAATTGTGCTGATTTTGATGCTACCTGCTGTTTTGCAGTAGCTCCTATTGATAGGTCCGTGGCATACGCAATGAGATTTATGATCTCTGTTTTACATTTTTCATAAGCAGTTTTTACTCTATCATAAAAGTTGCTTATAAAATATTGATGTCCATTCGCATTATCAAATTTTCTAAATTTATCATCGTTTTCTTCGAACATGGTCCATGCTGTATCTAATTCTGTTAATTTTTCTTCCAAATATGGAACCGTTTTCTTATCAGGAGAATCATTTATCTTGTTTATGCTAAGCGTTACTTCGCATTAACTCACTCCGTCTTGACTTAATACGGATGCATAAACAAAATTTCAAAACGCATTAAAGCTCTACGTCGTTTTGAGTTAATACACTATTAAATCCGCATTTAAAATTTCATTTCGTTTTTAAAATGTGCATAAACACTTACTTCGTTTTAAGTGAATTGTCATATTTGACATTTCAAAATAGTGTTGGTAACACACTGAAAATCAATATAAACTTTAGTGTTAGTAACGTCACTTTAAAATTTCAAATGACATTTGATGGGCGGTTATTTTTATTATCAAGTGTTTCTTTACAAATAAACAAGTATAAGTGTTCAAAGTGCGTGCGGCTTTAAATTAAGTACAATAAATTTATTTATAAAGTATTATATTAATTAATTTTTTTGCTCTCACCACCTGGTACAACTATTTATGTACTGGGCTTTTGTGTACACCAAAAACATCACCTACAACACGATATTCAGCACAACTTGCTAATTTATACAATGTAATAGCCACTTTTTTTTCTATAGAAACAGGTGTGGTAATGAAGTTTGGTGAAGGTTCCAAATGAGATTTTAATTTTTCACAGATCATGAAAGTAGTATGAATATGGGGTTTCTGGCGCATGGAGCAGGAGCAAAAATGACGTCATCACTGTTATCGGTACGGGTCACGTGTTTCAATGTTGTGTGTTATCAGTGAGGGGCGCGGGGGGGGTCAAGGTTGCGTGTTATGAGCGAGGGGTTACAGGGGTCAAGGCTAGTGAGGGGTCACGTGGGTCAAGATTTTTTTTCTGTTCAGTGATGGATCATGCGGGGGTTAAGATTTTTTTTTATCAGTGAGGGTTAAAATTATGGGCGTTATCATTGAAAAAGCAATGGAGAATTTTTGGTACAGTTCTGATTCACGTGTGCTTAATCAGTGCTAAGCACGTTGAGACATGTTTGTTCACGTTTCATATTGTTTATGTTGTGTTATTGTTTTTTACTTTTTTCCGAATAATTATATTGAGAGTTGAGACATGTTTGTTCAAGTTTAAAGTTTTTCGAATGTGCGTTATTAGTTTAAAAAAAGTTTGGGGATAAGATATTCATACTATAAATGAAGACAATTTCTTCAAGCGGCATCAGTTCATCGTGAAATTTCAAAGTGACTATTTGATTTTATTTTAAAGTTTAAAGTCTTAAAAAAGGATATTACAATTTATTCAGTTTCAAAGTGTTTAATTAATTTTCTGTTAAATTTGAAGTTGTGTTTAAGGATCTTAAAAAAGGATATTAAAATTTATTCAGTTTCAAAGTGTTTAATTAATTTTCTGTTAAATTTGAAGTTGTGTTTAAGGATCTTAAAAAAGGATATTAAAATTTATTCAGTTTCAAAGTGTTTAATTAATTTTCTTTTAAATTTGAAGTTGTGTTTAAGGATCTTAAAAAAGGATATTAAAACTTTTTCAGTTTCAAATTGTTTATTAAAATAAAAACAATAATTTACATAGACTACAAAATGAAGAGTTTTATATGTGAAATTTGTGGAAATGGATTTTCAAGTAAGTATAACTTGAAAAGACATGTCCAGTCAGCTCATGGTAACCACGAAATTTGTAGCATTTGCAAGAAGAGCTTTACACGCAAAGAAAATCTACTAACGCATATGAGAACCCAGCATAAGGTGTCTTCAGTTGATGCTATTTCTTATGATATTAGCAATCAGCCTTCATCATCACAAAACAAAATTTTATGCCAAACATGTAATAAAGAAATTTTAAGTAAGGACTGGAGTTATCATCTGAGAACAAATTTACATAAAATAAAAGCGGCTGAACCAGTTAATGATCAATTGAAGGTAGTAAAAACCAGTTTTGAAGAACGAATTGAAACGCTCATTTATGAAAACAAGGATGAAGGAATTTTGGATCCTCTCAACTTTCTAAAGACAGAAAAAGATCTTATTATAAACACATTAAATGAACAACTGATAAAACACTCATCTTTAAAATTCAACATAGAACTTTTTGCAGAATATATGAAAGTAACAAAAGAAAATGATGATAACGATGAAATAACAACTTCAGTTAAATCATTTCAATCAAAAATGATAATCGTTAGGAATGAAACTGAGTTATCGTCTGCATACGAAGTTATGATTGATAAAATTCATACAAAAACGCAAGAGTTTCAAGAACGAGATAGTGGTTGGACTCTTATAAGAATAATCCATCTTGAAATCAACATTAATCAGTACAGACCAATAAGAGGTTCTCAGTATTTACCATTACCAACAACAATTGCACGTAAACATGCTTGTATCAATGTGAAAAATACGGACGAGTACTGCTTTAAATGGGCAATAATTTCAGCTCTAGTTCCTGCGGAGATGAGTTCTGATAGAGTTTCATCATATAATGTAGAAAATATTGTTGCAAGTACAATTCTTCTGCAAAACAATATGATATTAGAATTTGATGATCTTGAATTTCCACTGAAGGTGACGGACATAACAAAGTTTGAAGACCTATATCCTGAAATTAGTATAAACGTATACGGTTGTGAAGAAATGCAATTTAATACATGTAAAATAGTAGGACCGTATTACTGTACAAAAAATGAGAAGAAACTACATATTAATTTACTGTTGATTCAAGATGGAGAAAAGAGTCATTATGTGTGGATCAAGAACATATCAAGATTAATAAAATCTCAAATAACAAAACATAAAGAGAAGATATTTTTATGCAATGGATGCTTACAACATTTTTATACCGAAGAGGCGTACAATATACATAAAAATGAATGCAGTAAGATTGTTACACTTATGCCATCACCAGAAAAAAATGAATTGAAATTTGAGAAATACGAACGTCAATTAGAGGTCCCATTTGTTATATACGCAGACTTTGAATGCATTTTACAAGGATTAAATACGTGTATTCCAAATCCAGATATTTCATCAACAACAAATATACAACAACACGTTCCTTGTGCATTCTCTTATTATATCAAATGTTCTTATGATGATAGCTTAAGTAAATTAAAAGTGTATAAAGGAAAGGACTCACCAGCAAAATTTGTACAATCCCTGGTTGAAGATGTATTAGATATTCATAATAATGTTATTATGAATTCAAAGGCGATGAAACCACTCACAGCTTTTGAAGAAAGGAGACAATGTAGTAGTAAGATTTGTCATATATGTAAGAAATATTTAGGTAATATAAGAGTAGCCGACCATTGTCATTTAACAGGAAAGTACAGGGGTCCAGCGCATAATGAATGTAATTTGCGGTATCAAGTCCCAAAGTTTTTCCCAATTTTCTTTCATAATTTTTCTGGTTATGACTGTCACTTATTTGTTAAAGAATTAGCAAATATTGATGGTGATATAAATTTGATACCATTAAATAAAGAATTGTATGTATCACTTTCAAAACGAATTTTCGTTAATGAAACTGATACAATTGAACTTAGATTTTTAGATTCCGTAAGATTTATGCAGTCTAGTCTAGATTCATTAGTAGGAAATTTATCCCCGGAAGATTTGAAAACAGTTAAATCTTTATATCCAGAAGAAGAAAATTTCAAATTACTAACACGTAAAGGAGTATTTCCATACGAATACATTAATTCTTTTGAACGTCTAGATGAAACGTGTTTACCTTCACAAAAACATTTCGATAGCAAATTAACAAATAGTAAATGTTCTGATAAAGATTACATTCATGCTAAGAAAGTCTGGGAAAAATTTGATTGTAAAAATATTTGGGATTATTTAGAGTTATATTTGAAAACCGATGTATTACTTTTAACAGATGTATTCGAAAATTTCAGAAAAGTTTGTAGAAATATTTATACTCTGGATCCCTGTCAGTATTATACAACTCCGGGGTTATCATGGGACGCGATGTTAAAATATACTGAAATAAATCTTGAACTATTCACCGACATAAATATGTATAATTTTATTAAAAAAGGTATCCGTGGTGGAATTACTCAATGTTCGCATAGACATTCTACAGCGAATAACAAGTATATGAGTAATTTTGATGAAAATAAACCATCTTCGTATTTAATGTATGTTGATGCAAATAATTTATACGGTTGGGCTATGTCACAACCTTTACCATATTCTGATTTTCAATGGGTAGAAAACGTTGAAGATATAAATATTCTTAATATTACAGATAACTCAGATACGGGTTATATTTTAGAAGTAGATTTAGAGTATCCTGAATCTCTTCATGATTTACATAATGATTTACCGTTTTGTGCACAAAATAAAAAAAAGTCCGGGGTCAAAATTCAACAAATTAATTACAGATTTGACAGTAAAAAGAAATTATATAATTCACTATAGAAATCTTCAGCAATGTTTAAAACACGGTTTGAAATTAGTGAAAATTCACAGAGCGCTACAGTTTAAACAATCATGTTGGTTGAAAAAATATATTGATTTAAATACATATTATCGTACTATTGCAAAAAATACTTTTGAAAAGAACTTTTTCAAGTTGTTGAATAATGCTGTGTACGGTAAAACGATGGAAAATGTTGACAAACGAAAAGATGTCAAAATTGTTACTGACTGGGACAGTAGTGGTAAACATTTAGGTGCTAGGGCTTTAATAGCTAAACCGAATTTCCACAGCTTAGCTCAGTTTACAGAAAATATGACAGCTATACAACTTGAGAGAGTTCGAACATACTATAACAAACCAATTTATCTTGGTTTCGTTGTATTAGAATTATCAAAGTGGAAGATGTACGACTTTCACTATGATTATATAAAACCCAAGTATGATGAAAAAGTACTTCTTGCTTACATGGATACAGATTCTTTTATATATTCAATAGAAACTGAAGATTTCTATAGTGACATTATAAATGATATTGACACTAAATTTGATACTTCCGAATACTTACCTGATAACCCTTATAATATTCCGCTTAAAAATAAAAAAGTATTAGGTTTAATGAAAGATGAGAACAATGGTCGGATAATGAAAGAGTTTGTAGGTTTAAAATCAAAAATGTATTCAATAGATGTAGAAGATTGTAAATTAATAAAAAAAGCTAAAGGTGTTAAAAAAACAGCTGTAGATAATTTAAGTTTAGATAATTATAGAGATTGTTTATATAAGAAACAATTATTTTATGGTAATATGTTAGTATTTAGGTCATACATACATAAGATATATACTCAAAATGTAAATAAAGTAGCTTTAAGTTATATAGATGATAAGAGATGTGTTAGAGAAGATGGTGTTAGTACATACGCATGGGGTCATTTTAGAATAAGTTTAGAATAAGAAAACTGAAAAATAGATACGTATATTATATAAGAAAACTGGAAAATAAATACATATATTAAATAGAAAGCTGAAAAATAAATACATATTTATGAAATAATAAAACTGAAAAATAAATACATATATAAAATAAAACAAAAAAAAAATTTATTTAAAAAAAAAAATTTGGTTTTATTTATCTAAAAAAAGTTTTGTAGCATGGTGATGTCTCCGAATAGAGAAACGTCTAAACTTGTCAACGCTCATAATGTAAATAATAAATTTCACGTTGTAGAATATAAATTTATACGATAATGTCTGCTTCTCTGAGCTCCTCAATTATTGAAACTATCTCATTGTTGTGATTATTATGACCTGCATGTGTAGATGCTAATAGTAATTTCAATCTATTCACTAATTCATTTGGATCATCCCAGTATACATAATTAGATTTTTCTTTTAGTAAATGCCTTAATCCAGAACCAGAATGAGATTTGAACAATCCCTTAATTAGCTTTTAAACAGCTTAAACAGGTCTTTAAACAGCTCTGAAACAGCTTGAACAGGTCTAAAAACAGCTTAAACAGGTCTTTAAACAGCTCTGAAACAGCTTGAACAGGTCTTCAAACAGCTCTGAAACAGCTTGAACAGGTCTTTAAACAGCTTGAACAGGTCTTTAAACAGCTCTGCAACAGCTTGAACAAGTCTTTAAACAGCTTGAACAGGTCTTTAAACAGCTTGAACAGGTCTTTAAACAGCTCTGAAACAGCTTGAACAGGTCTTTAAACAGCTCTGAAACAGCTTGAACAGGTCTTTAAACAGCTTGAACAGGTCTTTAAACAGCTTGAACAGGTCTTTAAACAGCTCTGAAACAGCTTGAACAGGTCTTCAAACAGCTCTGAAACAGCTTGAACAGGTCTTTAAACAGGTTCGTAATGTGCTGTGCTAGCTAGACGTGTTTTCTTTTTGCTCCGCATATTTACTTATTTTCTTTTCTTTTTAAAGACATTTGAATAAAGTTTGAAGTTTTAGTTTTTTTTTTTTCGAAGTGATAGTTTTATTTTATTTTTTTTCTTGGTTTTGGTCATACTTTTTATTACAAAAGATTTTGGCGATGAAATATTCCATAAAATTTATTTGAAATTGCATGTGAATTTTGAAAAACAATTTTGTTATATCATTTGATACAGTTGTATTGATTTTTTTTGGTAACTGTTATTGTACATTCTTGAGATTGTAATTAAGTGATTACTCTTATTTATTATATTATATTTACTCATAACTGTGTACGATAAAAGCAGATAAAAGTTTTTACTATGCCAGAGGGTCAATCTCTTAATTCAGAAAAAATGTCGTTAAGGAGTAACCAAAAAACTCAGTTGAGTTCTCAACTGCAACAACAAATGCAACTGCAACAACAAATGCAACAGCAACAACAACAGCAACAGGCACTTCCAAACAAGCAACAACAACAGGTTTTAGATAAACAGCTAAACAAAAAATTGGCTTCTTCAACTTCTACGCAAGCTGCTGCTACATACACATCATCATCTGATCTACCACATCAATTTAATTTGCTTGAAAAGAGTCTCATGAACAATTTCAGTGCTCTTCTTGATCAAAAGCTTGAGTCGTTGAAAACCAGTTTACTTGAAATTATGGAGTCGAAAATAGATTCTCTTAGAGCTCAGCATCAATCTCTTGTTGAAGAAATTGCTGATCATGATAACCGGTTAAGAGAAGTTGAGGAATTCAAAGTTACTGTTGAACATTCACTGGCTGATTTTAAAAGAGCAGAGAGGTATGCTGATATTATTATTACAGGCATCCCATATGTTGATAGAGAAAACCCCGTTGAAATCTATAGCAAAATCTGTAATGTACTTAGCATTACGCCATCACCTTATGTTCATGCTTTTAGACCTAAGTCCAGGTCGACAAATAAGCTAAGTAGATCATATTCCAATGTTTCTAATAATAATATTAAGCAGAATGGCCCAATCATTGTTAAACTTTCCTGTGTTGCTGAAAAAAATGCTGTGTTTCGTGCTCTAAAAACAAGAAAGAGAAGAATTAAGCTGTCTGATTTGAATTGTGGTTTCAGCTCTGAGACATACATCCACTTTCACGAAAGCTTACTCCCACATGTTGATAAAATTAGAAAATATGCCAACAGTCTTCGTTTAAGCAACAAATTATATTCAGTTTACACACACAACGGCGTTGTATTTGTTAAACGTTTCAGAGATGATGTTGCTATGAAAATTCTTTCGATCCAGCAACTTGAAACTTTCATATCAACAACGACCAACGTAAATATGTTGAGCAACAACAGAAGTGATAGTGATGATAGCGTCAACACAATTTTATACACAGAAAAGTCTTAGTAAATCTATTTTCTTCACCTATTTAGCATCTTACTATTTATACTTTTTTTTCATTCTTTCTAATTCTTGTAAATTCAGGCTAATTGTAGTTACATTTTTTAATTATTTTCTTATCTCTATTTATATTTTTATATTTTTTGTAAATGTGTTTGCTTGTGATTGCTTTCAACACCTACCACCACTTTCCATATTTGCATTCTCGTTAGGCATAACGTACTCGTCCATTATCGACTATGGTTGATCCTATGAATCCTCTGGACAAGGTAAGAATTATGACGAACATTTTTACACCACAAACAGATTGTCTTAATGTTTGTCATTTAAATGCCAGAAGTCTCCGAAATAAAGTACACGAACTTAATAGCATGTTTATTAATACTAACCTAAGTGTTATTTTTGTATCTGAGACCTGGCTGAACAGTATGATTTCATCTGGTCTAGTACCAATTGATGGTTTCAAGTTGTACAGAAATGATCGTGTAAGTAGAAAGGGAGGTGGTGTTGCAATTTACGTTAAACAACATTTAAAATCCCGTGTGGTGAGTTATTCTATCGGAGACGTTATTGAGTACCTAGCAATCGAACTTTGCTGCAGTTCTAAAAAGTGCCTTTTGTGTGTCGTATACTGTCCTCCGAACTCTTTTTCACTTGAAAATGTTGCTAAATTTGAAAGTTTTATGGAGAAGTATTCACATAGTTATAAGGATATTATTATTGCTGGCGATTGGAATGTTAATATTATCAATCAAACTTCAACTACCGATATTTTTCTTCTATTTTTCAAACGTTTTAACTTTTCCGTTGTAAATACAATACCAACCTACTGCAATGTGTCTAATCCATCACTTCTTGATTTATTTTTAATTAACGATCCTTCGAAAACTATTTCATGGAACCAAATCAGTCCGCCGAGTATCTTTGATCATGACTTTATATACATGTCCTATAACTTTCCGGTTATCCACCTAAATAGCCCCATTTTTTACACTTTCAGAAACTTTTCAAAAATTAATTACAATGCTCTTTTTGCTGAATGCCAATCTATTAATCTGCATGATATATTTCATTTACCATCTGTTGATGATCAAGTTAACTTTTTTAATGACCGTGTATCCTACTTGTTTTCTAAATATGTCCCTTCAACAGAAAAACGCATTAACTCTAATTCTTTTCCATGGTTTTCTGATAAAGTCAAAATAATGATTTCTGAACGTGAATTCTTATTTCGTTTATTTAAAAAACACAAAACTGATGATTCTCGAAATGCTTATAAGAAATTACGTAATAAGATCAACAAAGAAATACGCCATTTAAAACGAAAGTTTTTTAACTCTAAATTGAATCTTTCACTTCCTGGTAAAATTTTAATGAGAAATTTACGTAATTTGGGAATTTATGGGAAAGACACAAGAGAATGTGAACTTGACCCTAACATCCTTAATGACCATTTTCTTCACAGTCCTCATACTGAGTCTGTTGAAGATAGCATTGCATTCACTAACAATTGCAGTAGTTCTAATAGGTTCGATAGTGGCTTTAGTTTTCAGTGTATATCAGCTCTTGAAGTTTATTCTGCCGTCTGTTCAATAAAATCTAATGCCATGGGAGTTGATGCTATCTCCCCTCGCTTTTTAAAAATTATCCTACCCTTCCTTCTACCTGCCCTTACTCATATGTTAAATTCTTGTTTAACATACTCTGTGTTTCCCTCTATATGGAAAAAAGCCACTATCATTCCTATACCGAAAAAGTCTGTTCCACGTGATCCGTCTGATTTTCGTCCAATAAGTATTTTGTGTTTCTTGTCTAAAGTAATGGAAAAAATTATGTATGAACAAATGGTCAAATTTTTGACACAAAAGAAATTAATTTCTCAAGTGCAATCTGGTTTCAGGCGAGGTCATAGTTGTGAAACAGCGGTAATCAAAGTTACATCCGACTTACGTGAGTTACTAGACAATGGTCAAATAGCCTTACTTTGCCTTTTGGATTTTTCTAAAGCTTTTGATAGCATATCACATGCACGTTTAATGGCCAAACTTAAGAATTTGTTTCAGTTCTCATCTTCTGCGATTTCACTAGTGTCAAATTTTCTATCCGATAGGATGCAACAAGTTAGAGTGAGTGCAGCTACTTCTAGTTTTCGAAGTGTTTCCTGTGGAGTACCGCAAGGGTCCATTTTAGGACCATTGCTGTTCTCCTTGTTCATTAATGATTTGCCTCAATCAGTGTCCTTTTCACAAGTTCATTTATATGCTGATGATGTGCAAATATACTTGGGAGGTAAGTTGCCTCACTTAAGCGAAATTGCTAATAAACTTAATTCGGATCTGTCTAGCATTTGGAGCCGGTCCTCAAGTAATGGCCTTGCTCTTAATCCCTCTAAATCTCTCTCGATGTTGCTGTCAAATGATAATTTCTCTTCTTTAGATACGCCTTCACTCGTCCTCAATAATGTAATTTTAAATTACACCTCTAAAGCTAGAAACCTAGGTATCATGGTTAACACGAAAATGACTTGTTGTTATCATGTTCAGTTGGTATTGAACAAAGTTTACGCGAGTTTGCGCTCTCTGCGACTTGTGGGCAATAATCTGTCGTTTGAGTTGCGAAAGAAGCTTTTTAGGTCCCTTGTATTCCCTCATTTTATTTTTGGAGGTGTAGTTTATCCATCACTTGACTCCGTTTGCGCTCGAAAAATGGATACAGCCTTCAACGATTGCATCAGGTTTGTATACCAATTGCCGCGGTCAGCTCACATATCTGAACTTGAAAATTCGTTGCTAGGCTGCTCACTGTCTACTTACTTAAGTTTTAGATCTCTCATTCTATTTCACAAAATCATATATGGTTCAACACCTGAATATTTGAATACTTTTTTGTGTCCTTTAATGTCGAACAGACATTTGAAGTACCGTGTACCTAGATTTAATCGTGCTGTTGGGGAACGTTCTTACTTTGTCCAGGCTATTCGGTCATGGAATGCCTTACCGAATTCTATCCAAAAGACGAGTTCGTTATCAAGATTTAAGCGTGAGCTATGGACTTTTTTAGTTAGGAATGCAATCACTAAGTAAACTACATCTTTCTTAGGTAGATTAGTCACATATTTATTATAAAAATTTATTTTTCTCTTTCTTCTTTTTTTTTTTTTTTTTTTTTTTCTCTATTTCTTTTTATGCTGTCCTATTATTTCGCTTCTGTTTTGTACATACTATTATTACTATTATTGTATAAATATTAATATTCTATCATTATTATTTTATCTTCTTCTTATTTTTATTATGTTATTATTATTATTTTTATTTTATTTTTATATTTTTATACTTTTATATTTTTTTTATATTTTTATATTTTTTTACTCTTTCCTTTTTTTTCCTCTATTCTTGTTTTCTTTTAAATTTTACTTAGAGCTAATGTAAAAGATGTTCAATCTTGTAGCTTATTTGTAATAAGTAAATAAATAAATAAATAAATAAATAAATAAACAGCTTGAACTGGTCTTTAAACAGCTTGAACAGGTCTTTAAACAGCTCTGAAACAGCTTGAACAGGTCTAAAAACAGCTTAAACAGGTCTTTAAACAGCTCGGTAGATGAAATAATAATGATATACAACTCTTACATACGTATCTATTTATAATAATATAAAAGTATCGAATCCTTTTCTGTATCGTCCACAATCTAATAAACTATCTTTGTTTATTACTAAAAATCCGTAATTATTTTTCCAACATTTTGAACACATATCTCGAAATTTGTCATATGACATGGCGGTGTTTACATGATCATTAAAAATATGCTTTAAATTCATTTCATCTTGTTTAAAGATTACAATAAAGTTTGAGTTATCACGTATCAAGTGTTTTAGTTATATTTAAAAACAAATGTATTGTTTTTAACAAATGTATTCGAAAATTTGAGAAAAGTTTGTAGAAATATTTTAACATCGCGTCCCATGATAACCCCGGAGTTGTATAATACATGTATTAAATTGCATTTCTTCACAACCGTATACGTTTATACTAATTTCAGGATTTATGTCTTCAAACTTTGTTATATCTGGTACCTTTAGTGGAAATTCTAGATCATCAAACTAGAGCTGAAATTATTGCCCACTTAAAGCAGTATTCATCTGTATTTTTTACATTAATACAACCATGTATTATACAACTCCGGGGTTATCATGGGACGCGTTTCAGAGCTGTTTAAAGACCTGTTCAAGCTGTTTAAAGACCTGTTCAAGCTGTTTCAGAGCTGTTTAAAGACCTGTTCAAGCTGTTAAAAGACCTGTTCAAGCTTTTTAAAGACCTGTTCAAGCTGTTTAAAGACCTGTTCAAGCTGTTTCAGAGCTGTTTAAAGACCTGTTCAAGCTGTTTAAAGACCTGTTCAAGCTGTTTAAAGACCTGTTCAAGCTGTTTCAGAGCTGTTTGAAGACCTGTTCAAGCTGTTTAAAGACCTGTTCAAGCTGTTTCAGAGCTGTTTAAAGACCTGTTCAAGCTGTTTAAACACCTGTTCAAGCTGTTAAAAGACCTGTTCAAGCTGTTTAAAGACCTGTTCAAGCTGTTTAAAGACCTGTTCAAGCTGTTTAAAGACCTGTTCAAGCTGTTGCAGAGCTGTTTAAAGACCTGTTCAAGCTGTTTTTAGACCTGTTCAAGCTGTTTAAAGACCTGTTCAAGCTGTTTCAGAGCTGTTTGAAGACCTGTTCAAGCTGTTTAAAGACCTGTTCAAGCTGTTGCAGAGCTGTTTAAAGACCTGTTCAAGCTGTTTTTAGACCTGTTCAAGCTGTTTAAAGACCTGTTCAAGCTGTTTCAGAGCTGTTTGAAGACCTGTTCAAGCTGTTTCAGAGCTGTTTAAAGACCTGTTCAAGCTGTTTCAGAGCTGTTTAAAGACCTGTTCAAGCTGTTTAAAGACCTGTTCAAGCTGTTTAAAGACTTGTTCAAGCTGTTGCAGAGCTGTTTAAAGACCTGTTCAAGCTGTTTAAAGACCTGTTCAAGCTGTTTCAGAGCTGTTTGAAGACCTGTTCAAGCTGTTTCAGAGCTGTTTAAAGACCTGTTTAAGCTGTTTTTAGACCTGTTCAAGCTGTTGCAGAGCTGTTTAAAGACCTGTTTAAGCTGTTTAAAAGCTAATTAAGGGATTGTTCAAATCTCATTCTGGTTCTGGATTAAGGCATTTACTAAAAGAAAAATCTAATTATGTATACTGGGATGATCCAAATGAATTAGTGAATAGATTGAAATTACTATTAGCATCTACACATGCAGGTCATAATAATCACAACAATGAGATAGTTTCAATAATTGAGGAGCTCAGAGAAGCAGACATTATCGTATAAATTTATATTCTACAACGTGAAATTTATTATTTACATTATGAGCGTTGACAAGTTTAGACGTTTCTCTATTCGGAGACATCACCATGCTACAAAACTTTTTTTAGATAAATAAAACCAAATTTTTTTTTTTAAATAAATTTTTTTTTTGTTTTATTTTATATATGTATTTATTTTTCAGTTTTATTATTTCATAAATATGTATTTATTTTTCAGCTTTCTATTTAATATATGTATTTATTTTCCAGTTTTCTTATATAATATACGTATCTATTTTTCAGTTTTCTTATTCTAAACTTATTCTAAAATGACCCCATGCGTATGTACTAACACCATCTTCTCTAACACATCTCTTATCATCTATATAACTTAAAGCTACTTTATTTACATTTTGAGTATATATCTTATGTATGTATGACATAAATACTAACATATTACCATAAAATAATTGTTTCTTATATAAACAATCTCTATAATTATCTAAACTTAAATTATCTACAGCTGTTTTTTTAACACCTTTAGCTTTTTTTATTAATTTACAATCTTCTACATCTATTGAATACATTTTTGATTTTAAACCTACAAACTCTTTCATTATCCGACCATTGTTCTCATCTTTCATTAAACCTAATACTTTTTTATTTTTAAGCGGAATATTATAAGGGTTATCAGGTAAGTATTCGGAAGTATCAAATTTAGTGTCAATATCATTTATAATGTCACTATAGAAATCTTCAGTTTCTATTGAATATATAAAAGAATCTGTATCCATGTAAGCAAGAAGTACTTTTTCATCATACTTGGGTTTTATATAATCATAGTGAAAGTCGTACATCTTCCACTTTGATAATTCTAATACAACGAAACCAAGATAAATTGGTTTGTTATAGTATGTTCGAACTCTCTCAAGTTGTATAGCTGTCATATTTTCTGTAAACTGAGCTAAGCTGTGGAAATTCGGTTTAGCTATTAAAGCCCTAGCACCTAAATGTTTACCACTACTGTCCCAGTCAGTAACAATTTTGACATCTTTTCGTTTGTCAACATTTTCCATCGTTTTACCGTACACAGCATTATTCAACAACTTGAAAAAGTTCTTTTCAAAAGTATTTTTTGCAATAGTACGATAATATGTATTTAAATCAATATATTTTTTCAACCAACATGATTGTTTAAACTGTAGCGCTCTGTGAATTTTCACTAATTTCAAACCGTGTTTTAAACATTGCTGAAGATTTCTATAGTGAATTATATAATTTCTTTTTACTGTCAAATCTGTAATTAATTTGTTGAATTTTGACCCCGGACTTTTTTTATTTTGTGCACAAAACGGTAAATCATTATGTAAATCATGAAGAGATTCAGGATACTCTAAATCTACTTCTAAAATATAACCCGTATCTGAGTTATCTGTAATATTAAGAATATTTATATCTTCAACGTTTTCTACCCATTGAAAATCAGAATATGGTAAAGGTTGTGACATAGCCCAACCGTATAAATTATTTGCATCAACATACATTAAATACGAAGATGGTTTATTTTCATCAAAATTACTCATATACTTGTTATTCGCTGTAGAATGTCTATGCGAACATTGAGTAATTCCACCACGGATACCTTTTTTAATAAAATTATACATATTTATGTCGGTGAATAGTTCAAGATTTATTTCAGTATATTTTAACATCGCGTCCCATGATAACCCCGGAGTTGTATAATACTGACAGGGATCCAGAGTATAAATATTTCTACAAACTTTTCTGAAATTTTCGAATACATCTGTTAAAAGTAATACATCGGTTTTCAAATATAACTCTAAATAATCCCAAATATTTTTACAATCAAATTTTTCCCAGACTTTCTTAGCATGAATGTAATCTTTATCAGAACATTTACTATTTGTTAATTTGCTATCGAAATGTTTTTGTGAAGGTAAACACGTTTCATCTAGACGTTCAAAAGAATTAATGTATTCGTATGGAAATACTCCTTTACGTGTTAGTAATTTGAAATTTTCTTCTTCTGGATATAAAGATTTAACTGTTTTCAAATCTTCCGGGGATAAATTTCCTACTAATGAATCTAGACTAGACTGCATAAATCTTACGGAATCTAAAAATCTAAGTTCAATTGTATCAGTTTCATTAACGAAAATTCGTTTTGAAAGTGATACATACAATTCTTTATTTAATGGTATCAAATTTATATCACCATCAATATTTGCTAATTCTTTAACAAATAAGTGACAGTCATAACCAGAAAAATTATGAAAGAAAATTGGGAAAAACTTTGGGACTTGATACCGCAAATTACATTCATTATGCGCTGGACCCCTGTACTTTCCTGTTAAATGACAATGGTCGGCTACTCTTATATTACCTAAATATTTCTTACATATATGACAAATCTTACTACTACATTGTCTCCTTTCTTCAAAAGCTGTGAGTGGTTTCATCGCCTTTGAATTCATAATAACATTATTATGAATATCTAATACATCTTCAACCAGGGATTGTACAAATTTTGCTGGTGAGTCCTTTCCTTTATACACTTTTAATTTACTTAAGCTATCATCATAAGAACATTTGATATAATAAGAGAATGCACAAGGAACGTGTTGTTGTATATTTGTTGTTGATGAAATATCTGGATTTGGAATACACGTATTTAATCCTTGTAAAATGCATTCAAAGTCTGCGTATATAACAAATGGGACCTCTAATTGACGTTCGTATTTCTCAAATTTCAATTCATTTTTTTCTGGTGATGGCATAAGTGTAACAATCTTACTGCATTCATTTTTATGTATATTGTACGCCTCTTCGGTATAAAAATGTTGTAAGCATCCATTGCATAAAAATATCTTCTCTTTATGTTTTGTTATTTGAGATTTTATTAATCTTGATATGTTCTTGATCCACACATAATGACTCTTTTCTCCATCTTGAATCAACAGTAAATTAATATGTAGTTTCTTCTCATTTTTTGTACAGTAATACGGTCCTACTATTTTACATGTATTAAATTGCATTTCTTCACAACCGTATACGTTTATACTAATTTCAGGATTTAGGTCTTCAAACTTTGTTATGTCCGTCACCTTCAGTGGAAATTCAAGATCATCAAATTCTAATATCATATTGTTTTGCAGAAGAATTGTACTTGCAACAATATTTTCTACATTATATGATGAAACTCTATCAGAACTCATCTCCGCAGGAACTAGAGCTGAAATTATTGCCCATTTAAAGCAGTACTCGTCCGTATTTTTCACATTGATACAAGCATGTTTACGTGCAATTGTTGTTGGTAATGGTAAATACTGAGAACCTCTTATTGGTCTGTACTGATTAATGTTGATTTCAAGATGGATTATTCTTATAAGAGTCCAACCACTATCTCGTTCTTGAAACTCTTGCGTTTTTGTATGAATTTTATCAATCATAACTTCGTATGCAGACGATAACTCAGTTTCATTCCTAACGATTATCATTTTTGATTGAAATGATTTAACTGAAGTTGTTATTTCATCGTTATCATCATTTTCTTTTGTTACTTTCATATATTCTGCAAAAAGTTCTATGTTGAATTTTAAAGATGAGTGTTTTATCAGTTGTTCATTTAATGTGTTTATGATAAGATCTTTTTCTGTCTTTAGAAAGTTGAGAGGATCCAAAATTCCTTCATCCTTGTTTTCATAAATGAGCGTTTCAATTCGTTCTTCAAAACTGGTTTTTACTACCTTCAATTGATCATTAACTGGTTCAGCCGCTTTTATTTTATGTAAATTTGTTCTCAGATGATAACTCCAGTCCTTACTTAAAATTTCTTTATTACATGTTTGGCATAAAATTTTGTTTTGTGATGATGAAGGCTGATTGCTAATATCATAAGAAATAGCATCAACTGAAGACACCTTATGCTGGGTTCTCATATGCGTTAGTAGATTTTCTTTGCGTGTAAAGCTCTTCTTGCAAATGCTACAAATTTCGTGGTTACCATGAGCTGACTGGACATGTCTTTTCAAGTTATACTTACTTGAAAATCCATTTCCACAAATTTCACATATAAAACTCTTCATTTTGTAGTCTATGTAAATTATTGTTTTTATTTTAATAAACAATTTGAAACTGAATAAGTTTTAATATCCTTTTTTAAGATCCTTAAACACAACTTCAAATTTAAAAGAAAATTAATTAAACACTTTGAAACTGAATAAATTTTAATATCCTTTTTTAAGATCCTTAAACACAACTTCAAATTTAACAGAAAATTAATTAAACACTTTGAAACTGAATAAATTTTAATATCCTTTTTTAAGACTTTAAACTTTAAAATAAAATCAAATAATCACTTTGAAATTTCACGATGGACTGATGCCGCTTGAAGAAATTGTCTTCATTTATAGTATGAATATCTTATCCCCAAACTTTTTTTAAACTAATAACGCACATTCGAAAAACTTTAAACTTGAACAAACATGTCTCAACTCTCAATATAATTATTCGGAAAAAAGTAAAAAACAATAACACAACATAAACAATATGAAACGTGAACAAACATGTCTCAACGTGCTTAGCACTGATTAAGCACACGTGAATCAGAACTGTACCAAAAATTTTCCATTGCTTTTTCAATGATAACGCCCATAATTTTAACCCTCACTGATAAAAAAAAATCTTAACCCCCGCATGATCCATCACTGAACAGAAAAAAAATCTTGACCCACGTGACCCCTCACTAGCCTTGACCCCTGTAACCCCTCGCTCATAACACGCAACCTTGACCCCCCCGCGCCCCTCACTGATAACACACAACCTTGAAACACGTGACCCGTACCGATAACAGTGATGACGTCATTTTTGCTCCTGCTCCATGCGCCAGAAACCCCATATTCATACTACTCATGAAAAATGTATTTTTTTTCATTCGAAACATATCAAAAAACTCTACATCTGTACCAAATCCCAAAACAAAATTTTTCCAAAAATCTTCAGTTCTAGATTTCTTGCAAATTGATGTGAATCGTGGTACAGTAACATTAAAAAACTTTGTAGGTACATCTAACTGAGTAATAAAATTATACCGTAAAAGTTTTCTCTTTTTTATATAATTTTGATAAAGGCTTCGTCTTTCCGTGTAAAAATATTGCAAAAGCTTAATATTCTTCTTATTCTTATTTTTTTCAACAAAATTAACAATGGAACATTAAGGATAACTTGATATTGCTCCATCGCATCGCACGAATAATAAAAAATTTAACTGGATTTAAAAAATAACACAGTTAGTTCACTTGAATGACAGTGAATAAAAAAAATATATGTGGTAACACTGTATGAACAACAACACCAGAACAACAAATGACATTACTTAAAACGTCTTGAGTGGGAACGAAATGTTATACTATGCATAAACACCAATCAAAGTGTATTATCTCAAAACGATGTTTAAAACGTTTTAGCGTTAAAACGTTTTAACTGTTGTGCATAAACAAGATAATTGTTGTACGTATTGATGATAAGTGTTGTTTGAGACACTGCCAAAGCATCCATTGTTGTGCTTATAATGAAACATATACAAATAAAAATAACATAAAACATATATAAAATAAAACAAAAAAAAAATTTATTTAAAAAAAAAAATTTGGTTTTATTTATCTAAAAAAAGTTTTGTAGCATGGTGATGTCTCCGAATAGAGAAACGTCTAAACTTGTCAACGCTCATAATGTAAATAATAAATTTCACGTTGTAGAATATAAATTTATACGATAATGTCTGCTTCTCTGAGCTCCTCAATTATTGAAACTATCTCATTGTTGTGATTATTATGACCTGCATGTGTAGATGCTAATAGTAATTTCAATCTATTCACTAATTCATTTGGATCATCCCAGTATACATAATTAGATTTTTCTTTTAGTAAATGCCTTAATCCAGAACCAGAATGAGATTTGAACAATCCCTTAATTAGCTTTTAAACAGCTTAAACAGGTCTTTAAACAGCTCTGAAACAGCTTGAACAGGTCTAAAAACAGCTTAAACAGGTCTTTAAACAGCTCTGAAACAGCTTGAACAGGTCTTCAAACAGCTCTGAAACAGCTTGAACAGGTCTTTAAACAGCTTGAACAGGTCTTTAAACAGCTCTGCAACAGCTTGAACAAGTCTTTAAACAGCTTGAACAGGTCTTTAAACAGCTTGAACAGGTCTTTAAACAGCTCTGAAACAGCTTGAACAGGTCTTTAAACAGCTCTGAAACAGCTTGAACAGGTCTTCAAACAGCTCTGAAACAGCTTGAACAGGTCTTTAAACAGCTTGAACAGGTCTAAAAACAGCTTGAACAGGTCTTTAAACAGCTCTGCAACAGCTTGAACAGGTCTTTAAACAGCTTGAACAGGTCTTCAAACAGCTCTGAAACAGCTTGAACAGGTCTTTAAACAGCTTGAACAGATCTAAAAACAGCTTGAACAGGTCTTTAAACAGCTCTGCAACAGCTTGAACAGGTCTTTAAACAGCTTGAACAGGTTTTTAAACAGCTCTGAAATAGCTTGAACAGGTCTTTTAACAGCTTAAACAGGTCTTTTAACAGCTCGGTAGATGAAATAATAATGATATACAACTCTTACATACGTATCTATTTATAATAATATAAAAGTATGCTTTAAATTCATTTCATCTTGTTTAAAGATTACAATAAAGTTTGAGTTATCACGTATCAAGTGTTTTAGTTATATTTAAAAACAAATGTATTGTTTTTAACAAATGTATTCGAAAATTTGAGAAAAGTTTGTAGAAATATTTTAACATCGCGTCCCATGATAACCCCGGAGTTGTATAATACATGTATTAAATTGCATTTCTTCACAACCGTATACGTTTATACTAATTTCAGGATTTATGTCTTCAAACTTTGTTATATCTGGTACCTTTAGTGGAAATTCTAGATCATCAAACTAGAGCTGAAATTATTGCCCACTTAAAGCAGTATTCATCTGTATTTTTTAAATTAATACAACCATGTATTATACAACTCCGGGGTTATCATGGGACGCGTTTCAGAGCTGTTTAAAGACCTGTTCAAGCTGTTTAAAGACCTGTTCAAGCTGTTTCAGAGCTGTTTAAAGACCTGTTCAAGCTGTTTAAAGACCTGTTCAAGCTTTTTAAAGACCTGTTCAAGCTGTTTAAAGACCTGTTCAAGCTGTTTCAGAGCTGTTTAAAGACCTGTTCAAGCTGTTTAAAGACCTGTTCAAGCTATTTAAAGACCTGTTCAAGCTGTTTCAGAGCTGTTTGAAGACCTGTTCAAGCTGTTTAAAGACCTGTTCAAGCTGTTTAAAAACCTGTTCAAGCTGTTTAAAGACCTGTTCAAGCTGTTGCAGAGCTGTTTAAAGACCTGTTCAAGCTGTTTTTAGATCTGTTCAAGCTGTTTAAAGACCTGTTCAAGCTGTTTCAGAGCTGTTTGAAGACCTGTTCAAGCTGTTTAAAGACCTGTTCAAGCTGTTGCAGAGCTGTTTAAAGACCTGTTCAAGCTGTTTTTAGACCTGTTCAAGCTGTTTAAAGACCTGTTCAAGCTGTTTCAGAGCTGTTTGAAGACCTGTTCAAGCTGTTTCAGAGCTGTTTAAAGACCTGTTCAAGCTGTTTCAGAGCTGTTTAAAGACCTGTTCAAGCTGTTTAAAGACCTGTTCAAGCTGTTTAAAGACCTGTTCAAGCTGTTGCAGAGCTGTTTAAAGACCTGTTCAAGCTGTTTAAAGACCTGTTCAAGCTGTTTCAGAGCTGTTTGAAGACCTGTTCAAGCTGTTTCAGAGCTGTTTAAAGACCTGTTTAAGCTGTTTTTAGACCTGTTCAAGCTGTTTCAGAGCTGTTTAAAGACCTGTTTAAGCTGTTTAAAAGCTAATTAAGGGATTGTTCAAATCTCATTCTGGTTCTGGATTAAGGCATTTACTAAAAGAAAAATCTAATTATGTATACTGGGATGATCCAAATGAATTAGTGAATAGATTGAAATTACTATTAGCATCTACACATGCAGGTCATAATAATCACAACAATGAGATAGTTTCAATAATTGAGGAGCTCAGAGAAGCAGACATTATCGTATAAATTTATATTCTACAACGTGAAATTTATTATTTACATTATGAGCGTTGACAAGTTTAGACGTTTCTCTATTCGGAGACATCACCATGCTACAAAACTTTTTTTAGATAAATAAAACCAAATTTTTTTTTTTAAATAAATTTTTTTTTTGTTTTATTTTATATATGTTTTATGTTATTTTTATTTGTATATGTTTCATTATAAGCACAACAATGGATGCTTTGGCAGTGTCTCAAACAACACTTATCATCAATACGTACAACAATTATCTTGTTTATGCACAACAGTTAAAACGTTTTAAACATCGTTTTGAGATAATACACTTTGATTGGTGTTTATGCATAGTATAACATTTCGTTCCCACTCAAGACGTTTTAAGTAATGTCATTTGTTGTTCTGGTGTTGTTGTTCATACAGTGTTACCACATATATTTTTTTTATTCACTGTCATTCAAGTGAACTAACTGTGTTATTTTTTAAATCCAGTTAAATTTTTTATTATTCGTGCGATGCGATGGAGCAATATCAAGTTATCCTTAATGTTCCATTGTTAATTTTGTTGAAAAAAATAAGAATAAGAAGAATATTAAGCTTTTGCAATATTTTTACACGGAAAGACGAAGCCTTTATCAAAATTATATAAAAAAGAGAAAACTTTTACGGTATAATTTTATTACTCAGTTAGATGTACCTACAAAGTTTTTTAATGTTACTGTACCACGATTCACATCAATTTGCAAGAAATCTAGAACTGAAGATTTTTGGAAAAATTTTGTTTTGGGATTTGGTACAGATGTAGAGTTTTTTGATATGTTTCGAATGAAAAAAAATACATTTTTCATGAGTAGTATGAATATGGGGTTTCTGGCGCATGGAGCAGGAGCAAAAATGACGTCATCACTGTTATCGGTACGGGTCACGTGTTTCAAGGTTGTGTGTTATCAGTGAGGGGCGCGGGGGGGTCAAGGTTGCGTGTTATGAGCGAGGGGTTACAGGGGTCAAGGCTAGTGAGGGGTCACGTGGGTCAAGATTTTTTTTCTGTTCAGTGATGGATCATGCGGGGGTTAAGATTTTTTTTTATCAGTGAGGGTTAAAATTATGGGCGTTATCATTGAAAAAGCAATGGAAAATTTTTGGTACAGTTCTGATTCACGTGTGCTTAATCAGTGCTAAGCACGTTGAGACATGTTTGTTCACGTTTCATATTGTTTATGTTGTGTTATTGTTTTTTACTTTTTTCCGAATAATTATATTGAGAGTTGAGCTTGCGTCTGTCGTTACTGTGAATGGTTTCTCGAAGTCAGGGTATTTTAATATTGGTTCACTGATCAGAAGCCTTTTTAGTGTCTCAAAACTATTTATGTATTCAGGGTCGTTGATATTCAGTTTTTGGTCCTTTTTTAAGTATTTTGTAATGGGTTTAGCAATCTTTGAATAATCTTGGATAAATTTTCTGTAGTACCCCGTGAGGCCAAGGAACTGTTTAATTTGTCTGGGGGTTTTAGGGACAGGAAAATTTTTAACGCATTCTACCTTTTTTGGGTTTGGCCTTATTCCCTCTAATGTGATAACGTGACCTAGGAATTCGGTTTCTTTCTTTAAGAATTCAGATTTGTCCAATTGCACCATTAGTTTTACATCTTCGAGTCTCTTGAAAATCTTTCTTAAGGAGTCTAAGTGCTCTTCTAGAGAAGCTGAAAAAACGATTATATCGTCTATATAAACAAGGCAAATCCTATTGATATATTCTCGCAGAACATTATTCATAAGGCGCTGAAAGGTTGCGGGTGCTGTTTTCAGCCCGAAAGGCATTCTGAGGAATTCGTAATGCCCATTTTCGACGCTAAATGCCGTTTTGTGAGTGTCTCTTTCGTCGATCTCTATTTGATGAAAACCCTTTGCGAGGTCGAGGGTGGTGAAATACTGGCATCTTCCCAGTTTGCCCAATATGTCATCAATATTAGGGATCGGGTATTTGTCATCTATTGTTACCTCGTTTAACTTACGGTAATCGATGACGATTCGCCATTTGGCTTTACCGCTGGCGTCCGTCTTCTTCGGGACGATCCATACAGGTGCGGAATAGGGCGAATTACTAGGGCGAATAATGTTCTTCTCCAACATTTCATTTATCTGTTTTTCCACTTCTTGTTTGTGAATATGTGGATATCTATAGGATTTAACTTGTATAGGTACGTCATCTGTGGTACGTATTCTATGCTTAATTGCATTCGTGAATGACAGATTTGAATCTTCATTGTAGAATATATTTGAAAATCGTTTAATAATTTGTAACAGTTTTGTTTTTTCCTCACTGTTTAAATGGTTTGTGCGAATTTGTTCAAGGAGGGGCTTATCTTCTCTTTCTTTTATTACATTAAAGTTTAAACTATCTACTACTTGAGTTTGAAGTGGTTCGAAGCGAATAGTTTGATTTCCATCGGTTTCTACATGAATTTCAGTGTTAATTTTATAATTTTCTACTGCATATATTCCTTCTTGAAGGATAACTTGACCATTTGAGGACTTCTGCTCCTGTAAATATGCCAAACCTTCTCTTTGTAGGACGGGAATAGTTGCATTGTAAATACCTTTTCTTTCAATTTTAAGATTAGAGTTTTCTTCTTTTCTTTGAAAATATAATTTAATTTCGTTGTGTGTTGTTTTTAAAATCTGTTTTTCGAAGTCTATTTTTGATTTTAGGGGAATTAATATATCATTGCCGATTAGGCCATCGTAATACTCATGGAAGGGGAAAATGTACATTTCAATTTTTATCTTAGGGTCTCCCAACTCTTTAAATAAGGGGAATCTTGCCTTTTGGGTTATTTCAACTCCTTTGTTTAAAGTTTTAAAGAATATTCCTTCTTTGAGGGGTTCTGATAATTTAGGGTGGCATATGTTCGGGTTAATAATTGAGTGTGTGGCTCCTGTATCTATAATAAATTTTAATGGTTTTGTGTTACTGTTAACTAAGATATAGGGTAGTTGGTGGTTGAGGCTGGTAAAGGAAAATTTTGTGGTGATTGTGTTCTTTCAGTTATGTTTATGTCCATGGGCTCAGGTGGTGGAAGTCGATTTCCGTTTTGTTGAAAGTTGTTGAATGACCGATTTTGTTGCAGGTTATTGAATTGACTTGGGCGATAAACGTTACTAAAGGGGTTTGCTGGTGGATTTTGAGGATTAGGTTGAGAAAGGGTGTTGTTGGTTATTTGACTATTATATGGCAGAGATTGATTTTGGGGTCTTTGATTAAAGTTTGAGCGCTGCCAGCGTTGGTTTTGATTGTCATCTCTATGAGCACGAGGATATGTTGTGTTTCGAAAACTGTTATTGGAATTTGGGTTATTATTATAGCTACTTGTCCTATTATCAGGAATATTATTTCTAAAATTGTTGTTGTTACCTTGACGTGGGGTGTTTCTATTATTCGTTTTATAATCTTTGCTGGTTGCACGATGTGGCCCAATGTTATAATAGGCGTAGCCACTTTCGTATAATATATTCATTGCTGTTTCTAAGCTATCAGGATTTCTACAGTAAAGTATCGAACGCATTGGTTCTGGGATTTTATTTTTAAATATTGTTAAAGCAGACGTTTTGTTATTAGAAATCGCATGTTCTGCTAACTCTGAATCTCCATTCGAAGACATTTTTGTCTTTATGTTAAGTCGTCTTAATGTTATTTTTATGTCGTTATAAAAATCTACACAATTTGTTTTAAAAGTAACGCCTCTCAATTGATCGAATAGTTCTACTATGCTAGCGCGTTCGCCGAAATTATTTATTAAAATACCTTTTATATCCTCCCAAGATGTCACATGATTATTTATTTCAACGACTTCGCGTGCCTTGCTTTTCAATTTTGATTTAATTATGTCCGAAAAAATGCTTTGAGATATGTTATCATAACGACTTAAGATTGGGTGTACTTTATCAATGAGGTCTATGAAATTTTGTAGGTCTCTATAATCACCGGTAAATTCTGGTAATTTACTAAGGTATTTTAGGGGATCTATAGTTAATGATAGAGCCATGCCTACTTCAAAGATATTAGAGTTTGTTTCTTTTAAGATATGTGCAGAATTTTGGAAATCTGAAGTTTTTTGTACACTATTATTTATAAAACTTTTATTTTTTTGTTCACTTGTTAAATTTGAATTTTTTATAGAATTTTGCTGAATTATTTCACAATTATTTTCTTGCCTACCTATATCTAAATCTTCTAAATTAATATTCCCTACTAAATCTACTAGTTCTTCTAAATCCTCTTCTCTTAAAAAACTATTGCTCATACCTTAGATCCTAAGAAAGATGGCAACGTCTTTCGCTTTACTGTTGTTTGATCCTGTTTGAGTCACCGCTGAGCTGCTTGTATTCTGCTTCTCTTGTAGATCCTCTAGTCCTTTACTTCCTTCCCAAAGTTTGGTTTAAAATTGTTGAATTATTGTATACGTAACTAAATTCACAAAAGTGTCACACAAAATTTTTTTTTTTCAATTTATTGATTTCATTTATTCCTTTTTCAGTTTTTTTTTTTCTTTCTTCAGTTTTTTTTTTTTCTTAGTTTTAACTTTTAAGAGGTTTCGGCTGGCAATCACTTCTTCTGGTTGCCTGCGAAATCCTACTACAAATGTGCCATTAAATGTTGAGACATAAGTGTAATTAATCTTTTAATTAAACACTTGGCACATCCTACCGACTGCGCCAGTTTTAAGTCCCGATAATCCAGGAATAAAAAAAAAATATTTAAAAGAAAACACAAATCTTTTCCTTTGTAAATTATAAAAAAAATTTTTATTTATAAAACTTTTAAACTTTCACAAATTTGGTTTATACAAATTAACTAAAAAGAAAATCTTTTAAATTTTCACAAATTTGACTTATACAAATTATCTAAAAAGAAAATCTTTTAAATTTTCACAAATTTGACTTATACAAATTAACTAAAAAGAAAATCTTTTAAATTTTCACAAATTTGACTTATACAAATTAACTAAAAAGAAAATCTTTTAAATGCTTCTTCAGAGACCGCTTTCTAATTTTAACTTTTCGAATCGAACCCAAAAATCAAACTCAACTATTTGCTTTTTTCACCTTTTTTCGTTACTTCTGTTTTTTTAGATTTTTGTTTTTAATTTTGCTGACCTAATGTCTGCAAAGCGGGAAATGTATGAATTTGTTCTATGTGAACTAGTCGCGGTTTATTTGCCCATAAATGTAATGATTTCTTGGAATTATTAAAACTTGTAAAGTTTGCAAAAAAAAAATGTAAATTAGTTAAATGAATTAAATTTTGAATTTTGAATTAAATTTTGGATTTTTAATAAAGAAAAATAAAATGGGTAAAAATGATGAAGAAAGCAAATGTGGTGATTTCTTAGAATTGTTGAAACTTGTAAATTGTATTGAATATGTATTATTTATGATTTTTGTTAAATTAATTACTACTTTAATGATTTTTATATTATGTTTTTAGGTATATGGGTAGGTATATGGGTTTTATTTATAACAGCTATACTCTTGAAACTATCCCATTTTAACAACGGTTGACAATTCCTTCCATAATAGGTTTCTTGAAATTTTGTATACATATCGTATAATAACGCATACCGATTACGTTCAAAAAGTATATTTAAATTATCATATGGATACGTCTCAGAGTTTAAATGAGCCTTAATGTTAGCTAGTTTACAATGATCAAATTTACTAGCATCAGCTTCTTTTTGGTTTTGTCGATTTGTTTGTAATGCAAATATCAAAAAACGAGGTTTTTCTAGTTGTGTAGATGTTTTAACAGTCCATATGGTATGATTTGTCTTTGGAATATTCGGGTATTCATATAAATCCCAGCTCCGGAAGCTACAACGAATTGGCTTCGCATTTCGAGTGATTTTAAGTAGTTTTAGTCTTTCTTTATCGTCTACATTTATATGAGGTACTTTCCATAAAACTTTTGTCAATGTAATTTTATAGTCTGTAGCTGCAGCTGATACTTGAAGCGCATTTGCATCATTTCTTGTTCTTATTAAAACTAGATCATGTCTTACATTCACAACTATTTTTTTATAGTCTTCAGCAAATCCCAATAACATTTTTAGAGGAATACAAAAATTGAAACATCCTGATGTAAGCGATATAGTACTATCTCCTGTCCATCCTGCATTATACAGCATTGTACTTTCACTTTCACTTAATGAAATGTAGTTTTTTAAAACACTGCTAATTCCTACATTCCGACAACGATCAATTTCGACACCATTCAATTCATATCTTATTTCATCAAATAAGAAGGCTCCGGAATTATTATTTAGTTTATAATCAGATATTACAGTACCATCGCTTTTAGTTAGAGTTCCTTCAATATATATAAAACTTTCACTTGGTAGTAAGTATAAATCTTGGTTTTGAATAGAAATTCGTATTTCATCGCTATTGTTATACGATTCTACAAATGGTGAATATGTATGATATTCTTTTTTAGTAATACTTTCATCAAAGTGAGGTTCTTCTGAAATATCCAGTATATCATGCATGTTGTTTGCTTTTCAAAACAAATCCTAATGATTCTAAAAATTTTCTATTTTCAATTGTTAATGATGGTTTCTTAGAAATGAAGTCTCTTTGTATTGTTGTTGTTTGTTCAATAGGTAATGATGTACTAATGATATTATCACTTTTGAATGAGTTTTTATTATTATTATGTTTGTTGTATATCAGCATATCTAGCTCTTATCCACTTGACACTTACATAAGAAATAATAGCTTTAGTAATCATACTACTTGTTTTATACTTTACGTCTTATTCTATAATAGTGGTTTCAAATGTAATCTAACTGTAATTATTTCGCCTCTGAAATTAATCAAATCTCCATCTTGATCTACAATTTTTATTTCAACAGAACTAATTCGTTTCACATTTACAGGTAAATATATAACATTCTTAGGAACTTCTGTTATTTTATACCCTGGTCCTACATCAGGCGAAAATTCATGAAGAGTATGAACAGGAATATTATTAATATATGATCCTACTATTAGATTACATTCAATTCGAATAGCGTTAACTTTAGTTATATTCACAGGTAAATCAGACACATGCGTTGTATTTGACTCTAATTCTTTTTTACTGAAACCTAACAGTTGACCAATAGATCTTTCTCTGTTAAAGTAGACGTTGTGCGTACTTTTAATTTCTGTTTTGAGTGTGTTGTTGTTTGCTTGTATTTTGATTGTAGGCTTAGTTTTCGTTTTCTCGAGCTCTTTTTGAATGAAATTCGCGATGTCATCAACTTCATAAGATCCCACAGGTATTTTAATAGTTTCATAACCTATATGTAATAAGTTATTGCTACTATCCACATTAGGTATTGAATTATAGGTATGAAAATCAACAAGACCACAAAGATAGTCAGATGATAAATCAATAGGTGGGAAGTATTCAGTTGTTAATATAGATGTATTCCCACTTAAAGTTAATGTTACTGACATGTTAAAGGTTTAAAATGAAATGAATAATAGTTTCATGTTTACACATTTATTTATACTAATTTACATCAATAAAATTATACAAGAACTTCAAACATAAATGTCCACATTTAAATGAATTGAAATTTTGATATCTATTATAATTATATTCTATATTATTTCCTAAATATTTTACAATTTCTAGAGGTGGTTGCAGATTACCATAACTATCAAAGTATTCAACACGATTTCCTTTTTTCTGATATGCTACCCAATGTGTACCAGGTCCACTTGAATTATCTAAATTTATTATACCACACTCATTTTTATAAGGTTTTGATGGTAGTTTATCTTTCATGAATACAGCCCTAAAGTGCGGTATACGTTTACCATATCTCATTAAATCAACTTCACTGAGGGGTTTATTGGGTAGCTTACTTAAAAGTTTTTTGAATTTGGATTTAAGAAAAGACCAAGACCTTTCCTATATGGTTTAAGTTGTAATCCTTTTCCCATTGCTACTGCTTCCATAGTTTTATTATGTCGTTGGTTTTCAGCTAGTTGTTCTCTAGCTTGTTTTGCATCATTGATTGCTTTTGCTATTTTCGCTGCACCACCAGATAATGCTCCTACTGCTGAGAGTCCCGCAAAAAGTGGAACTAAGAATGGTAAAATACCACCTGTTTTTGGAATAGGTATGATTCGAGGTAATTCAATTGATGACTTTTTTCTTTTTATGATGTTCTTGGCTGCAGTTAATGCTATTTTAATGGCACTGTTCATTTCTTCTGGTTTTTGTGTTTTTAATATTTTACGAGCACTTTGTATAGCTTTTCGGAACATTTTACGCGTTTTCTTATTATTCTTCTTCTTCTTATTTGTTGATTTCTTCTTCTTGAGTCCCATACCTAATTTCACTTTAGCTTTCATTGCGTTTGTAACAAACCAAGAGTTTATACGTTCACCTATTCTTGAATCTTCTGCCTTTACTCTTTTCCAAGCTGTTTCTGCTAATATTCTGTCAGCTGTATGACGTTGATTTTTGTCTTTATGTTTAGAATAAAATATATCGTGTTGTTTGCAAGCTTGATCTAATTGATTGATACCTTGATCACCTCTTGCAAGACGTTGTTGTAGTTTTGTACCAGGTCCACAATATTGATAACCAGGAAGATGAAGCTCTACTGGTAACTTATTGATTAATGTATTTACTAATCCTTTACCTTTGCAAGTTTGAGTTCGACTAATTGTTTTTCGATTGTATTCCATCATTTTATATGTTTCCTTACACGAAAAGATGAATTGAATGATGTTGAAAACCTATATATTAGGTATTTATAGTTGTTTTTTCTTTAGTCCTTATCAATATGCGTTTCATAAAACAACGTGATACATTAAATGTAAAAAATGCAGATTTTGTAACAAATACTTCAAATAAAATTAAACATAGTAAGCTATTACCTAACAATGTACGTGCCATTATTGTGGGTCCATCGAATTGCGGTAAAACAAATGTAATGATGAGTTTACTTGAAGACCCGAATGGTCTTAAATTTGAAAATATTTACATATACTCAAAATCTTTATATCAACCAAAATATGAGTATCTTAAGAAACTGATTTCATCGATTAAAGGGTTAGGATACAACACATTTTCTGAGAATGCTGAAATAATGTCACCAGAACAGGCTAAACAAAACTCTATTTTCATATTTGATGATGTTGCCTGCGAAAAACAAAATAATATACGTTCATATTTTTGTATGGGACGTCATAAGGATATTGATAGCTTTTACTTATGTCAAACTTATACACATATTCCAAAACACTTGATACGTGATAACTCAAACTTTATTGTAATTTTTAAACAAGATGAGATGAATTTAAAGCATATTTATAATGATCATGTCAACACCGATCTATCATATGAAAAATTTCGAGAAATGTGTTCAAAATGTTGGAAAGATAATTACGGATTTTTAGTAATAAACAAAGATAGTTCATTAGATTGTGGACGATACAGAAAAGGATTTGATACTTTTATATTATTATAAATAGATATGAGTGTAAGAATTGTATATCATTATTATTTCACCAACCGAGCTGTTCAAAGACCTGTTTAAGCTGTTAAAAGACCTGTTCAAGCTGTTTCAGACCTGTTTAAAGACCTGTTTAAGCTGTTTTTGAACTGTTTTTGGACCTGTTCAAGCTGTTTTAGAGCTGTTTAAAGACCTGTTTAAGTAGTATGAATATGGGGTTTCTGGCGCATGGCTCTGGCTCAGTGACGTCATGAGCTTTTGAGCTTTTTGGTTGTGGCATGTGCTGTGCTTTGGGATATTTTGGGTTTTTTTTGGTTGTGGCATGTGGTGTGCTTTGGGATATTATGGGCTTTTTGGTTATGGCATGTGGTGTGCTTTGGGATATTTTGGGTTTTTTTTGGTTGTGGCATGTGGTGTGCTTTGGGATATTATGGGCTTTTTGGTTATGGCATGTGGTGTGCTTTGGGATATTTTTGGGTTTTTTTGGTTGTGCCATATGGTGTGCTTTGAGAAACTTTGAGCTTTTTGGTTTCGGTGTGTGGTAGCTTAATATTGTTTATGATGTCATTGTTTTTTAAGTTAACTTTTTAGGATTATTCATATGTGCTGAGCATGTTGAGACATGTTTGTTCAAGTTTCATATTGTTTATGCTGTGTTATTGTTTTTATTTAACAAAAAAAAAAAAAAAAAATACTTACTGTATTGTCAGAACCCGGATTTGAACCGGGGACCTTTAGAGTTTCAGTGTAACGCTCTCCCCACTGAGCTATTCTGACGATTGATTTTACGTGTACTATTTGATGTTTTAATGTTTTACTTTCGGATTTCATCAAGTTGTGAAATTATTTTTATATGTATGTTTGTGTGTGTGTGTGTGTGTATAAATTTTTTCAGCACTTGTAAGCAGTAGAAAAAGAGTGTTTAAATTTTGTCAGCACTTGTAAGCAGTTGAAAAAGGGTGGGGATAAGATTTTTGCCTATAAATTGAGACAATTTCTTCAAGCGGCACCAGTTTATCGTGAAATTTCAAAGTGATTATTTGATTTTATTTTAAAGTTTAAAGTTTTTAAAAAGGATATTAAAATTTATTCAGTTTCAAAGTGTTTAATTAATTTTCTTTTAAATTTGAAGTTGTGTTTAAGGATCTTAAAAAAGGATATTAAATCTTATTCAGTTTCAAAGTGTTTAATTACAAGAAGAAGAGCTTTACACGCAAAGAAAATCTACTAACGCATATGAGAACCCAGCATAAGGTGTCTTCAGTTGATGCTATTTCTTATGATATTAGCAATCAGCCTTCATCATCACAAAACAAAATTTTATGCCAAACATGTAATAAAGAAATTTTAAGTAAGGACTGGAGTTATCATCTGAGAACAAATTTACATAAAATAAAAGCGGCTGAACCAGTTAATGATCAATTGAAGGTAGTAAAAACCAGTTTTGAAGAACGAATTGAAACGCTCATTTATGAAAACAAGGATGAAGGAATTTTGGATCCTCTCAACTTTCTAAAGACAGAAAAAGATCTTATTATAAACACATTAAATGAACAACTGATAAAACACTCATCTTTAAAATTCAACATAGAACTTTTTGCAGAATATATGAAAGTAACAAAAGAAAATGATGATAACGATGAAATAACAACTTCAGTTAAATCATTTCAATCAAAAATGATAATCGTTAGGAATGAAACTGAGTTATCGTCTGCATACGAAGTTATGATTGATAAAATTCATACAAAAACGCAAGAGTTTCAAGAACGAGATAGTGGTTGGACTCTTATAAGAATAATCCATCTTGAAATCAACATTAATCAGTACAGACCAATAAGAGGTTCTCAGTATTTACCATTACCAACAACAATTGCACGTAAACATGCTTGTATCAATGTGAAAAATACGGACGAGTACTGCTTTAAATGGGCAATAATTTCAGCTCTAGTTCCTGCGGAGATGAGTTCTGATAGAGTTTCATCATATAATGTAGAAAATATTGTTGCAAGTACAATTCTTCTGCAAAACAATATGATATTAGAATTTGATGATCTTGAATTTCCACTGAAGGTGACGGACATAACAAAGTTTGAAGACCTAAATCCTGAAATTAGTATAAACGTATACGGTTGTGAAGAAATGCAATTTAATACATGTAAAATTGTGGGACCGTATTATTGCACAAAGAATGAGAAGAAAATACATATTAATTTATTGTTGATTCAAGATGGAGAAAAGAGTCATTATGTGTGGATCAAGAACATATCAAGATTAATAAAATCTCAAATAACAAAACATAAAGAGAAGATATTTTTATGCAATGGATGTTTACAACATTTTTATACCGAAGAGGCGTACAATATACATAAAAATGAATGCAGTAAGATTGTTACACTTATGCCATCACCAGAAAAAAATGAATTAAAATTTGAGAAATACGAACGTCAATTAGAGGTCCCATTTGTTATATACGCAGACTTTGAATGCATTTTACAAGGATTAGATACGTGTATTCCAAATCCAGATATTTCATCAACAACAAATATACAACAACACATTCCTTGTGCATTCTCTTATTATATCAAATGTTCTTATGATGATAGCTTAAGTAAATTAAAAGTGTATAAAGGAAAGGACTCACCAGCAAAATTTGTACAATCCCTGGTTGAAGATGTATTAGATATTCATAATAATGTTATTATGAATCCAAAGGCGATGAAACCACTCACAGCTTTTGAAGAAAGGAGACAATGTAGTAGTAAGATTTGTCATATATGTAAGAAATATTTAGGTAATATAAGAGTAGCCGACCATTGTCATTTAACAGGAAAGTACAGGGGTCCAGCGCATAATGAATGTAATTTGCGGTATCAAGTCCCAAAGTTTTTCCCAATTTTCTTTCATAATTTTTCTGGTTATGACTGTCACTTATTTGTTAAAGAATTAGCAAATATTGATGGTGATATAAATTTGATACCATTAAATAAAGAATTGTATGTATCACTTTCAAAACGAATTTTCGTTAATGAAACTGATACAATTGAACTTAGATTTTTAGATTCCGTAAGATTTATGCAGTCTAGTCTAGATTCATTAGTAGGAAATTTATCCCCGGAAGATTTGAAAACAGTTAAATCTTTATATCCAGAAGAAGAAAATTTCAAATTACTAACACGTAAAGGAGTATTTCCATACGAATACATTAATTCTTTTGAACGTCTAGATGAAACGTGTTTACCTTCACAAAAACATTTCGATAGCAAATTAACAAATAGTAAATGTTCTGATAAAGATTACATTCATGCTAAGAAAGTTTGGGAAAAATTTGATTGTAAAAACATTTGGGATTATTTAGAGTTATATTTAAAAACAGATGTATTGCTTTTAACAGATGTATTCGAAAATTTTAGAAAAGTTTGTAGAAATATTTATACGCTGGATCCCTGTCAGTATTATACAACTCCGGGGTTATCATGGGACGCGATGTTAAAATATACTGAAATAAATCTTGAACTATTCACCGACATAAATATGTATAATTTTATTAAAAAAGGTATCCGTGGTGGAATTACTCAATGTTCGCATAGACATTCTACAGCGAATAACAAGTATATGAGTAATTTTGATGAAAATAAACCATCTTCATATTTAATGTATGTTGATGCAAATAATTTATACGGTTGGGCTATGTCACAACCTTTACCATATTCTGATTTTCAATGGGTAGAAAACGTTGAAGATATAAATATTCTTAATATTACAGATAACTCAGATACGGGTTATATTTTAGAAGTAGATTTAGAGTATCCTGAATCTCTTCATGATTTACATAATGATTTGCCGTTTTGTGCACAAAATAAAAAAAGTCCGGGGTCAAAATTCAACAAATTAATTACAGATTTGACAGTAAAAAGAAACTATATAATTCACTATAGAAATCTTCAGCAATGTTTAAAACACGGTTTGAAATTAGTGAAAATTCACAGAGCGCTACAGTTTAAACAATCATGTTGGTTGAAAAAATATATTGATTTAAATACATATTATCGTACTATTGCAAAAAATACTTTTGAAAAGAACTTTTTCAAGTTGTTGAATAATGCTGTGTACGGTAAAACGATGGAAAATGTTGACAAACGAAAAGATGTCAAAATTGTTACTGACTGGGAAAGTAGTGGTAAACATTTAGGTGCTAGGGCTTTAATAGCTAAACCGAATTTCCACAGCTTAGCTCAGTTTACAGAAAATATGACAGCTATACAACTTGAAAGAGTTCGAACATACTATAACAAACCAATTTATCTTGGTTTCGTTGTATTAGAATTATCAAAGTGGAAGATGTACGACTTTCACTATGATTATATAAAACCCAAGTATGATGAAAAAGTACTTCTTGCTTACATGGATACAGATTCTTTTATATATTCAATAGAAACTGAAGATTTCTATAGTGACATTATAAATGATATTGACACTAAATTTGATACTTCCGAATACTTACCTGATAACCCTTATAATATTCCGCTTAAAAATAAAAAAGTATTAGGTTTAATGAAAGATGAGAACAATGGTCGGATAATGAAAGAGTTTGTAGGTTTAAAATCAAAAATGTATTCAATAGATGTAGAAGATTGTAAATTAATAAAAAAAGCTAAAGGTGTTAAAAAAACAGCTGTAGATAATTTAAGTTTAGATAATTATAGAGATTGTTTATATAAGAAACAATTATTTTATGGTAATATGTTAGTATTTAGGTCATACATACATAAGATATATACTCAAAATGTAAATAAAGTAGCTTTAAGTTATATAGATGATAAGAGATGTGTTAGAGAAGATGGTGTTAGTACATACGCATGGGGTCATTTTAGAATAAGTTTAGAATAAGAAAACTGAAAAATAGATACGTATATTATATAAGAAAACTGGAAAATAAATACATATATTAAATAGAAAGCTGAAAAATAAATACATATTTATGAAATAATAAAACTGAAAAATAAATACATATATAAAATAAAACAAAAAAAATTTATTTAAAAAAAAAAAATTGGTTTTATTTATCTAAAAAAAGTTTTGTAGCATGGTGATGTCTCCGAATAGAGAAACGTCTAAACTTGTCAACGCTCATAATGTAAATAATAAATTTCACGTTGTAGAATATAAATTTATACGATAATGTCTGCTTCTCTGAGCTCCTCAATTATTGAAACTATCTCATTGTTGTGATTATTATGACCTGCATGTGTAGATGCTAATAGTAATTTCAATCTATTCACTAATTCATTTGGATCATCCCAGTATACATAATTAGATTTTTCTTTTAGTAAATGCCTTAATCCAGAACCAGAATGAGATTTGAACAATCCCTTAATTAGCTTTTAAACAGCTTAAACAAGTCTTTAAACAGCTCTGGAACAGCTTGAACAGGTCTAAAAACAGCTTAAACAGGTCTTTAAACAGCTCTGAAACAGCTTGAACAGGTCTTCAAACAGCTCTGAAACAGCTTGAACAGGTCTTTAAACAGCTTGAACAGGTCTTTAAACAGCTCTGCAACAGCTTGAACAGGTCTTTAAACAGCTCTGAAACAGCTTGAACAGGTCTTTAAACAGCTCTGAAACAGCTTGAACAGGTCTTCAAACAGCTCTGAAACAGCTTGAACAGGTCTTTAAACAGCTTGAACAGGTCTAAAAACAGCTTGAACAGGTCTTTAAACAGCTCTGCAACAGCTTGAACAGGTCTTTAAACAGCTTGAACAGGTCTAAAAACAGCTTGAACAGGTCTTTAAACAGCTCTGAAACAGCTTGAACAGGTCTTTTAACAGCTTGAACAGGTGTTTAAACAGCTTGAACAGGTCTTTAAACAGCTCTGAAACAGCTTGAACAGGTCTTTAAACAGCTTGAACAGGTCTTTAAACAGCTCTGAAACAGCTTGAACAGGTCTTTAAACAGCTTGAACAGGTCTTTAAACAGCTTGAACAGGTCTTTAAACAGCTTGAACAGGTCTTTAAACAGCTCTGAAACAGCTTGAACAGGTCTTCAAACAGCTCTGAAACAGCTTGAACAGGTCTTTAAACAGCTTGAACAGGTCTTTAAACAGCTCTGAAACAGCTTGAACAGGTCTAAAAACAGCTTAAACAGGTCTTTAAACAGCTCGGTAGATGAAATAATAATGATATACAACTCTTACATACGTATCTATTTATAATAATATAAAAGTATCGAATCCTTTTCTGTATCTTCCACAATCTATAAAACTATCTTTGTTTATTACTAAAAATCCGTAATTATTTTTCCAACATTTTGAACACATATCTCGAAATTTGTCATATGACATGGCGGTGTCTACATGATCATTAAAAATATGCTTTAAATTCATTTCATCTTGTTTAAAGATTACAATAAAGTTTGAGTTATCACGTATCAAGTGTTTTAGTTATATTTAAAAACAGATGTATTGTTTTTAACAAATGTATTCGAAAATTTGAGAAAAGTTTGTAGAAATATTTTAACATCGCGTCCCATGATAACCCCGGAGTTGTATAATACATGCTTGTATTGCATTTCTTCACAACCGTATACGTTTATACTTATTTCAGGATTTATGTCTTCAAACTTTGTTATATCTGTTACCTTTAGTGGAAATTCTAGATCATCAAACTAGAGCTGAAATTATTGCCCACTTAAAGCAGTATTCATCTGTATTTTTTACATTAATACAACCATGTATTATACAACTCCGGGGTTATCATGGGACGCGATGTTAAAATATTTCTACAAACTTTTCTCAAATTTTCGAATACATTTGTTAAAAACAATACATTTGTTTTTAAATATAACTAAAACACTTGATACGTGATAACTCAAACTTTATTGTAATTTTTAAACAAGATGAAATGAATTTAAAGCATATTTTTAATGATCATGTAAACACTGACATGTCATATGACAAATTTCGAGATATGTGTTCAAAATGTTGGAAAGATAATTACGGATTTTTAGTAATAAACAAAGATAGTTTTATAGATTGTGGAAGATACAGAAAAGGATTCGATACTTTTATATTATTATAAATAGATACGTATGTAAGAGTTGTATATCATTATTATTTCATCTACCGAGCTGTTTAAAGACCTGTTTAAGCTGTTTTTAGACCTGTTCAAGCTGTTTCAGAGCTGTTTAAAGACCTGTTCAAGCTGTTTAAAGACCTGTTCAAGCTGTTTCAGAGCTGTTTGAAGACCTGTTCAAGCTGTTTCAGAGCTGTTTAAAGACCTGTTCAAGCTGTTTAAAGACCTGTTCAAGCTGTTTAAAGACCTGTTCAAGCTGTTTCAGAGCTGTTTAAAGACCTGTTCAAGCTGTTTAAAGACCTGTTCAAGCTGTTTCAGAGCTGTTTGAAGACCTGTTCAAGCTGTTTAAAGACCTGTTCAAGCTGTTTCAGAGCTGTTTAAAGACCTGTTCAAGCTGTTTAAACACCTGTTCAAGCTGTTAAAAGACCTGTTCAAGCTGTTTCAGAGCTGTTTAAAGACCTGTTCAAGCTGTTTTTAGACCTGTTCAAGCTGTTTAAAGACCTGTTCAAGCTGTTGCAGAGCTGTTCAAAGACCTGTTCAAGCTGTTTTTAGACCTGTTCAAGCTGTTTAAAGACCTGTTCAAGCTGTTTCAGAGCTGTTTGAAGACCTGTTCAAGCTGTTTCAGAGCTGTTTAAAGACCTGTTCAAGCTGTTTAAACACCTGTTCAAGCTGTTAAAAGACCTGTTCAAGCTGTTTCAGAGCTGTTTAAAGACCTGTTCAAGCTGTTTTTAGACCTGTTCAAGCTGTTTAAAGACCTGTTCAAGCTGTTGCAGAGCTGTTTAAAGACCTGTTCAAGCTGTTTTTAGACCTGTTCAAGCTGTTTAAAGACCTGTTCAAGCTGTTTCAGAGCTGTTTGAAGACCTGTTCAAGCTGTTTCAGAGCTGTTTAAAGACCTGTTCAAGCTGTTTCAGAGCTGTTTAAAGACCTGTTCAAGCTGTTGCAGAGCTGTTTAAAGACCTGTTCAAGCTGTTTAAAGACCTGTTCAAGCTGTTTCAGAGCTGTTTGAAGACCTGTTCAAGCTGTTTCAGAGCTGTTTAAAGACCTGTTTAAGCTGTTTTTAGACCTGTTCAAGCTGTTTCAGAGCTGTTTAAAGACTTGTTTAAGCTGTTTAAAAGCTAATTAAGGGATTGTTCAAATCTCATTCTGGTTCTGGATTAAGGCATTTACTAAAAGAAAAATCTAATTATGTATACTGGGATGATCCAAATGAATTAGTGAATAGATTGAAATTACTATTAGCATCTACACATGCAGGTCATAATAATCACAACAATGAGATAGTTTCAATAATTGAGGAGCTCAGAGAAGCAGACATTATCGTATAAATTTATATTCTACAACGTGAAATTTATTATTTACATTATGAGCGTTGACAAGTTTAGACGTTTCTCTATTCGGAGACATCACCATGCTACAAAACTTTTTTTAGATAAATAAAACCATTTTTTTTTTTTTAAATAAATTTTTTTTGTTTTATTTTATATATGTATTTATTTTTCAGTTTTATTATTTCATAAATATGTATTTATTTTTCAGCTTTCTATTTAATATATGTATTTATTTTCCAGTTTTCTTATATAATATACGTATCTATTTTTCAGTTTTCTTATTCTAAACTTATTCTAAAATGACCCCATGCGTATGTACTAACACCATCTTCTCTAACACATCTCTTATCATCTATATAACTTAAAGCTACTTTATTTACATTTTGAGTATATATCTTATGTATGTATGACCTAAATACTAACATATTACCATAAAATAATTGTTTCTTATATAAACAATCTCTATAATTATCTAAACTTAAATTATCTACAGCTGTTTTTTTAACACCTTTAGCTTTTTTTATTAATTTACAATCTTCTACATCTATTGAATACATTTTTGATTTTAAACCTACAAACTCTTTCATTATCCGACCATTGTTCTCATCTTTCATTAAACCTAATACTTTTTTATTTTTAAGCGGAATATTATAAGGGTTATCAGGTAAGTATTCGGAAGTATCAAATTTAGTGTCAATATCATTTATAATGTCACTATAGAAATCTTCAGTTTCTATTGAATATATAAAAGAATCTGTATCCATGTAAGCAAGAAGTACTTTTTCATCATACTTGGGTTTTATATAATCATAGTGAAAGTCGTACATCTTCCACTTTGATAATTCTAATACAACGAAACCAAGATAAATTGGTTTGTTATAGTATGTTCGAACTCTTTCAAGTTGTATAGCTGTCATATTTTCTGTAAACTGAGCTAAGCTGTGGAAATTCGGTTTAGCTATTAAAGCCCTAGCACCTAAATGTTTACCACTACTTTCCCAGTCAGTAACAATTTTGACATCTTTTCGTTTGTCAACATTTTCCATCGTTTTACCGTACACAGCATTATTCAACAACTTGAAAAAGTTCTTTTCAAAAGTATTTTTTGCAATAGTACGATAATATGTATTTAAATCAATATATTTTTTCAACCAACATGATTGTTTAAACTGTAGCGCTCTGTGAATTTTCACTAATTTCAAACCGTGTTTTAAACATTGCTGAAGATTTCTATAGTGAATTATATAATTTCTTTTTACTGTCAAATCTGTAATTAATTTGTTGAATTTTGACCCCGGACTTTTTTTATTTTGTGCACAAAACGGCAAATCATTATGTAAATCATGAAGAGATTCAGGATACTCTAAATCTACTTCTAAAATATAACCCGTATCTGAGTTATCTGTAATATTAAGAATATTTATATCTTCAACGTTTTCTACCCATTGAAAATCAGAATATGGTAAAGGTTGTGACATAGCCCAACCGTATAAATTATTTGCATCAACATACATTAAATATGAAGATGGTTTATTTTCATCAAAATTACTCATATACTTGTTATTCGCTGTAGAATGTCTATGCGAACATTGAGTAATTCCACCACGGATACCTTTTTTAATAAAATTATACATATTTATGTCGGTGAATAGTTCAAGATTTATTTCAGTATATTTTAACATCGCGTCCCATGATAACCCCGGAGTTGTATAATACTGACAGGGATCCAGCGTATAAATATTTCTACAAACTTTTCTAAAATTTTCGAATACATCTGTTAAAAGCAATACATCTGTTTTTAAATATAACTCTAAATAATCCCAAATGTTTTTACAATCAAATTTTTCCCAAACTTTCTTAGCATGAATGTAATCTTTATCAGAACATTTACTATTTGTTAATTTGCTATCGAAATGTTTTTGTGAAGGTAAACACGTTTCATCTAGACGTTCAAAAGAATTAATGTATTCGTATGGAAATACTCCTTTACGTGTTAGTAATTTGAAATTTTCTTCTTCTGGATATAAAGATTTAACTGTTTTCAAATCTTCCGGGGATAAATTTCCTACTAATGAATCTAGACTAGACTGCATAAATCTTACGGAATCTAAAAATCTAAGTTCAATTGTATCAGTTTCATTAACGAAAATTCGTTTTGAAAGTGATACATACAATTCTTTATTTAATGGTATCAAATTTATATCACCATCAATATTTGCTAATTCTTTAACAAATAAGTGACAGTCATAACCAGAAAAATTATGAAAGAAAATTGGGAAAAACTTTGGGACTTGATACCGCAAATTACATTCATTATGCGCTGGACCCCTGTACTTTCCTGTTAAATGACAATGGTCGGCTACTCTTATATTACCTAAATATTTCTTACATATATGACAAATCTTACTACTACATTGTCTCCTTTCTTCAAAAGCTGTGAGTGGTTTCATCGCCTTTGGATTCATAATAACATTATTATGAATATCTAATACATCTTCAACCAGGGATTGTACAAATTTTGCTGGTGAGTCCTTTCCTTTATACACTTTTAATTTACTTAAGCTATCATCATAAGAACATTTGATATAATAAGAGAATGCACAAGGAATGTGTTGTTGTATATTTGTTGTTGATGAAATATCTGGATTTGGAATACACGTATCTAATCCTTGTAAAATGCATTCAAAGTCTGCGTATATAACAAATGGGACCTCTAATTGACGTTCGTATTTCTCAAATTTTAATTCATTTTTTTCTGGTGATGGCATAAGTGTAACAATCTTACTGCATTCATTTTTATGTATATTGTACGCCTCTTCGGTATAAAAATGTTGTAAACATCCATTGCATAAAAATATCTTCTCTTTATGTTTTGTTATTTGAGATTTTATTAATCTTGATATGTTCTTGATCCACACATAATGACTCTTTTCTCCATCTTGAATCAACAATAAATTAATATGTATTTTCTTCTCATTCTTTGTGCAATAATACGGTCCCACAATTTTACATGTATTAAATTGCATTTCTTCACAACCGTATACGTTTATACTAATTTCAGGATTTAGGTCTTCAAACTTTGTTATGTCCGTCACCTTCAGTGGAAATTCAAGATCATCAAATTCTAATATCATATTGTTTTGCAGAAGAATTGTACTTGCAACAATATTTTCTACATTATATGATGAAACTCTATCAGAACTCATCTCCGCAGGAACTAGAGCTGAAATTATTGCCCATTTAAAGCAGTACTCGTCCGTATTTTTCACATTGATACAAGCATGTTTACGTGCAATTGTTGTTGGTAATGGTAAATACTGAGAACCTCTTATTGGTCTGTACTGATTAATGTTGATTTCAAGATGGATTATTCTTATAAGAGTCCAACCACTATCTCGTTCTTGAAACTCTTGCGTTTTTGTATGAATTTTATCAATCATAACTTCGTATGCAGACGATAACTCAGTTTCATTCCTAACGATTATCATTTTTGATTGAAATGATTTAACTGAAGTTGTTATTTCATCGTTATCATCATTTTCTTTTGTTACTTTCATATATTCTGCAAAAAGTTCTATGTTGAATTTTAAAGATGAGTGTTTTATCAGTTGTTCATTTAATGTGTTTATAATAAGATCTTTTTCTGTCTTTAGAAAGTTGAGAGGATCCAAAATTCCTTCATCCTTGTTTTCATAAATGAGCGTTTCAATTCGTTCTTCAAAACTGGTTTTTACTACCTTCAATTGATCATTAACTGGTTCAGCCGCTTTTATTTTATGTAAATTTGTTCTCAGATGATAACTCCAGTCCTTACTTAAAATTTCTTTATTACATGTTTGGCATAAAATTTTGTTTTGTGATGATGAAGGCTGATTGCTAATATCATAAGAAATAGCATCAACTGAAGACACCTTATGCTGGGTTCTCATATGCGTTAGTAGATTTTCTTTGCGTGTAAAGCTCTTCTTGCAAATGCTACAAATTTCGTGGTTACCATGAGCTGACTGGACATGTCTTTTCAACGAATTTTTAAATGCAAATCCATTTCCACAAATTTCACATATAAAACTCTTCATTTTGTAGTCTATGTAAATTAATTTCTTTATTTTAATAAACAATTTGAAACTGAATAAGATTTAATATCCTTTTTTAAGATTTTCAAACACAACTTCAAATTTAACAGAAAATTAATTAAACACTTTGAAACTGAATAAGATTTAATATCCTTTTTTAAGATCCTTAAAAAAAGCCTCAAATTTAAAAGAAAATTAATTAAACACTTTGAAACTGAATAAATTTTAATATCCTTTTTCAAGATCCTTAAACACAACTTCAAATTTAACAGAAAATTAATTAAACACTTTGAAACTGAATAAGATTTAATATCCTTTTTTAAGATCCTTAAACACAACTTCAAATTTAAAAGAAAATTAATTAAACACTTTGAAACTGAATAAATTTTAATATCCTTTTTAAAAACTTTAAACTTTAAAATAAAATCAAATAATCACTTTGAAATTTCACGATAAACTGGTGCCGCTTGAAGAAATTGTCTCAATTTATAGGCAAAAATCTTATCCCCACCCTTTTTCAACTGCTTACAAGTGCTGACAAAATTTAAACACTCTCTTTTTCTACTGCTTACAAGTGCTGAAAAAATTTATACACACACACACACACACACAAACATACATATAAAAATAATTTCACAACTTGATGAAATCCGAAAGTAAAACATTAAAACATCAAATAGTACACGTAAAATCAATCGTCAGAATAGCTCAGTGGGGAGAGCGTTACACTGAAACTCTAAAGGTCCCCGGTTCAAATCCGGGTTCTGACAATACAGTAAGTATTTTTTTTTTTTTTTTTTTTTGTTAAATAAAAACAATAACACAGCATAAACAATATGAAACTTGAACAAACATGTCTCAACATGCTCAGCACATATGAATAATCCTAAAAAGTTAACTTAAAAAACAATGACATCATAAACAATATTAAGCTACCACACACCGAAACCAAAAAGCTCAAAGTTTCTCAAAGCACACCATATGGCACAACCAAAAAAACCCAAAAATATCCCAAAGCACACCACATGCCATAACCAAAAAGCCCATAATATCCCAAAGCACACCACATGCCACAACCAAAAAAAAACCAAAATATCCCAAAGCACACCACATGCCATAACCAAAAAGCCCATAATATCCCAAAGCACACCACATGCCACAACCAAAAAAAACCCAAAATATCCCAAAGCACAGCACATGCCACAACCAAAAAGCCCAAAAGCTCATGACGTCACTGAGCCAGAGCCATGCGCCAGAAACCCCATATTCATACTACTTGTTTAAGCTGTTTTATAGCTGTTTAAAGACCTGTTTAAGCTGTTTTTGGACCTGTTTAAGCTGTTTTATAGCTGTTTCAGAGCTGTTTGAATACCTTTTTTGAAGCTGTTTTTCAAAGCATCATTATGGAAAACGAGATAATTAAGAATATTATAAAAACAAGAAATGTTATTCGTAAGAAATATCAAGCTTTAAAAAGTGGTAAAGCAGAAGAAGAAATACAATTGGAAAGTGTTTTTAAACCAATAACGCAACCTTTGAAGAAAATAGTAAATAAAACTAATTATCCGGATATTAAATCTGAAGTAAAAGAAGAAGAAGAATGGGAGACACCATTTAAGTCTAAACGTCTAAAAACTGAATTTTCAAGTACACCACATGAATATTCAAATAAGTTAGTAGAAAACTTTGAAACACCTCAAACAATTAAACAACCTGATTTTTCTCAGAAATCATTCAATGAGAGTTTTGATAAATCACAAAAACTACAACAACAACCAGCATTCACAAACTCACCAAATCGATTTTTGAAAGAAATGAAATTAAAAGAAGATGATATTGATTATAAATATGGACCACATTTAGATCATGATGGAAATATTTGGAAAATAGGAAACTCTCCTTTTGATATTAACGATAAAACTATTGTTATTGATGGAAACTTTTATTCTCTAACACCTGGTTTGATACAATTATTGTTTTTAAAACATCCCAATAAAACGGAATGCACTAACGATGACTTCAAAAATTATAAAAAAATCATAATACAAACAAGTGCAAATAAACGAGATTATGAGGACGGAGGACAAATATCTGGAAACAGAAGTACGAAGTATAGACTAATTAAGGAATTGTTCAAATCTCATACTGGTTCTGGATTAATGCATTTACTAAAAGAAAAATCTAATTATGTATACTGGGATGATCCAAATGAATTAGTGAATAGATTGAAATTACTATTAGCATCTACACATGCAGGAAATAATAATCACAACAATGAGGTAGTTTCAATAATTGAGGAACTCAGAGAAGCAGACATTATCGTATAAATTTATATTCTACAACGTGAAATTTATTATTTACATTATGAGCGTTGACAAGTTTGGACGTTTCTCTATTCGTAGACATCACCATGCTACAATTTCATCTGAACGTGGACCTCCTGGTCCTGTAGGTTTGCCAGGAATAGGTTTTATTTTAACAAATGAAGGAAACTTTAATATAAATTCAAAACGAATGGAAAATCTTGAAAATCCTTTAAATGATAATGATGCAGTAACAAAAAAGTATGTTGATAATGAAATCAATGCTTTACAAACCAAACTTGTAAAAAAACAAGAAGTGTTTATTGAAAAATATGATAAGATGTTGAATAATTTGAAAAATTCACCACCACCCGTTCAGGATTCTCTTACAAAACAGTATTTAGAAAAAGAAATAGAAACATTTCGTCAGGATCTTGCAAAGAATCAGGATATGTTAAAAAGTCACACTGAAAAACTATATGGTTTAAATTATAATATTGAAAATATTCAACAATTTTTATTTGATGAAATAAAGAGAAAACATAAGCCTGAAAATCGATTTTCCCATTAGAAAGTGTACCAGAATAATTATGCAAAAACAACAACTTGTAGAAGAACTTCATAAACCTGCTAGAAAAAATTTTAAACGGCGACATGTTATAGTAAAAGGAATTAATGATTTGTGGCAAGCTGATTTAGTTGAAATGGGAAATTACTCTTCATTTAACAAAAATTATAAATATTTATTAACTGTAATTGATACTTTCTCAAAATACGCTTGGGTACACCCCGTTAAAACAAAAAATGCTAAAGATGTTACTGAAGCAATGAATAATATATTTAACACAACACAAAAATCACCAAAAAATTTACAAACAGATTTGGGGAAAGAATTTTACAATACACAATTCAATCAGCTTATGAAGAAACATAATGTTAATCATTATTCAACATATAGCGCATTGAAAGCATCAATTGTTGAACGTTTCAACAGAACATTAAAAGAGATGATGTGGAAAGAATTCAGTATGAATGGATCATATAAATGGATTGATAACGTAAAAGCGTTAGTAGCCAAATACAATAACACTATTCATCGAACAATAAAAATGCGTCCCAATGATGTTAATAAAAACAATGAAAAATTTTTATTAAAGACAGTTTACAATAACTTAAAAGTTTTTCATAAACCAAAATACAAAGCTGGAGATAAAGTACGAATAAGCAAATATAAACATGTTTTTGAGAAGGGATATACACCCAACTGGACCACCGAAATTTTCACGATAACAAAAGTTCAAAACACGAATCCAATAACATATCTTTTAGAAGACTACGAAGGACAACCAATTAAAGGGGGCTTCTACGAAAAAGAAATTATTAAAACCAAACACTCAGATCTTTATTTAGTGGAAAAAATTTTAAGAAAAAAAGGAAGCAAAGTTTTTGTGAAATGGTTAGGATTTCCTAATCAGCATAATTCGTGGATAGAGGAGAAGGAATTATTGAAAAAATAAAATACATATAAAAATTTATATAAAAACACGAATTTATTTTTTAATTGTTTAAAGTTAATATCTACATTATATAACAATTAAGTTGCATATTGAATAAATTACTATAACATAAAAACATCTTAATTTTTTTATTAATAAAATTTTTAATTATAAAAATATCGTCTGAATGAAAATTTCCTAAAACTTCTGTTTATTTTAAAAGATTTGTCCTCTTTTTCTCTAATTATTATATAATCTGGATACTATACGTAAGAATATCAGTATCTAACAATGTTTTGGTGCGAAACTATTAAAAGCAGATGCAAATTCTGCTCATGTGAAGGTGTGTGGACAAATTTCAAAATTGTAAATGTAATCGCTTCATGTTCAGATTTACTTGAAGTTTATGCTACGCCTGAAGATGGTAGTAGATGTTTAATTCTTAGAATGAGAAGTGGAGAACCTATTCCATCTTCATCAAATATTGAATTTAAATTTAAACCACATCAACATGTAAAATTTGAAGTTTATGGAGGTGAAATTTGTATTGTTGGTCAAGCCTATGATGGAACGAACAGACAACGAAATATGAATCGTTTTCCAAGCACCTGTCCTTTTGGTGATGAAGAATCTTGGAATTTGAGTCAGAAAATATTATATCGAGATCCTAAAAACCAGTTTAACACAGAAGAGATTCTTCAACTTATTGAAAAGGAAGCTGAACATGCAGAAATACAAGAAAGTAGATTACAAAAACCAGATCAAAAATAAATAAAAGGACCATCATCAGAAAAAATTCTTCATTAATAGAGATATTACTGTTAAGTGAACATCGTATTGCAGCAACAACAACAAAATGTTTAAATCTACAATAATTATTCTTATTATTTTATTAACAACATATATAAATGCTAAATCTATACCAGTAAGACTTGATTCTAATCAGGGAAACAAAGGAAATCTGGAATTTGCGTTACAATTACCAAATAATGATACTGTACAGATTGATTTATCCTTTCACTTGTTAACTTTTAGTGAAAAATTACCAAACATTCCTACAAAAAACTTAACTCTGAATGATACAGATTTTACATCAACAACAACAACTGAAATACCAACGACAGAAGAACCTGAAATAGAATCAAAATATGTTACAGTTGAAGAAGCAATTGAAAGTTTTAGGCAAGATTTAATTAAAAAAGAAATGGATATTGCAGGAATCATTGAAAGCCCTCATTCATTTTATAGACATTTTAAACTTCAATTTACTGAAGATGTAACTTTAACTATACGTTGTACTTATGATAGCAACTATACAAAACGTACACTCAACATATCATGTTATGAATATCATGAATTTGAAACAGAGCGAATTCTAAGCAATGGTGAAGTAGAACTAGTACGACTTCAAGATTATAACTACAGAACCGATCTCGAGTATATTGATGCTCGCAATGTCAAACAAATATACAAAATGAATATTTCATAAATAATCATTAATAAAAATCAACTCATTCTTAAAATTTTCAACAGTTAGTCAACATTATTCAAAGTAAAAAGATGGATTTTGAAAGCGATTTTTATACAGATTATTTATCGGACGAAGATAGGAGAACTCTTGTCTACTATCGAAAATATATACAACAATATGAAAACATGGAAAAAATCACATCAATTCATGGATCTCATTACGTTGATTGTTGTTGGGCTAAAGATAATACAACTACCGGACCAGATACATGTATTTGTAGTTATAGACAAAATAAAGTCAACAAATTTAAAAATGAATTTGAAAAATTATTAAAATTTTACGAGAAATTGATTGGGTACTTAGAAAATGGAAATCTGGATATAATAGATAATATTTCATTATTTTTAAATGAATTCGATACATTTTTTGATACAGAATCATATGGAGAAGTTGTTTTCAACAAAACAGAAATTGAAAATATTCGTGAATATTTAAACAACAGCAAAAGTGAAGAATTTACATCTAACGGCCATTATCTTGCATGTTCTCATCTTGAAGACAATGAAAATATTTGTGAATGTGATTTAATAGAAGAAAAACAAAGAGAAAAAGCTGATAGAGCTAAAGAAGCTATTAGACTTATAGAAGAATTTCTTGGAACAATATATTATAATTATTTTGCTGATTATTAGTTAATAAATAAAAACACTTGATATTCATTTAAAAAAATTGTTTTTTTATTGATTTTATATTATGTTATTATAAAAACCAGGTAAACTTAAATCAAATCGTTGTGAAAATTCATCATAATTCACATTATCTTCTGTTTCTGTTGAATATTGTTGATCTGGTTCTGATTGTACAGGTTGTTGCTCATTCTCTGTTATTTTCGGTTGTTCTTGAAATTCATTAGATATCGGAAATTCGGTAAAGTCTATACTGTAAGCTTTGCCTACTTGTCCATAGTTGATTAAGTGATATTTCCCCTTGTTTAATGCTGTTAACACATTATCTGATAACTTGTTATATTTTTCTGGTAAATTCAATCGTTGATTTCCTTCAAACTCAAGCGAAATTCGATCACCAAATTTTGTGTTAACTTTTTCTGCACTGATGATTTTATATGGATGCTTTTTTACCATATTTCCCAAGTTCAAGTACATATTATATCGAAATGATTTTAACTCCTCCAGCTCAGAAGCAAATACTTTGTCAGGTACTTCATCTCTTACAAGATGATCTTCTTGCTTCCGTTTAACTACTTTTGATGTCTTCAGCGCTTTCATTGAACTTGCTTTTTCAGGTTTCTGCATTCCACTCATTTTACAAACTTTAAGATAAAATTTAATAAACACTTTAAAATTTCACGATGAACTGATACCGTTTGAAGAAATTGTCTTCATTTATAGGTGAAAATCTTATCCCTACTCTTTTTCAACAGCTTACAAGTGCTGACAAAATTTACACACACACACACACACACACACATACAACAATAATTTCACAGCTTGATGAAATCTGAAATTAAAACATTAAAACATCAAATAATACACGTAAAAACAATCGTCAGAATAGCTCAGTGGGGAGAGCGTTACACTGAAACTCTAAAGGTCCCCGGTTCAAATCCGGGTTCTGACAATACGGTAAGTATTTTTTTTGTTTTTTGTTAATTAAAAACAATGACACAGCATAAACAATATGAAACGTGAACAAACATGTCTCAACATGATTAACACTGATAAAGTACATGTGCTGATAAAGTACACGTGAATCAGAACTGTACCAAAAATTTCTTCTCAATGATAACACAACGCACAATATTAACCAGCATATTCATTCACTGATAAGAAAAAATATTAACCCATGCAACCCACAATGATAAGAAAAAATCTTAACACATGTGACCTTCACTGATAAGACAAAATCTTGACACATGTGACCTTCACTGATAAGAAAAAATCTTGACACGTGTGACCTTCACTGATAACACGCAACCTTGACCTCTGTGACCCCGCACTGATAACAATTTCGTAATGACGTCACTGAGCCTGAGCCTGATACCTTAGCCTGATACTTGATCCAGAAGGTACATATCCATACTACTGATTCACCTTCCTGTGTTTCAATATGGTACAATCTTTGCTGTTTCCTCATATGCCCATCAGAATTGTTTTCTCGTTTCATTGTGATTGGATCAGGATGGGTTGGTCTGTTCATGTAATTAACCTGTCGTGTTTGTACAGATTGATCGATTTCCATTGGCGTTGCTGGTTTAGGATGAGTTGGGCGTTGTGGTGGCTTGTTGCTCATGTTATGTTGTATGTTATAGGCTAAGTTTTTCTGTTGCACAGGGATGTTCTTGAGTGACTGCGGTTTTAGAATTTGGGTTTTTCGAGTACTTGTTTGTTCAGTTCTAAAAATTTGGTTAATTGGTGCTGTTACAGAGTTATTTATGTATGGTGAGGTTTCTGTAATTTAAATTTTGGATTTCCAGACATGAAGCATAAGCCTCTGGAAGTGTTTGGGGTCTTTGGATAGTTAATATTTTGGAAAGTTCCCCATTTAACCCACGAATGAAGACATCGAGTGCTCCATTTCTGTAGGTCTCAATAAGCACATTCATTGTGTCTTGGCTATACTCTTCCGTTTTTATTTTATTTTCTATAAGAGAAAATTGATGGTTCACAGTTGCATAGAACTCATCAATACTTAGATTTCTTTGCACTAGAGTACCTAATTGGTGCTCTAGTGTTCGCAGATCCAGTTTATCGGCATAATGGAGGGATAGGCACTTTGATCGCTAGCCAATCTTCATCGAAAATATTATGATATTCAAGCTGAATCTGCTTTACCCCTTATTTTTTGTCTTATACATTGCAATATGGCCCTATAGATTGGTTTAGATCAAATGGTTGTAATTCTTTAACACAGTCTGGGAGTTTACATATGGTTTTTAAATCTTCTTCAGTTTTTGGTATCGTCAACGTTGTTTGTTCAGATTTTCTTGTTGTCTGTAATGTTTCTAGTTGTTGAAGTCTTTTTTCTAGACCCTTGATTTGTTCTATTTGTGCATTTACTGCACCAGTTAATTGCTTAATGGCTTCTTTTATATTTTCTATATGTGACATTTTCCAATAATTATACTTTTTTTCACTAATTTTCTTTTACAAAATTGAAAGAATTACAAGTAAAACAATACAAATTATCAAAAGGTTATTTTACAAAGTTGACAAAATCACAAGTGAACAATATAATTGGTTTAATGTATAATGATTTAAATTTCCTCAGTATATTTTTTATGTTACAAATATAATAGTAGGTAAAGTAAACTATATAATTGCAATGGTCAAAAGTTTCTTCGAATGATTTATAACAATGATAGTTTGATTGATTTATTTATAAAAAATAACATACATACATATAATAATTATTTTTCTTCGAACAGGCTAAAAAAAAATTTTTTTTTTTCTGGGTGTGCTTTATTTTTAATAATATTTTTACACTTTATTTATATTTTTCTTCGATTTTTATTTTAAACTGTCTGAAACTAGGTACTTATTTTTTTAAATTTTTCTCTAAAATATTAGTAAAACAACCAAGGTTTTCTATTTATCAGTTTTTATTTTAAACAATTTGAAATTACTTATTTTTGAAATTTTCTGCTGAAATATAAAATAATCAAAGTTCCCTATTTATGTGTTTCTATTTGAAACAATTTGAAATAATTTATTCTTTAGAATTTTCCTCTGAAATATAAAATAGCCAAAGTTCTCTATTTACGGGTTTTTATTTAAAATAATTTATATATTTTATTTTATTTTCTGAAATTTCCCTATGGATATTGGTTTTACTTACAGTAAAATAACCAAAATTTTCATCATATCGGTCTTGGTCGATGAGAAACACTTAGGAGGGCGGTCCGCAGTTATCCCGTTTAGTTATTAACGTTGTAGTTGTAGACAACCTACTTGTGGCACGTTCCTGTTCCACTGACTGTGTTTCAATTGTGTTGAAAGCGATGATTTGTCACGGTGTTCTTATGGGTACTGTGATGATGCTTTAATTTTTTCAATTCACTTCTATTTTTTTTTGTTTTTTATTATTTATTTTTTTTTTTTATTAACTACCCTTGTGTTCTTATGTAAACAGTTGTAGTTGTCCAAATTTTTCACAAACTATAACTTTTTATAGACAGTTATTGAAATTACTTCACTTTTGAACTACTCCTGTGTTCTTATGTAAACAGTTGTAGTTGTCAAATTTTTCACAAACTATAACCTGTTAGAGACAGTGATTGAAATTACTTCACTTTTGAACTACTCCTGTGATCTTATGTAAGTAAGTAGATGTAGTCAGCGACGTGCAGTGGTTCTAATATATAGGTGTGTAGACGTGTGATCCTTTTGAACTACCCTGTACATATACCTTTTAATATTGCTTTTTATGTTTTCAATTTTACTTAGAAAAATATAAATATAAAGTTTTTTTTAGAAAAGAAGGTATTATTTAAAAATCATTGAAAGTTAAAATAAAGTTCTCTTGAAATAAATCAATTAATTTTTACGTGTATTTTAATTTTTTCTCTTACAAGTAGGTAAGAACGCACAACATTTTCCACCTTTTTATTTAACTTTTTGACTATTGTGCACTTTAAAAATTATAACACTGTTAATTTATTATATTTCAAAACTTTTATAAACCATATTTTATTTAAAAAGCCAAAAATATTTAACTAAAACACTATTTCTTTACACTAATATTCCACCACTCTTATTAAGAAACCATAAGAAACTAAAATGTCAAAACAAAACATGGCACTTCTTACTAATACATACACAACACCAGTAGGAGGCTTTTATTGTAGAGGGTTTTGGTTCAGTCGATTGACCGGATACGCGTGTTATTATATGCTGTGTTAACTCCTCCCTCATTAAAGACCATCGTCCCGAGGGTCAGAAATTTAAAGTTAACTTACATATTTATTTAAACATATAGCTATGATTTTATACACAGGGTATTATATTAATCAATCAATTAACTCAATTAATCTTGAAGACAAATTTACTTTCCTTTTAATTTTCTTTTTTTTAATTTCCTTTTTTTTTTCTCTTCAAACTTTATTTTTTTTCTTTATAGAACATATTTTTTTTTTTCATTCCATTAATTTAATACATAAAACGTAATTTGATTAATATTTGTAATTATTGAATGCCGTCGGCTTAATTAATAAACAACATAATCAGAAGATTACTAATTTTTTATTCCCACAATAAATTTAAAAATTCTCCTTGTCGTTTTAAACACTATCTCAGCACCGAGCAATATATATAGAGGAACACTTAGTACTGGCTCGAATGTAGGCAAAATTTTTAAAATTTGTTGACCTGTGCGGGAAGTGTGAGGGACGAAAAGCTTCTATCTCTCACGAAAAAATATATGAGAAAACTTTCGTTTATTACTCAGTTGCTTCTTAGACAAAATATTATTTTTATTCATAAGATAAACATATACATGTATACCTAATTCCTTATTCATATCGTTGCGTTCTACAAAATTTTTTTCTGTATACATTGAAATATACGCATAAAGATATAAAGAAAAAAAATATTCAACTTGTATACAGGTACATTTATTTTCTCGATTCGAACAAAAAATTATACCCACTCCTTTACTGAATATGTATGTACATACGTGTGTATATATTTTGCTGTTTGAAATTTTTTTTTCTTTTTTCAAATTTTAAAAATCATTTTAAAAATATATTTTTATATTTTTCTAAATTTCTATATCCAGAAAATTTTCGTAGTTTGTTCATCTTCATTGACAAATATGAAAATTTTATTCGTGAAGGATCAGGAGATCAGAATAATCAATAGGCATGTTGTTTTATTTTCTTTTAGGTACATTATAAAATATCTGATGCTAGTTTTTAATACATTTTAAAATATACACACAAGCAAACAAAAACAAAATTTCATGTATACATTTCTCATATATCCCTTCTAGTAAAAACCAACAAAACACAAAAATATACCAATAAAGTGAAAAAAAAAAAGAAAAAAATGTACACGATCGTAAATAATTATGTATGTGTTGACGACATATTACGTTTTAACTATACGCATTGTATTCAATTTCTTCCTTCAAGAAAAATAAAAAATATTTAGTGTGATATTATATTTTTTGTAAAATTTTTCTCAAACACATATACATATTTTTTTGTACGGTGGTCGGTGATTATAGTCAAAATAATATGAGTTGGCGAATCTCGCGCATGTCTTACATGTGTCACTGATCTTCTTGTGTATACATATACGAAGGAAGAAACCTACTTTCTTAGAATTTACTACAACAAAAATGCATGTTTGTAAGTATCTTTTCTTCTGCGCATAGTTTTCTAGTACAATATAATACGATTAGGCATCTTTTTTAAATCGAGCTATACCTACATATATTTTTGGTCTTTTGCATTGAAAAATGTATAGAGGTAAAGGAAGAAGGGTAATAAGGAAAAAGAATGTTTTTTTTTATTATTTTTATTATTATTATTTATAATACATGCTTCCAATTGTTTTTTATATGTATATGTCGTCATTATATAATTTCAAGCAATCCTATTGGCTATACGTAAATCACACAAATGACAAATAGATACTATTGCCTATTAGAGATGATTTTGTTGAAATTTTTGTTTGCTAAGAATTATGATTTCCTATTACAAAAACGATTTTTAGTACTTGTGTATGTAATATACTGAATTTGAAATCCTTTAGAATCACTAAAGAAAATTACAACAATTTCTTATCCTCTTATATTGTAGAGCAATTTGTGTATAATTTGAACTGCTTTGAATTCTGATTGCCTGGTGTAAAAATAATTTTTAATGTTAGAAAATTAAGATTTTTTGATCGAGTTTTTCAATAAAATTATTTTTTTTCAATAAAATTATTATCAATATGATATCAACATTATATTTGGCCTGATAAACGAACAAATTTGATATGTAAATTATCAACAGAATTTATAAGTGTGCAGATCATAGGCAAATTAGCTACTTGTATACTTCTTCTTCTTGAAATACTTGAAATATACCCTCAAATCCTATATTTTCAATTTCTCATACAAATTTTTATACTGAACCAAATGGTATGTATACTGATAATATGGAGAAAAGGAAAAGCTGTTTCCATATGATTCTGTATATTGTAATGCTTGATACAATCATGAGAATGATTGAGTTAAAAATGTTAAAATTTCTCAAATTTTTTTAAAAATTTGTATGTATTGCATGGAAAATATATAGAAAAGAGAATATACTTTAAAATCAGAGAAATTAAGAAAAAACCCTGAGAATAAGAAAGAGCTTAAACAGTGATAAGATTGGAGGTAAGCTTTCAACATTGGAGGTATTTTTGCTGTTTTAAAATTTGTTATTTCAATGTACTGCGATAAAATGTCTGGTGGTAATTTATATAGTCTTTGATCTCAGTATGTGTAATTTTTATAAAAAACATCCTTTTTTTTTCTTCCTATACATTTGACCTTTATTAATTTGAAACTAAATCTCAATATATTAAACTAACACTCAAATTGAGAATATTTTCTTCATTTTAAATTGTCTTTTTTTTTCTATTTTATTTAACAATAAACTTTGAATTTTGGTTTTTGTTTTTTTTTTTTTGTTTTTTTTTTTTTACTTTTTAAAAAAAATTTTGTTTAACTCACTTTTGTTGGCGGATAACACCTCAAAAAAAAGTATACTAAATACATTAATGGATAATAGAGCCAAAGTCAAAAGGGGTTAAGTTTTTTTTTCTGTTTTATACTTTACTCACAAATGTTAATTTCGAACTCCTCATGTAATATTTCTTAAAAAAATATATTTTTTTTTTTATTTCTAAAACTTTTTTCTTTGATTCAACATCATTACAAGTATGCGGAAAAAACTAGAAAACACATTTTATTTTCTTTTCTTTATTTTATTTTGTTTCACAAAAAAGTCAGAATTTAAAAAGAATTTTAAGCACTACTATTAATTATATCAAGATAACTTTAATTACTCATAATTTTTTTTTCTTTAAGAATAAAACTCCAACAGCAAAAATATCACACGGCAATGAAATGAAAATTTTAAGTTATTTTGCAAAAGCGAATCCATCTCCTACCTCTACGAATGGTTAGCCAAGAACAAGATAAATAGACAACAGAGGTATGATAGAGCCAGCTAAATTCTCCGCTATGAGTTTGTGACGTCACCGGGCCCATGTGTTTGGTGTACATATATGTATAGGAATCAATAGGAATGTTCATGAGGGAATTTTATTTAGAAATAAAAAGTATATTTAAGTGAACGTTTTTTTTCGTTTTTTATTTAAATTATTAAATATAAATTTTTTATTTAACTCTCTAATTCTAAAGAATATTCTGCATCTAAAAAATAACTGTTTTGCAGTGTTTAAAAGATTACTTAAATAATTTGCACTTTCATTAATTGTTTCATTATTTATAAAATTAAATATATTTTCTAATTTTCTCAGTTTTATTAGAAATTGCTCTGTTGCTTTTTTAGTCCTCCTTCATCAATCCATGTGTACATGGACTGGCTACTCATTCCACTTGCATAAACGAAATCTTGACCCAATTTCAATCTTTTGGCAATATAGCCTGCCACATATTCAAGTGCGTCTTCAATGAAGACTCTTCATGCAGGTCGTCATAATCAACCACTATATCTGTGAATTCATCTTCATCGCTTACAGTGTCATCAGATATGCTCCCAGATGTATCCTTAAATTTACTGAGCGAGGACAACATTTGTGTCGATAAAATTTCTATTTCCACTGTATTTGAACGCTAACTTGCAAAGTGCTATCTGATCTTCCTGTAAATTATGAAAAATGTTATATACGTAATTATTTATTACATATGCATATCAAGTTTGAGTTACAACACAAATTTACCATCACCAAACATTTATAAACAAATTGGACAAACACGAACATTGATATGACTATAATAAGAAAATACCCAAAATAAAGGAACGTAATCGATATTTGAACTCTATTGCTGTGGGGTGATCGTTTAAACCGCCTTTTGACCTAATTATGCCAAAGAAGTTTTCTAAAATATCTTGGCTTAAACGATTAGTTATTATATAAGAAGTGCCGCCGTATTTTGTTTTTAAATATTGAAATAGATTATCTAATGCAATATTGTTATTTATAATTCCTTTTTGGAATGGCAGAAGTGTTTTTCTGTTGATCACTCTGAAATTTTTGATTCCTTGTGTGAAGTTAATAAGTACCTCTTTCTGTTTCTCATACTCAAGACCATATGTTTTTTTTTCGTGAATATTGAACATGAGGATGATACTCTCGAATTAAAAATGTCAAACCAGTCGTTTACTGTTTTGATAAGCTCAGCGAGGGAATTTGAACTTTTACACTTTTTGTGTAATTTGAACACTTACCATTAGCGACTCACCATTTTATACAACTTGAAACAGAATTAGAAAATAGCTGAGCTGCAAGCTTCACCTTTTGTCGGCCAGCTTGAGCTACTTCTAAATGGCTGGAATTAACTTTAAAAGAAATCTTTAAATCTGACTTTTCTAACTGAATTATTTCTGCAATTGGTCGCGTAGTTATTACTTTTTCATTCCAAATGAAACCACTCTCGACAAAATGATTTCGCAGCAGCTTTATAAGGTGTAGAACGTCGGAAAATGCAAATATTTTTTTTAATTTGTCAGAAGGATGAATAAAATACGGCATTTCTTCACTTATTTTGAGAACATTTCTCAATGCCATATTTGTAGATCCTAAATCCGATGTTATTGCAACCACTGTAAAGCTTATATCCTCAAGACGTTTAATAATACTCATTAAAATTTCAACCGTCATAGAAGCATCGAAATTATAATAAATTGGTTGCATCCACTTTTTAAATAACCCTCTTATTACAGCGACTTGTACATATTTTGACGGGCTCATAACTACATCATTGACTTTGTCATATTTGTAACAACTTCTGATCTTCATCTCATCGAATGAAAGTATACAAACTCTTTCAAATTCAGTATAGTTAATATCTTTCATGATATCAAGAACAGAAGTTAAAATACCTGGTTTCAATTTCAACTGTGCAGCTCGTGCTCTTAACGTTGAAGGTCCTGGTAAAGGAAAGCCCTTACGGTACATATATCTATAGCACCGAGATCCAGAAGAATGTAGTGCTATAGCAGATGAAATATCTTCTGAAGACCAAACAATTCTTTTTTTTTAATTTTTTAATTTTTTAATTTGCCCTTCTGTAAAAATGGTCTTCAAATTATTGTAGAATGTGTTTGAATTTGCACTTTCTTTCTTCACTTTTTTAAGTTCTGCTTTCAATTTTCTTAAGTACTTCATCCTCCAATTCAAGTATTTTTAACTCTTGACTGCATTCGTAATTAAGTCTGATATATTATAATAATCAAAATCAACACACATTTTTTATTTACATTAAATTTACATACATTGTTTGAGTTCCAATTTCCATTACATTGCGATTTTCATTTTGACTACATTCTCTGAAATATTTATTTCAGAATTTAAACAAATAAATTTGTGGACAAACTTGTTTATTTACTTACGTTTGAGTTCCAACTTGCTTTCGCATATCTTTAAAAGCTTCATACGTTATGATGTCTGTGACGGGATCCGGAAAATTCATCGCCAGCAATTCTTCGCCAGCAATTCACCGCCAGCAATTCATCGCCTGAACAATTCATCGCCATAGCAATTCACCGCCAGCAATTCTTTGTCAGCAACTCGGCGGTGAATTGCTGTAGCGATGAATTGCTGGCGAAGAATTGCTGGCGGTGAATTGCTGGCGAAGAATTGCTGGCGATGAATTTTCCTAGACCCGTCTGTGACAACTGTACTTTCACATTGATCATTTCCTCTATAGAAGAAATTTTATAAAATTATAACGTTTAAAAATTAGTAAATTTATTATTTACATCAAATTTATATCCATTGCTTCAGTTTCAATTTGTGATGGCTTCATCATAAGTTTGTCTTCATCATTTTTTCTACAAATATTTTCAAAAAATTCTAAATAATATCTACTACATACTTCTATAATACTAACATAATAAAAATAAGTTTACCTTTGATAATCATTAAGTAAATCGTCAACCAAATTTTTTTGAACCCTTTTCTTGTATCTTATAAACCTACCAGATGCATGTGTTGGTGAAGGAAGGTATGAAATCTTCTTTTAAATTACGTTTTTTGAAACAAGTATTTAATAATTGGTCTTTCAATAAGTAGTCTTTTGTCAATTTGCACGCATTACCCATTTATTTAAAACGTCCTTATTTTTCGGAAAACGAAAATATTTTATATGTTCACTTTTATTTTTTCCGCTCGTATTATTTTTACAATTACTAACTGAACACTTCATTTTTAGAAATTATAATTATTGAAATTATTAAAAACACAAAATTAATTTTATTCACTTGTAAACACAACTAACTTGTCACATCAAATGGACCTGATGACGTACATAAGAGAGTAGTATAAATTTTGATTGAGAGAGAATATGAGTGGAAAATAGCTATAATAGATAAAAAAAAATTTGCTACCAGCCTACCATACAGTATACAGTATACACGGCTCTATCATACTTCTGTTGTCTATTTATCTTGGCCAAGAAGAAGTCAAAAATCAGAAGAGAGCTTATCAAAAAAAATGTTAGCTGCCTTACATGCAAATTACGTGTAGAATAAAATCATAGTTGATGTACACTGCATAGGCACATAAATCATCTTTATGCACTCTAGAATATTCGATATAATTCTACTTTAAGGAGTAATATATGTATTTAAGTAAACAATTTTTGGAGGTTGTCACGGTGTGCGTGAACTTGAAAATTTGTATTACATTATGCTATTTACTTAAGTAAATAGGTCATAAAGCAATTATAGATCATATGGTATTTGATATTGATTTTTCTCATATAGTAGTTTATATGGGAATTAATCAATTAATACATAAAAATAATTTTGTAGTTTATTTGAACATTATCAATTACACTGGCATACATAATGACTTAATAGTGTGTGAAAAAGTTAAATAAATTATAGCAGGAGAATATTCGAAAGTAAACATGGAATAATCTTATGTATATATATTTTAAATAAGATTATCCTCGAAGTGGCGTGATTTTTGAAATAATCCATGGGATTATTTAGGAAAAAATCTTTGTTCAATTTTTGAACAAAACAAGATTAAATTTTATGCTGCGCGTGGGCAACGGAAAAAAATTAAAGTTCATTTATTGGAAAATTGAAATGAAAAAGAAATAATCTTCTACGTGAGAGGTCACATTCGAGCGATATAAGACAAAGCCAGAGACGAATAGATAAAATTTGGACCTAAAAGTTTTTGAAAATAGACGGATTCGAAATCAGTTCACTTTCTTCACCTAGGAGGGTAAGGTGAACCAATTAAGAACATCTCTATCAAAGAAAAAGGGGTTATATCAGGTATCAGATATAAGCAGGAGACAAGAGGCAAGCGTAACTAAAGAGGTAAGTCGCGATGCGTGACTCGTGTGTAGCAGCGGTTGAAAGAGAGAAAAAGAGAGAAATCAACGTACGCACGAGCGGATGATTCCAAATTAACCTCGTCTAACGAAACTCAGTTACAACAAAACGCAGCCAAGTTAGTGGTCACTATACTATTTCAGTTTTGGAATAATAAATTTAACAATAGAGACAATGGAAAGTTTTAAATTTCCAAGAGATGATGAACCCGAGGTAACACTGATGCTCGAATCCATAGTCACCGTATACACGATGAGGAAAACCTGATGATACCGACACAACATGCCAAAACTACAAGATTTGCACCTACTACGTCAAAAAAAAATAATGAGACGGGTATGATAAAGTACCAGAAAGAGGGAACACTTACATAGCAAATTATAGAGAGAAATAATTAAAAATTTTTTCTTTTGGGTTAAAGCGGTAAGACCCATACATAATAAAAGATAATTGTATTCTATGTTGACTATGGAAATACTGAGAAGAGGAAAAAAGCGAGGAGTACATTCATGAGAAAATACTTTAGAAGACGACCTAAAGTCAGGCTTGGTTTACCAAGGAGAGTACTCTATTTGAACGAATGGGCACAAAGTGTCATACCAGTTGAGACAATATACAAAGATTAAAGAAATACGGTAAACAGAATTGGATTCAAGATTTGAGATCTTTTGCATGAAAAGTCCCTACATATTTACCTTGTAGATCCTCTACTTCATACATACTTCTACCAATGCATCTTTTAATTCGACATTTTATAAACTTTTTCGACAACTTTGAATTAAAACCTTTCGCGAAATCGCTTTGAGTGAAATTTCGTCTGTAAACCTCTTGACTAAGTCAAAATTCACGGAGGTTGTACGATCTTTCTGCTTGTTCGTGAGCTTACTCTAGGTTAGCTGAGACTTGGTCACGTATCTGCTGAAGCTTTGCAGTTTCAGGCAGATCAATGACCTCTCCATCCATCACACAGTGTAGCTCTCTCAGAACACGATATGCCGAGGCATGCCTTAACATAGGGAAACCAAATACCGTCTGGTAAGGTGTGCGCTCAATAGCACTATGATAACGAGTTCCAAGAGAATCAGCTATGCGGTGGATGGCCTTGTCCCAGTTCGCCTGGTCTTCATGAACGTAGGACCTTACAGCCTCTGGAATGACTCGATTCACGCGTTCAGATGCGTTTGCTTGAGGTGAGTATAAAGCAGTATGAATATGTTTGACACCATAAGAAGACAACAATTTTTTTAAATCTTTTGAAACAATGGAGAAGACTTCGTGTTCCAAGAAATTTATATTGGCAAGGGCATTGCCTTTACAGAGGGGTTTGAGAAACACGAATTTAGAAATGTGATCAAGAACGATCAAAATTTGCGAACTTCCTGCTTTTTTCCTGGGGTACGGATCAAGCAAATTAATGTGAAGACGTAGGAAAGGTCTTTCAGAGATAATTCTAGATCCCATAGGAGGTCTAGTTCGAAAATTAAGAGATTTATTTTCTTTACAAACTTCACAAGAACTGACAAATATTTATACGACAAAAATCGGTATACAACAGTAATGCTACCATGTCAAGTAACTTCAGACTCATGAGCGTTTTGAATCAGAGTATTATGAAAGGATTTAGAGACCCAGAGTTTCCAAGTTGTCGTTACTTTCCACCATACGAAACCGAACGCGTTTAAACACTTCACCGTCGTGAATTTTCAAATCCGGCAATTTACCTTGATTGTTTGATATGGACGAAATCAATTGAACATACTTATAATCGCGAAAAATATCTGAATTTAAGTCGACTTCAGTGGACTTGGAAAATCAACAATTGCGGAAATCTTTTCAGGGTATGTTTTGATACAACCATCACCGACAATATAGCCAAGATACTTGATTTCTTTTTGGCAAAATTTACTCTTTTCGACGTTGATGGTTAATCCCGACGTTCTTAAACAAGTTGCAACTTAATCGAGCTTTTTCAAATTAGTGTCAAAATCTTTCGATATGATTAGTAAATCATCTAAATAAACAAACACATTATCGCGTAATTCCGATGGTACGACTTTGTCAATCAATCGACACATTCGCTGAGGAGCGTTGCACAAACCGAACGGCATCACGGTGAATTGGTAAAGAGGCCGGCCAGGTACTGTGGTGGCAGTCCTTTCGCGAGATTCCTTTTATAAGAGAATATGCCAAAAGGCATCCTTCAAATCGATTCCTGAGATATGTATGTATATTTTGTGTCGGACAAGCGGCTGATCAACCCGTCAATGTGTGGCAAAGGATATACATCCTTCTTTGTCACAGTATCGACTTTTCGTGCGTCCAGGCACAAGCGGTTCTTACCAGGCTTTCTGACCAAAACAACGGGATTGTTCCGAGCGCTAAAAGTTTCTTCGATAACACCCATGTCGAGCATGCGATCTAACTCGTCGTACATTAATTTGTAAATCGCGGGCGAAACAGAATAATGGCGTTGTTTTATCGGAGGCGTATCACCGGTATCTATCACGTAAGCTTCTAGAGACGTTTTACCTAATCGAGAAGAGCAAACGAGGGAAATTTCGATTTGATTAAATTTAATTTACGTTGTTGTTCCGCGGTCAAAACGTGCATTTTCGGATCTTGAACACTTTCGTCACGAAGTTCTGAAATACATTTTGGTAATAAATCAAACTTTTGCCAAAAATCGATCCCGAGACAACAATTTTGCGTTAGAGTTGGCACGATATAGAGTGTGAGCTCTTGACACCTATTTGCTTTAAAATTTCTTGAGCATTTTTACCTAAACAACTGATGGAAGCCTCTGTATCCATTAAACCATAGAATTCGACATCATTTATTTTTACTTTCGCGTATTGGCGCGGATCTTTAAAAGTACAAAAATTATTCAGAACTTCCAACGACTTCCGACCTTGCACACGACATTCTAGAATACGTTTCGACACAACTTCCGAAACCGTACCGAATATTTTGTTTCGACGTTCATTATATTTACGCAACTTTTCTAAGTACCGATCCTCGAAACTCATGGTTGCTTTTCTAGACAGATCAGGTAAGATAATTGACAAATCAGGTAAATTTTCAGATGATTCTGGTAAATCGCTTGATAAATCAGGCAAATTAATTGACAAATCTGGTACATTAATAGATAAATCAGGTAAATTATCAGACCAAAGAATAGGTTGACGAGCGTTGAGGACGACATCATCATGTGGTGCGCCGAATTTCGGATCCTTACCAAGCGGATATAGCGACACGGTATCATGCTCAGAGGCATGAATCCTGACATCCTGTAAAACTTGGCTTAAATCAGGTCCTCGGTCCAGCACAGGAGAACCATCAGCAATGACCGAAAACCTAACTCGGTGTTCATGTTACTGGATTTTTCATGTTATCGAGGTTCATCTTAGCGCGATTGCACTGTACATCAAAACACTACCGCGTGCAAACAGCATTTCGGGTGTGTGAGTATAAAAATTAAACTATAACTGAACATAACAAAACGCGATGCTGAATAAACATAACGAGCAAAGGCTCGATCTTGCACATGCAAAATCGTCCTGACAATCGTATATGGCATTCAGCATATAACTTTCGAATCGAATACCAATATTAAATACCGATAGGCAAATGTAATTGATTCAACCAAAACGCAAGCTAGAAAAATGTTATCAAAATTTAATCACAATTCAGACCGAAATTTCAATCAGATAATTATAAAACGGTAATGGAAAAGTAATCGAAATTTGAATTACTTTTATTTACTAAGGCTATAAGAAAATTTTACAGTGCCATCGCAACAAATTTCGGGATTTTCACCGACGCAAAATTTTCGATTTACGTCACTGTTAATGAGAATTTTTATTAAACAATAAGCTTGAATTTAAAAAAAAATATTTAATCATATACTTTTTATAAATAGAATGCAAAAGTAAAAAATTGATTATAAAGCCTCTGTAACTACGATGATATTCGAGTAAAGAGTTGTTCGAGGAAGTTCTGAATGTTTCTTAGTAAGTTCTTTAAATTCATATTGTCCGAATATTCCATTATATTTAATCATTTTCACGAAAGGATCGATTCTAGATAGAAAGCCTTCTATTCACTCATCCTAAATCCGAAAACCCCATGTAAATCCGTTAACGTTTACTACCCTAAAACTCTTCCCGAAAATTTCACTCTTACCGACAAAGTTAGTTACTCAAGGGATAGTGATTGGATAAAAAGTATATAAAAATAAAAAACAAAAAAAAAACTTTAAAACTTTCGAAACATAAATCAATTAAATTAAAGAACCGAGTTGTGGATGAGATCTGGGAGGACGCTTGAGATGGTGGATTTTCTGTTTAATGTTGCCATTAAACAGAAAATCTTCATGTTACCGAGGAAGTTAAATTACAAAAAAAAATTACTGTGTCTTAAGGGCAACTAAAAGTCGAGACACAAGATGGACTGTGCCCCACGTTGGGCGCCATATGTTACGTAACGAAAATTTATAATAATAAAAAAATGAAAATAAAAGAATCGCAGATGATCTTCTTGGTGTTCCCGCCGGTCAATTTTTCAGCTGCTTCTGCCGGGCGAGGTTCTTTAAGAACACCATTTCGGAAGAGGGCCCGTTACGTATACATAAAAAAAGTAAGGACCGGCAATCCAAAAGGAAATCACAAAAGTTAGATCAAGGAAAAGTCAATAGACAAGAAGGGATCCAAAAACAAAAAAATAAGAAAAATTTTTCTCACTGATAGGGGAAAAGTCCATCTTTGGTTATCAGGGATAAAAGCATCTCCATCCATCGCTGGAGATCTCCGCCCCACAACATCCTCAAAGCATATCTTTGGTTTTCTTTGTTATGTTTTCAAAAAAAATCTCAAAATTCAAAATTTTAATCCACAACTAACTTTTATTCAATTTTTTTTTCTTTTAATATATATAAGTATATATCCATATATATATTTCCTTATTCAATTATGTACATAGTTGTCGTGACGTCGTCGGCATGAAGTCGATGATTTCGTTGATGAAAATTTATCGCGGTATTATTGAACACTATTGACAACCTATTTTTGTACTGCCGCCATATTTAAGATTTAAAATATGTAATATCAATAAGGTTAAGTGTTCATTCTATAGTTTGACAGCTGTGATTTTCAAATGTTTTTTTCTTATTCGTGTGAATATATTGCATTTAGTGTATATTTATTAATCAAGAAAACATTAAATTATGCATAAAATGCTTAAAATTAATTAAATAAAAATTATTACATTTGTGGAAAAATAAAATAAATAACAAAATAACGAATAAACAAGCTAATGTATGAAGTAAACTCGTGAATCATCAATGTAAATGTCATCGTCTAAAAATGACGATTTTGTTATGTAACGGAAATAATTTGAAATTATAAAATAAATTTTTATAAAGATTGTGACGTCATATTTGAAGATGGCGAATCATGTTCATTTATTCTAATAACTGCTTGCATGCACAGTTGACGGCTCCGATTACAATTCCAGCGCATTCGAGTCGTCGACGTGTGTTGACGTCGCATTCATGAAAGTACTGTTTTTTTATGATGATAAACAGAAAATTAGATGGAATGAAAACTGAACTTCCTGGTCTACCTAGCCGGTCAATTTTCCAGCTGCATTAGTGATGACATAAACTGTGATTTTCAAAGAGCAGAGCAAACTGTGATTGCTCTTTTCAAATCACAGTGATTGAAACCTGTGATTTAAACACAGACTGCTATTTTATATTTTATAATGATTGCTCTTTTTCTGTGACTGTGATTTGTGAATACTCTGTATAATTCACTAATCACTACTATACTAGTATGTATACTAATTTGAAATGGTAATAGATATAATAGCAGATGAGCAGACTGCGATTTTATTTCTCTTTCTTTTTTTTTTATTCTTTTAGATTTTTTTTTAATCAGAACATGTTTGGTACGTATACATACGATATTCATTTATCTTCGAAATTACTTTTGACTCGAAATTTAAATTTTGCGGGCAATATTTTTATAAACAGATGATACACATATGTATGTACTACAAAAATTTCTGTCTGCTTTTTATTTCAAACCAGGTTCGAATCGAATACAAACGTATGTATACTTATATATTTCAAAAATCGCAAGTCACTGCTCTGCTCTTTATATCTAAGAATCTAAGTATACATACTTTTTAAAAATAAAATCACAATAGCAGCCATGAGCATGAATCGCAATCACAACCATGAATCACAATCACAACCATGAATCACAATCACTGCTCTTTTTTTAAAGAGCAGTCGACTGTGATTGCTCTTTTAACAAACCTGTGATTTAATCACAGGTTTCAAAATCACATAACATCACTACAGCTGCTTCAGCCGGGGTGGGTTCTTTGGATACACCATTTCGAAAGCGGGTTCGTTACATGAACATAAAAAAAAGACCGGCAAAATCCGAGGGAATCCGAAGACTTAATGATAAAGTAAACTCCTACTCAAGTACGCCAGGAACCGATATCCTTCTGCCCACCGATGAGGATCCCCAACATCACAACACCTGTCCGTATAATCAATGCATCTTTAAAATTTCTCGATAGCTTGAAAAAAAAAGTTAAACAAATGCCAGTACCAAAACAAAACAAAAAAAATGAAGATATGTGTTTTTATATTTTTTTTTCTATTTATTTCTCCTTTTTTCTCTTTTTTTTTTTCTTTTCCTCATTTAAAGACAAATTTAATTTCAAGCGAATATAAAATCATTCGTAAATTATATGGTGAGTTATCTAGATTCTCAAACACATTTAACTCCAAAAATAATACATTTATTTCTTTTTCTCTAAAATAAAGACTAGGGTATTTGATTTTTAATGATTCCAAAATGCCCTAAAAATCATGTATATATACATATATGTTTTCTTTTATTTCTAAAACTAACTTTCAATTAAATTACATTAGCTATTCTCAATAGTTATTTCATTTCATTTATTTATTAATAAAATATTCTTTTTTTTCAATGTTTTTTTTATATAACTACATTGAAATTCTTGCAAGTTTCATTCATTAAGTAAACATTATTTAAATATGTTAAATTTTTAATACAATCTATTCATTGTAATTCTGTTCAGAATTCATATGGAATCTTTTTTTCTTTAAAAGCCTGTTTTTTTAGCATGAAATGGGCAAAAAAATTGTTAGCTGTTTTTTTAGCTTTTTTGAAGTAATTTTTCTCCGGCTAAACCGGCCAGATTTAGCCGTATTATGAAATTTTTATTGGCATCTCTGCTCTGCAGCAATGATTATAGATTAACACAATAGATATTCCGCGTAGTGGTAGTACATTTGTATTTTCACTCTATTTCATTAAAGGCTCCTAAACGAAAATTTCTTGTCTGTCCTATCTGGCGAGCAAAACTAGAACTAACGTTTTGAAATTCAAACTTAAAAAAATTATCGAGTGATTTTTTTTATTATCCATTCGCTCATGCTCTTGTTATTTTTTTTTTTTTTGTGTATAACCAAATCAAACTAGTTTCCAGTATAACTTTGTGTATACCTATATTTATATAATATATATAACAATATATACCTATATTATATATATGTACATATTTTTGCATGTACACAAACGCGTGTTTACCGTCTGTGCACATTTCATTTAATATTTGTTTTTTCTTCTTATTTTTTTAAAATTTGTTTCATCGGTTATTATAATAAGGGGATTCACTCTTTGGTGCAAACTTACTTTTTTTACACTTTTACTACGAATATTTGCAACGAAGAATGAGCGCACCTTGAACCTGAATTAAAATAATGGCTGTCAACACCAACACTAATGACATTTCAAAGCTAACATGCTTTCTATAAGAAAAGAAAAACCATACATGATTCTGTAATACAGCTTAATAAATAAATTATTTTTAGAAAAATGAAAATTATTTGAGTCATGCGTTTTTTCCGCTACTGTATAAACTACAATCTGCATATACAAAAATACATACTTGTATATCTATGCTAAATGGGAAAAATACAAAATTGAGAAAAAAACAGTGACTTCAATTCAAGTTTACAATAAATTTTGTATTTAGGTACGAAGCAACAACAAAATTCAAATACGGTATTATAAAAAAATTGTAAATTTGGTTGGGTACTTGAAAAATGAAAAATAAAAACAACAATTTTTTTTTCATATGTGTGTTGTTTTTGTTTATATTAATTATAAATTTTCATATGGTACAAACCAACAAAGAAATTGTATGATGATGTCATGCACATTTACTCCGTCCTCATTTTCCATATAAAATTGTCTAATTACAGTTTTGAGGATTTTTGTGTATGTTAAATTTTTGTTTTATTGCAAAAACGGTTAAACGTATTTTTAAATCTAATGTTCTAAGCGATTCCTTCTTGTCTGTCCGCTCTATGAACAGATTTAGAACTAAAAATTTATTTTTCAACAGCTTTTCTGATTTGGAATATCTACTTCTTATTAATTATCTTTGACACAAACGACAATATTTTTTGTTTTATTTTTCAGGTCGCTGAATTAAATGTACATGTTAAATTGCTGATAAACAAAAGGTCGCTGAATATAATTTAACCAAATTTAACATATGGTTTTTTTAGAGTAGCCATACACAAGAATTTTGAAATGAAATTTTTTGAAATGTTTGTCCGTTAGATGGTGTTGTTATTTTCATACCCTATATAATTATATAATTATACAAAATATATAATTATATATGTATTTATAAAAGTATAAACTATATAATCATATACATACATTTATATATTATATATAGTTTGAAAGCAATTCTATGTATGTATTCAAAAAAAATTTATGAAATTATGTATTTATATTATGTACATATATGTATATAAAATGGCCTGGGTGGGCGAGAGGTTAGTGCACTCGTCCATCACCCCACAGGTCCCGGGTTCGATTCCCGGCATAGTCGTGGTCCAGCACTTTTTCCTCAATACCTGTTTTTCCATTCTTTCTAACCCATTCTCTATGTATAAATGTATATATATACATAGAGACGTCCTAATCTCAGCCTCTCATCCTTTCATAACATCCTTTCATAACAACAACAACAACAACATGAGCCAGTAAGAAAAACAGCAACCGCATCTACCAACAACAAGATGGCGCTACATCCTGCAGAAAAACTGGTATCATAGACACAAACCGGAAAATGTGATATTACTCCTTAGCAATATCACCAACAGAGGGCGCAGGAACAAGCTAAGGATATAATCGCAATAGGCTAATCTCCTATTAGATTGAAAACAACAACAACCCGATTAAAGAAACCAACACATGCCTCGGACTAGGATGGAAAATACCAATGAAGACTATGCTAAGATTAGGCCAATGGAATGTAAGGACCTTAAGGGAAAATACACGTCTAGCACAATTAGAAAAAGAAATGTTGAGGTATAACATCGCAGTAATGGGCATCAGTGAAATGAGATGGCAACAATCTGGCTCATTCAACACATCAGATGGAAATATCGTCATGTTTTCTGGCAATAATCAGGCAAGAAGCGGAGTTGGCATCATAATAGCAAAAAAATGGAAAAACTGCATAATAAATTGGCAGCCGATATCAGATAGAATTATTACAGTAAGATTACGAGGAAGGCTAAGGAATATTACATGCATCCAATGCTACGCGCCAACAGAAAATGCAACAACAGAAGAAAAAGATGAATTCTATGAGATTTTAACACAAACACTAATTAAGACCAAAAAAGGAGACATAACGATATTAATGGGTGATATGAATGCAAAAGTGGGTAACGATAACACAAACGCACAAAGGATTATGGGTAGACATGGATTAGGAGAAAAAAATGAAAATGGTGAAAGATTCATAGAGCTATGTCAAAACCAAGAATTGGTAATCGGAGGCACAATTTTCAAACATAAAGATATACATAAGTATACATGGACCTCACCAAATGGTAAAACTCGTAATCAAATCGACCACATTTGCATAAGTCGAAAATTTAAGACAACACTCAGAGATGTGAGAACCAGAAGAGGTGCAGACATCGATAGTGACCATCAGTTAGTAACAGCTGAGATAAAGTTTAAGCCAGCAGCAACCAAAAAAAAATGTACAAACAAAGTAAATAAGAAAATAAACTTAGAAAAAATTAAAAATTGAAGAAAATCGCAAAAGGCTTGAGACAAAAATAACAAATGAAATAACACAAGATGTAAACAACTGCAATTGGGATGATATCCAAGATAAATACCTAGAAATCGGTAAAGCAGTACTTGATGAAAGAAAGAATATAAGAAAACCATGGATATCGGAAAAAACATGGCTCCTGATTGAAAAAAGAAAAAATATAAAATTAAAAATTAATATGAATATCGAAGAAGCCAAAGTAGAATATAGAAAAATTGCGAAAGAAATTAAGAAAAGTGCAAAAAGCGACAAGAGACAATACTTTGAAAAACTGGCTAAACAAGCACAAACTGCAGCAGAAAAACATGATATAAGAGAAGTTAACATTAACATAAGAAATCTATGTGGCAAAAAATATATGACAGAGAATCCAATCAAGAACGAAGAAGGTGTGTTAACATCAAATGAACAAGAACAAAATGAAATCTGGAAGAAACACTTTGAAAAAATATTAAGTTCAACCAATATAGAGCATGAAGAAAATACAGATAACATAATTGAAGATAATGTAATGGTGGATAAACCAAGTAGAAATGAAATTAGGAATGCAATCATGAAAATGAAAAATAATAAAGCAACAGGTCCAGACGGTTTTCCAGTGGAACTGCTTAAATGCAACATCGAAATGGCAATAACAACACTAAAGCCAACATTAGAAGCAGTATGGACTACTGAGGAAATACCAAACAAATGGAAAAAAGGTCTAATTGTAAAATTACCAAAGAAGGGTGACCTAAGAGATTGCAAAAACTGGAGAGGCATTACATTACTAAATACAATTACGAAAATAATTGCACACATAATCAATCTAAGACTAGTAAACATGATTGAACATAAAATTAGAGATGAACAGGCAGGATTTAGACCACATAGAAGCTGTATAGATCAAGCAAATACGCTAAGACTAATAATAGAACAATCAGTTGAATGGAATTCAACCCTATACGCAACATTTGTAGACTTCGAAAAAGCATTCGACTCCATATATAGGTCAAAGATTTGGCAAGCACTAAGGAACAAAAAAGTACCAGAAAAACTAATCAGAATAATAAAATCCATCTACAAAAATGCAGAAAGTGCAGTACTACACAAGTCAACTATAAGCTCCAATTTCAAAGTCACAAGAGGAGTAAGACAAGGCTGCCCCCTATCACCACTGCTATTCACACTGGTGCTAGATGACATAATGTTGAAAGTTCAAGAAGAAACACAAAATGCAGGTCTACAGTGGTCACTAAACAGAAAAATTAGTGATTTAGATTATGCAGACGATATATGCCTGATGACACACACAATAAAAGACATGCGTGCAAAATTAGCTAGCCTAATTAAAAATGCAGAACACGCAGGAATGAAGATTAACACAAAGAAAACTGTTGCTATGAAAATTAATAGCAAAACATCAGACGACGAGATAATAATTAATGAACAAAGTATCCAATACGTTGACTCATTCTGTTACCTTGGAAGTATGGTAAATAACGCAGGAGATGTCAACATGGGTATCGATAATAGAATTACCAAAGCTAGAACAGCAATAGGACAATTGAAAAAGGTGTGGCAATCAAAGCATATATCGGAACATACAAAAATCAACATATTCAACGCCTGTGTAAAATCAATACTGCTATATGGATGTGAAACATGGTGCTTGAACAAGAAATCCATACAGAAGATCCAAGTATTTGTAAATAAGGCATTAAGGAGAATTCTTAAGATCTTCTGGCCAGCCAAAATATCAAATGTTGAATTATGGAAAAGATGTAACCAGAAAGCAATAATTCAACAAATCAAGACGAGAAGATGGAGCTGGATAGGGCATACGTTGAGAAGACCAATAAATAGTATTACACGTATGGCCTTAGAGTGGAACCCACAAGGACAAAGAAGTAGAGGCAGACCTAAACTTACATGGAGAAGAATGATTCTGAAAGAAGCTGAAGAGTCTAACAAAACTTGGTCACAAATAAAACAGATAGCGATGAACAAAGTCAGATGGAAGAGTTATGTGGAGGCGCTATGTTCCCTCGAGGAATGAATAAGCACAAAAAAAAAAAAAAAAAAAAAATGTATATAAAATATGAGCATATGAAATCAATGTACATATTATACCTATGTATACTATATATTTTTTTTTTTAAAAAATGTACAAATGTATGGATATAGGTATATTTCTTATAGTTATAATCACCCATGTTCTGAATTCCACTTTTTCGGAATTGAAGTTGCGGAAGTGGAATTAGGTGTTCTACATTCCACTTTCACTAAATTTTCGTGAATTCAATTCCGCAATGTTTTTGTACGTGGAATTGAAATAATAGTTGTCAAATTCAATCGTGGCTTGTATTTGTGTAGTCGAAAATTATATTAGTGAAGTTTTTTTTTAAATTTATTAAATAAATTATATAAATAGTGAATAAATTTAAATTTATTTTAAAGTTAATGCATATTATTATTCTAGTATAATTAATTATGTTTTTCCATAAATATATTTAATCATTTAATGTATTTTTAAAAAACACCCAAAAATAAAGAGCAGTTAGAAATATTTGTGAATTTTATAGACAAAAATTCTTAACTAATAAATAATTATCAAAAAAAAAAAAAAAGCAAAGAAGAAATAAAACTTTTATGTGAGAATTTAACAACAGCTGATTCGAAATTAATGTTCGAAATATATAATTCCGCGTGGAATCCAGAACACCATTTTCCATTTCGCATGGATTTGAATTCGTATTCCACTTCCACTTTTAGCGGAATCTAGAACATGGGTGAATATATCACTTTAAAAAATCCCTAATAATGATTTGTTCAATATACCTTTATGCGTGGTATTATTTATTTTGAAAAAAATAGATATACATATGTATATATATTTTTGGTTTGTTTTAATATACACATTATATAGTAGTACCACAAACAATATAATAA
>OW052047.1:13925578-13951780 GCA_932526495.1 Bombylius major
TATTGGAAAAATTGAAGATACAATCGATGCAGAATCGATTGAGCCTTCTTTTTCTGAAATACAAAATGAGGGTTAATTTAAGCCTTTTTTGTGTAAAGCAGGGTTAAACAAAAAATGGGTAAAAATTCACAAAATTTTGACTTTAAACGACTCTAACTTTTTCATAGTGACCCACCTCACTTTCACTCATTGATTGTCAAAGCTTTATATAGTGTTAACACGTAAGTTAGTGATTTATTTAGAGACAATTTGACTTTTATCTAATTTAAATTTAATTTTAATTCAAATCCAGTTAATTTAATTTTATCTATCTATTAAAAATATGAAATGTTTAAATCAATCTTCGTTCATTGAAACATAACAAATTACCTAAGAGAGAGACAACAATATAAATTTTGTCAAATTTTTACAGTGTGGTGTTTCCTACAGTTTTTCCATTCAGTCTATTTATATCCATGCGTTTTACACAGCTCTTCTTTTTACTTTTACACTATACTTTATTTAACAATTAAAGTCAGTATTGTGCTTATGAAGGCAGTACCCGATGAGTTTTTTGCCTTGGTAATATTTAATTTAAAAGATTTCACTCGATTGAAATTGAGATCTGATCACCCCACACACGAGACTGATTTATACAAATGAAATGTAAAAGAGTATAGAAAAGTATGCCTATCTTGCCTGTACTGACTTCAATTGTTAAATAAAGTATAGTCTTCTTTCTTTCTTCTCAATCCATTGTACGTACACAAATTTTTCAATGTATTTGAATTTTAAATTCTTTAAAAACTTGTTTTTCTGTATGTGTGTTAGTATCTTCACCTCGTTAAATAGAAATCAGTTTGGTTGAAAAAGTGAAGAAAGATGAGGAAACCGCACTACTCCCCTGGCTAACGAACTTGGTCGTGGAGAAAAACTGTGTAAAACCCATCATTATTAATTAATCCTTATCCCTCTCGTCTAAATCATCTGATACACAAACCAGTTTTGAACTTCAGATCTCTTACACCACTCTCGTAATCTATTCGAATGGTAAAAACATATTCGATTGATTTCAAGAATACGTCTGACATAAACCATTTGAAACAAAGTACTCGTAAAGATACGTATGCGTAACTTTAAGAGTGATTTCGAGAATAGCGGCCCTGACGCATTAATTCTTCTTTTAATGAAGGCAATTTTCGACTTCAATTTTCTTTTGAAAGCAGCCCAAATCATTACTGCTGCTTATTATGAATTTGAAGTCTTTTTAGTACTATATTTAATTATTTCTGAGGAAACCTACAACATTTAGAAAGTACACAAAAAATATATTTCACTTAATTAATACGCTTTTTTCGCAAAAATACATGGTAACTATTGATTTTATTACATTTATTTTATTTTATTTAAAGATGACTTTTATTATACCTGTTACAAAGTAATGCAGAAATATAGGAATACTGCACTTTAAACAAGTCTTATATTATTATCTTGGCAAATGGCAATACATATTTCAAAGATTTATCGAAAGAAGAAAGTGAAGCAGTCCTATCGCTCCAACTAGTGATGATAAATGATGAATGTGACTTTTTCAATAAGTTTATGGTGAAATGGTCGTCACTGAAATTATGAAACATGAACTTTTGGTGGAAATGGTTGAATTGAGCCCATTATCCATATACATAAACATAATAATACTATGGTAACAATTCCGTAATATTTCCTTACAAATATTCCCAAAATACCTTTTTCAGTTGTCAAACAGTATAAAAATATCTTACAATGGTTTTATTTATGTTGTATGGAAAGCATTTTTTGCTAGTAATCTAAGTACTAAGTAGTGTACATATGTACATTATATGTATGAAGATGTAATGTAAGGTCTATGATTGTGATATGTACGAAAGTACTTTTGCCGAAAAATAAAAATAAAAAAGCTAATTTTAATGAAAATGAACCAAAAACAATATAATAGACATAGGCAGACATGTGTTTATAAATGTTAGAATTGAGGTAAATTACCTTGACCTATATGGAGCATAACCATTCATGCTGTTATACATTTTCGATTTTACTTGTATCACATAAAAAAAAAAACAATTAACTGAAAACCTCTATTGTTTTTTTATATCCATTTATTTCAGCTTCGTCTCTACTTTCTAAATATTATAAAACATGAACTTAGGCGCGAAAAAAAATAATTCACTCGAAAATGCTGGCCAAAAAATAACCCACTGTTTAAAAAATCGAATACGCACATCTGTTAAGAAACATTCACTTTTGCTATATTTTATTCTAAATGAAAATTTTAAATTTTCACTTGGTATTGAATTCACACTATTTCACCAACAAGGCAGCTCTTTTCAGTTTAATAAAATTTTCTGTAAAATCACATGTATGTAAAATATCTTCTTTCTTAATAATAATGTAAAGTCAAAATATAGAAACAAGTACACAATTTTGTAGCTTTTAAAATTTACTTCATTACGCACAGCAAATGTGAAAATTTTTTTTTACCACGGTAAATTTTATTCTACCACAAAATCTAATGTCAAAATCATAGTGTATATAGTGTTCCTACTGAGAGCCGATTTTTTTTTTTTTTTTATAAATTTTTCTCTGAAAACAAAAACAAAATCCCATATGACTGAAGGAGGTAAAAATAATGCGTATTTCTTTAATGGAAAATTTCCGTATATATGAGCGAAAGCACAATATGATTATTCATACTAATACCTCTCCAACATAGTAAATATGCATTAGTGTTCGTGTTTTTTTTTGTATATAAGCTAAAACCATATAAAATATATATGAAACGCATACAAGCATAGCATATAGACACAGGTTTGTTTACATTTATTTATAATGGGAATTCTTCTTTCTTACTTAAAATTGTGAATGTGTTCGTGTTTTATTTTTTGTTTGTAAATATTTACGTTTCATTTCTTTTCAGTCAATGAAAAAATATTTCTATCACCTTTTAGCATTTTCTCAAAAAATGTGAGAGAAATAAATAAAAAAAAAATCTTCGGCTCTCAGTAATCCTACTATGTAAGTTCTTCTTTATACTCTGGTCAAAATTTACTACTGTAGTAAAAATTTACTCGAATCCACACACACTCTAACTACAATAATTTCACCGAAATTATTAGTAAATTAGCAATATTTCCTTAAAATACCTAGCAAAATCCCAACTGAATTAAGCTACTAAATGCTAAATCCACTATATTCTTTTCTTCTGAAAACGACAATATCAAAAATACACTTTACAGTGAGCCTCGACTCGCAACTGAAATGGCAGCTGGCATTGGCAACATCAATGACGGGTTCTACATTAGTATTCTTGACATTTTTACTTTTACATAGGTATTCCTTCTTTCTTCTCAATTCATTGTTCATACACAAATTTGTCAATGTATTTGAATTTTAAATCCTTCAAAAACTTGTTTTTGTGTACATACAGGGTGTTTCCGTTATCCAGGAACAACAGGATACCATAGATAAGGCTCATCGAGTCAAACAAAAAATCGTATGGGGGGGGGGTAAATCCCAACGGTTTGGCCGCTAGAGGGCGTTGAAGTTTTCTCGCACTTTTTCCACTAAACACCCCATAACTTCTTGCAGGGGCACTCTAGGGTCACTTTGTATTAAGAAAACATGTAGAAGACCCTTTGCCCTTTTCAACGATACCTTACTTGTTCCTCTTTTCCTAACTATTAAAAAGTAAGGCGTTTAAAATCAAAATTTTGTGAATTTTTACCCATTTTTTGTGTTTAACCCTGCTTTACACAAAAAAAGGCTTAAATTAACCCTCATTTTTTATTTCAGAAAAAGAAGGCTCAATTGATTCTGCATCGATTTGCTATCTTCAATTTCCAATAATCCAATGAATTTCAGACTTATTTTTTCAGTTTTTTTAAAAGGTATTCCTTAATATCTCGAAAACTATGCATTTTTTGAAAAAATTGAAGATAGCAAATCGATGCAGAATCAATTGAGCCTTCTTTTTCTGAAATACAAAATGAGGGTTAATTTAAGCCTTTTTTGTGTAAAGCAGGGTTAAACAAAAAATGGGTAAAAATTCACAAAATTTTGATTTTAAACGACTCTAACTTTTTCATAGTGACCCACCTCACTTTCACTCATTGATTGTCAAAGCTTTATATAGTGTTAACACGTAAGTTAGTGATTTATTTAGAGACAATTTGACTTTTATCTAATTTAAATTTAATTTTAATTCAAATCCAGTTAATTTAATTTTATCTATCTATTAAAAATATGAAATGTTTAAATCAATCTTCGTTCATTGAAACATAACAAATTACCTAAGAGTGAGACAACAATATAAATTTTGTCAAATTTTTACAGTGTGGTGTTTCCTACAGTTTTTCCATTCAGTCTATTTATATCCATGCGTTTTACACAGCTCTTCTTTTTACTTTTACACTATACTTTATTCAACAATTAAAGTCAGTATTGTGCTTATGAAGGCAGTACCCGATGAGTTTTTTGCCTTGGTAATATTTAATTTAAAAGATTTCACTCGATTGAAATTGAGATCTGATCACCCCACACACGAGACTGATTTATACAAATGAAATGTAAAAGAGTATAGAAAAGTATGCCTATCTTGCCTGTACTGACTTCAATTGTTAAATAAAGTATAGTCTTCTTTCTTTCTTCTCAATCCATTGTACATACACAAATTTTTCAATGTATTTGAATTTTAAATTCTTTAAAAACTTGTTTTTCTGTATGTGTGTTAGTATCTTCACCTCGTTAAATAGAAATCAGTTTGGTTGAAAAAGTGAAGAAAGATGAGGAAACCGCACTACTCCCCTGGCTAACGAACTTGGTCGTGGAGAAAAACTGTGTAAAACCCATCATTATTCATTAATCCTTATCCCTCTCGTCTAAATCATCTGATACACAAACCAGTTTTGAACTTTAGATCTCTTACCAAAAACCATATAAATACCATATAGACAGACCAAAATGAAAATTTCTTGAAAAAAATATTTTTCTCCCTGCAGATGGCCAGCCAAGGAGGCTCTGATAGAAAGAATAATTTTTGTATGAATCGAAATCAACAGTATAAGTGTTTGAGTGTATAAACATATACAATAATAATAACGTGGCTTTTTAGAGCCAATATGGAAATTGCGTATACAGAAAAAAAAAAAAACAGATCGCAAAAACGAAAAACGTACAGAAACAATATGTATAAGCGCATATATAAATTATGAGTCAATTCATTCAAAAACTATATAGGTATACAACTAGTCTGTTAAAATAATGATCATTAAATAATATGACATATAGATATATATTATACTGTAGTATATACAGAATAGATAATGTACATACATATTTCATAGGATTTTGCAATTATATCCTATAATTATACATATATTGCTGGTATGGTTTTTTTCTTTTCTTTTTTTTTTTTGTCCACATGCATATATTATAGTTATGTAGGTATGTATACCTATTTGATACAGCAAACAGCGTTCTTTAAAGCTGAAATAAATGGTTATTGTTGTTGTTTTTTTTTTTTGGTTTGATTTTTCTGTTTCTTGTTGTTATTGTACTTTTGCTAATGATATGCTCGCGTAAATAAATATTTTTTGAAATAAGAATTTTATTTCAAATTACAGTGTCCGCTCAATAATTTTTCCCTTTCTATTTTCAACTTTTGGTTTTTTTCAACACCCAAATTTCAATAGGTACTTTGAAGGTTTTTCGATGATTTTTATTTTATAAAATAGAATAAAGTTTAAATAAGCTAAACATGTAGGTACTGCCTAATTTAAATCACAGATTTTTGTAGAAATAATTCATTATATAATTATCATAATCGGTTTTTATAATAACAAAAACTAATTTTATTACAAAACTATTATTGTTTTTTCAAAAATAGCGTTGAAAGTTGCAAATTGGTTTCTATCCAATAATTTCAACTATTTTAAAATTTAAACAAGGCCTATTTTAATCAGTCCAAATTATCGAGCTCATACTGTATGTATGTGTAATTTTTGCTTCTTTTCTTTCAAATGAATATTAACATTAAAATACAAGTGCAAGTGAACAATTCGTTCTATTTCAAATTTTAAACCCTCGAATCAATTTTAAGTAACAAAATGTAACATTTTTTGATTCTTTAGAAAAGAATGTTCCTGTGAAGCTAGGAAGTTGAAATTTGGCCAGAATATTCTTTGAACGGTCTTATATTGCATGAACTTTGAAAGGTTGAATTTTTTTCTAAAGAATTAAAAAATGTTACATTTTGTTACTTAAAATTGATTCGAGGGTATAAAATTTAAAATAGAACGAAGTGTTAACTTGCACTTGGTACTGTTAAAAATTATAGAACAAGAAAAAAATGCTAACGAAAAACCAAAGGTCGATTCTCTGTAAAATTATACCAAAATTTTCACTTGCTTCAGTAAAAATGTTGAAAAGAATAGCTAAATATGAAAAAATTCTTTGTTTTTATAGGCAGCTGACCTGATATCGGCATTGATTTTTAGTATAATATTACATACAATATACATTTTTATTTTTTTTAATTACTTCAAAATGTCTTCTGCGTTGCCTGAAATGTCCTCATAGATTTTAATTGCTTATTGTAAAAGATCAATTATATGAGTTTTCTATAAAATACTTTTTTAAAGGACATGTGTTACAATAAAACTATAAATGAGACAATTATTAAATACTTAACAATTCACAGAATTCTTAAAGAAAATATTAAGAATGTATTAACAAGGTTGTGTACGAGTCTTCTGCGTTGCCGCCTTCATTTCAGATAAATTTAAAACATAAGGTCAGAATAATAGAAATGCGCTATATAGTTTTAAAAGTGAGGTATAGAAAAATGTACAAGTATTAAGTCTTTACACTTTTATTATCCAACAATTTTTTAATAAAATTCCTCACAAAGTGTCTTCGATGTTAACAGAGAATCGACCTAAAACAAAAATACACATATGCTTAAGAAAATAATATCACACGTACAGTATATGGTTTAATAAATACATATATTGTAATGTAAAAACACAAACACAAAAATTTTAGTTCTATGTCCAACCACTTGGGGACAAGGAGAAATCGCTAAAATGATAAAAGTTATGCTGATTTGAAATGTAACTGTCAGTAACGGACAAGTGGGCTGTCTTTATGATGTAATTATATAGTCATTGCAATGACATTACAATATATGTGTACAATCATATGTACTGTACGTGTGAAATTATTTTCTTGAGCATGTGTGTATTTTTGTTTTGGGTCGATTCTCTGCTAACGTCGAAGACACTTTGTGAGGAATTTTATTAAAAAATTCTTGGATAATAAAAGTGTAGAGACTTAATACTTGTACATTTTTCTATACCTCACTTTTAAAACTATATAGCGCATTCCTATTTTTCTGACCTTATGTTTTAAATTTATCTGAAATGAAGGCGGCAACGCAGAAGACTCGTACACAACCTTGTTAATACATTCTTAATATTTTCTTTAAGAATTCTGTGAATTGTAAAGTATTTAATAATTGTCTCATTTATAGTTTTATTGTAACACATGTCCTTTAAAAAAGTATTTTATAGAAACTCATATAATTGATCTTTTACAATAAGCAATTAAAATCTATGAGGACATTTCAGGCAACGCAGAAGACATTTTGAAGTAATTAAAAAAAATAAAAATGTATATTGTATGTAATATTATACTAAAAATCAATGCCGATATCAGGTCAGCTGCCTATAAAAACAAAGAATTTTTTTTATATTTAGCTGTTCTTTTCAACATTTTTACATGAAAATTTTGGTTTAATTTTACAGAGAATCAACCTTTGGTTTTTCGTTAGCATTTTTTTCTTGTTCTATAACTTTTTAACAGTACCAAGTGCAAGTTAACACTTCGTTCTATTTTAAATTTTATACCCTCGAATCAATTTTAAGAAACAAAATGTAACATTTTTTGATTCTTTAGAAAAGAATGTTCCTGTGGAACTAAGAAATTGTGATTTGGCTAGGATATTCCTTGAACGATCTAATATTGCATGAACTTTGAAAGGTCTAAAGGTTTGAAGGTTGAAAGGTTTTTATGTAAAAGTTCAAAAATTTTGAATTACATACATATTTAATTTTTTAAATTTAAACTTTTGCCCTAGTAAACGGCTTTAAGCCTTTCAAAGTTCATGCAATATTAGACCGTTCAAAGAATATTCTGGCCAAATTTGATCTTCCTAGCTCCACAGGAACATTCTTTTTTAAAGAATCAAAAAATGTTACATTTTGTTACTTAAAATTGATTCGAGGGTATAAAATTTAAAATAGAACGAAGTGTTAACTTGCACTTGTATTTTAATGTTAATATGCATTTGAAAGAAAAGAAGCAAAAATTACACATACATACAGTATGAGCTCGATAATATGGACTGATTAAAATAGGCCTTGTTTAATTTTTAAAATAGTTGAAATTATTGGATAGATCCCAATTTGCAACTTTCAACGCTATTTTTGAAAAAAACAATAAATAGTTTTGTAATAAAATTATTTTTTGTTATTATAAAAACCGATTATGATAATTATATAATGAGTTATTTCTACAAAAATCGGTGATTTAAATTAAGCAGTACATGTTTAGCTTATTTAAACTTTATTCTATTTTATAAAATAAAAATCATCGAAAAACCTTCAACGTACCTATTGAAATTTGGGTGTTGAAAAAACCAAAAGTTGAAAATAGGAAGGGAAAAATTATTGAGCGTGCACTGTAATTTGAAATAAAATTCTTATTCCAAAAAATATTTATTTACGCGATCATATTCATTGTAGCAAAAGTACAATAACAACAAGAAACAAAAAAATCAAACCAGAAAAAAAAAACAACAATAACCATTTATTTCAGCTTCAAAGAATGCTGTATCAAATAGGTATATCTATATGTACATACATATAGCTGAAATTATTTCAGTTGAAGGTTCATTGCGCATGTTTTACATGTGGTAGTGATCTTCTTGTGTATACATATACTAAAGAAGAAACCTGTTCATTAGAATTTGCAACAACAAAAACGGATGTGTGTAAGTATCTTTTCTTCTGCGCATGCCAACGTAGTGCAATACGAAACTTCAACTCTTTTGGGATAAGCTATAACTATATGCATGGGACAAAAAGAAAAAGAAAAGAAAAAACCATACCAGCAATATATGTATGTATGTATAATTATAGGATATTTAATTGCAAAATCCTATGAAATACATTATCTATTCTGTATACTTATACACTATACAGTATAATATATATCTATATGTCATATTATATTTAATGATCATTATTTTAACAGACAAGTTGTATACCTATATAGTTTTTGAATGAATTGACTCATAATTTATATATGCGCTTATACATATTGTTTCTGTACGTTTTTCGTTTTTGCAATCTGTATTTTTTTTCTGTATACGCAATTTCCATATTGACTCTAAAAATCCACGTTATTATTATTGTATATGTTTATACACTCAAACACCCATACTGTTTATTTCAATTTATACAAAAATTATTCTTTCTATCAGAGCCTCCTTGGCTGGCCATCTGCAGGGAGAAAAATATTTTTTTTCAAGAAATTTTCATTTTGGTCTGTCTATATGGTATTTATATGGTTTTTGCTCTTACACCACTCTCGTAATCTATTCGAATGGTAAAAACATATTCGATTGATTTCAAGAATACGTCTGACATAAACCATTTGAAACAAAGTACTCGTAAAGATACGTATGCGTAACTTTAAGAGTGATTTCGAGAATAGCGGCCCTGACGCATTAATTCTTCTTTTAATGAAGGCAATTTTTGACTTCAATTTTCTTTTGAAAGCAGCCCAAATCATTACTGCTACTTATTATGAATTTGAAGTCTTTTTAGTACTATATTTAATTATTTCTGAGGAAACCTACAACATTTAGAAAGTACACTTAAAAAATATATTTCACTTAATTAATACGCTTTTTTCGCAAAAATACATGGTAACTATTGATTTTATTACATTTATTTTATTTTATTTAAAGATGACTTTTATTATACCTGTTACAAAGTAATGCAGAAATATAGGAATACTGCACTTTAAACAAGTCTTATATTATTATGTTGGCAAATGGCAATACATATTTCAAAGATTTATCGAAAGAAGAAAGTGAAGCAGTCCTACCGCTCAAACTAGTGATGATAAATGATGAATGTGACTTTTTCAATAAGTTTATGGTGAAATGGTCGTCACTGAAATTTTGAAACATGAACTTTTGGTGGAAATGGTTGAATTGAGCCCATTATCCATATACATAAACATAATAATACCATGGTAACAATTCCGTAATATTTCCTTACAAATATTCCCAAAATACCTTTTTCAGTTGTCAAACAGTATAAAAATATCTTACAATGGTTTTATTTATGTTGTATGGAAAGCATTTTTTGCTAGTAATCTAAGTACTAAGTAGTGTACATATGTACATTATATGTATGAAGATGTAATGTAAGGTCTATGATTGTGATATGTACGAAAGTACTTTTGCCGAAAAATAAAAATAAAAAAGCTAATTTTAATGAAAATGAACCATAAACAATATAATAGGCATAGGCAGACATGTGTTTATAAATGTTAGAATTGAGGTAAATTACCTTGACCTATATGGAGCATAACCATTCATGCTGTTATACATTTTCGATTTTACTTGTATCACATAAAAAAAAAACAATTAACTGAAAACCTCTATTGTTTTTTTATATCCATTTATTTCAGCTTCGTCTCTACTTTCTAAATATTATAAAACATGAACTTAGGCGCGAAAAAAAATAATTCACTCCAAAATGATGGCCAAAAAATAACCCACTGTTTAAAAAATCGAATACGCACATCTGTTAAGAAACATTCACTTTTGCTATATTTTATTCTAAATCAAAATTTTAAATTTTCACTTGGTATTGAATTCACACTATTTCACCAACAAGGCAGCTCTTTTCATTTTAATAAAATTTTCTGTAAAATCACATGTATGTAAAATATCTTCTTTCTTAAGAGTGTGTGTGGAATCGAGTAAATTTTTACTACAGTAGTAAATTTTGACATAAAACGTGGTGAATTTAACTGTCAAAATTTACTCTGGCTCTGGGGCTAGTATAAATTTTGAGTTTGATAGTAAAATAATGTAAAGTCAAAATATCGAAACAAGTACACAATTTTGTAGCTTTTAAAATTTACTTCATTACGCACAGCAAATGTGAAAATTTTTTTTTACCACGGTAAATTTTATTCTACCACAAAATCTAATGTCAAAATTTACTACTGAAGTAAAAATTTACTCGATTCCACACACACTCTAACTACAATAATTTCACCGAAATTATTAGTAAATTAGCAATATTTCCTTAAAATACCTAGCAAAATCCCAACTGAATTAAGCTACTAAATGCTAAATCCACTATATTCTTTTCTTCTGAAAACGACAATCTCAAAAATACACTTTACAGTGAGCCTCGACTCGCAACTGAAATGGCAGCTGGCATTGGCAACATCAATGACGGGTTTTACATTAGTATTCTTCAATACAGTATTCTTGACATTTTTACTTTTACATAGGTATTCCTTCTTTCTTCTCAATTCATTGTTCATACACAAATTTGTCAATGTTTTTGAATTTTAAATCCTTCAAAAACTTGTTTTTGTGTACATACAGGGTGTTTCCGTTATCCAGGAACAACAGGATACCATAGATAAGGCTCATCGAGACAAACAAAAAATCGTATCGGAGGGGGGGGAAATCCCAACGGTTTGGCCGCTAGAGGGCGAAAACAATGGTATAAAGAGACAACTGAGTGTAGAATATACACCACAACAAAACGGGGTTGCTGAAAGAGCAAATAGAACCATTGTAGAAATGGCCAGATGTCTTCTCATATCAGCGAGTTTGCCAGAATATCTGTGGGCAGAAGCTGTCAATACAGCAGTTTATCTGAGAAATCGTTCTCCTAGCAGAGCAATATCAAACAAAACGCCGCACGAAATATGGACTGGACGAAAACCAGCAGTTCACCATTTTAGAAAATTTGGTTGTAAAGGTGTAATATTAAATAAAAAACCAGGTTTATCAAAATTTCAGGCAAAAGGTATTGAATGTATTATGGTTGGGTATGATGGTGAGTCCAAAGCATACAGAATGTATAACCCTACGAACAGAAGTATAATGAAAAGCAGAGATATCGTATTTTTCGAGAACCAACAATTACAAAATTCAAATGTGAATAATGATTACTTCTTTTTAGATAATCAAATTTTGGAATCAGGACCAGAAAAGGTTATATCTAACGAAGGTGAATCAAATGATACAAATGATTCACAGCTGAAAAAGGGACGAGGACGTCCAAAGATTATTCGAACCGGCAGTCGTGGTCGACCAAGAAAGGAATTTGTTACGGTGAATTCGTATACGCAATTAGGCGATATCTCGGAAGTTCCTACAACTGTGAAAGAGGCTTTAAGTGGAAAAGACTCTCAGAAATGGAAAGACTCTATGAAAACAGAATTTAATCTTTTACAAAGTAACGAAACATGGGATTTGGTCGATGTTCCTAAAAATTGTCAAGTAATTGGATGTAAATGGGTTTTCTGCATTAAAAAAGACTCTGATGGACGGATTTCTAAATACAAATCCAGATTAGTAGCCAAAGGTTTCGCTCAACAGTATCCACACGATTTTCTCGAAACTTTTTCTCCTGTTGCTCGATTATCCAGCATAAGGTTGATCATCGCGTTGGCTGTTCAGTATGAATTATTGTTACATCATGTAGATGTAGTCTCAGCCTATTTAAACGGAGTATTGGATAAACCTGTATACATGGAACAACCAGAAGAATTCGTAGATAAAGAACATCCAAAGAAAGTATGTAAGTTAAAAAAGGCAATTTATGGCCTAAAACAAGCCGGTAGAAAGTGGAATGAAAAACTGAATGATATCTTGCTGTCAATTGGTTATAAAAGATGTACCAATGATCCATGTGTTTACACAATGAATAAGTCGGACGAATGGAACATCATTGCTGTATACGTTGATGACATTTTATTTGCATGCTCGAAAAGTGAAAGTCTCATTAAAGTCAAGGAGCTAATAAATGAAAAATTAGAGACAGTTGACAAAGGTGAAGTTGATTACTTTATAGGCATTAAAGTAGAAAGAGATGGAGCAAGGGGGAGCATTAAATTGAGTCAACAGCAACGCATTGAACAGTTGCTAAATGACTATGATATGACTGATTGTAAAGAATGTTCCACACCACTGGATGTATCAATAAAACTCGCAAAATGTACGAATAAGGCATGTAAACGGGTTGATCAAACACAATATCAATCACTAATCGGATCGTTATTGTATATAGCTATTTCGTCAAGACCAGATATTACATATGCAGTCAGCAAACTTTCACAGTTTAATTCTGAACCACACTCAGAACATTTTACAGCCGCAAAGCGTTTGTTGAGGTATTTGAAAAGGACAAAACATGCAAAGCTATCTTTTTCTAAGTCGAAAGATACGCCATTTGCATATGTAGATGCTGACTGGGCTGGTGATACTAGTGATAGAAAGTCGTACACAGGTTTTGCTTTCATCATGGCAAATGGTGCTACTACATGGGAATCTAGAAAGCAGTCATCTGTAGCTTTGAGTAGCACTGAGGCAGAGTATGTAGCTCTTTCCCAACCGTGCAAAGAAGCAGTATATCTGAAAAACTTTTTAAAAGAACTTGGTTTTTTGAATATGGTACAAAAATCGATAGTATTGAAAAATGACAACTTAGGTGCACAACATTTGGTGAAGAATCCGGTATTCCATTCGAGGAGTAAACATATTGACATCAGATATCATCACATTCGAGAGGTATATGAACAAGGTTTGATAGAATTGAATTATACCCCGACGGAAGATATGGCAGCGGATATACTTACTAAGCCTTTATATAGTGTTAAACAATTAAAATTTTTGAAATTATTAGGCATTGAATTGTAATGTAAATACATATGTATATTAAATTTTTTCTTCCTGTTAAACGATGTGTTGCGTTGAGGGGGAGTGTTGTAATATAATTTATATATATACTTATATGTATGAATTCATAGTAGACATTAATATTCTTCTATTATAATGTACATGCAACACAACACTTCGTTATCAATAAGCTATCAGTTAGCATTACAGTTATATTGTAAAACATTGTATTCTATATAGTATTTAATGTACTTTGATAAGTTAGTCTTTCTCCAACCTTTGTAGTGATTAAACATAATTAAATATTTTATTACATCATGTGTTCGTGTTTTATTTTTTGTTTGTAAATATTTACGTTTCATTTCTTTTCAGTCAATGAAAAAATATTTCTATCACCTTTTAGCATTTTCTCAAAAAATGTGAGAGAAATAAATAAAAAAAAAATCTTCGGCTCTCAGTAATCCTACTATGTAAGTTCTTCTTTATACTCTGGTCAAAATTTACTACTGTAGTAAAAATTTACTCGATTCCACACACACTCTAACTACAATAATTTCACCGAAATTATTAGTAAATTAGCAATATTTCCTTAAAATACCTAGCAAAATCCCAACTGAATTAAGCTACTAAATGCTAAATCCACTATATTCTTTTCTTCTGAAAACGACAATATCAAAAATACACTTTACAGTGAGCCTCGAATCGCAACTGAAATGGAAGCTGGCATTGGCAACATCAATGACGGGTTTTACATTAGTATTCTTCAATACAGTATTCTTGACATTTTTACTTTTACATAGGTATTCCTTCTTTCTTCTCAATTCATTGTTCATACACAAATTTGTCAATGTATTTGAATTTTAAATCCTTCAAAAACTCGTTTTTGTGTACATACAGGGTGTTTCCGTTATCCAGGAACAACAGGATACCATTGATAGGTCTCATCAATACAAACAAAAAATCGTATGGGGGGGGGGGTATATCCCAACGGTTTGGCGGTGGACTTTAGATCTCTTACCAAAAACCATATAAATACCATATAGACAGACCAAAATGAAAATTTCTTGAAAAAAAATATTTTTCTCCCTGCAGATGGCCAGCCAAGGAGGCTCTGATAGAAAGAATAATTTTTGTATGAATCGAAATCAACAGTATAAGGGTTTGAGTGTATAAACATATACAATAATAATAACGTGGCTTTTTAGAGCCAATATGGAAATTGCGTATACAGAAAAAAAAAAAACAGATCGCAAAAACGAAAAACGTACAGAAACAATATGTATAAGCGCATATATAAATTATGAGTCAATTCATTCAAAAACTATATAGGTATACAACTAGTCTGTTAAAATAATGATCATTAAATAATATGACATATAGATATATATTATACTGTATTAATTATTTTCTTGAGCATGTGTGTATTTTTGTTTTGGGTCGATTCTCTGCTAACGTCGAAGACACTTTGTGAGGAATTTTATTAAAAAATTCTTGGATAATAAAAGTGTAGAGACTTAATACTTATACATTTTTCTATACCTCACTTTTAAAACTATATAACGCATTCCTATTTTTCTGACCTTATGTTTTAAATTTATCTGAAATGAAGGCGGCAACGCAGAAGACTCGTACACAACCTTGTTAATACATTCTTAATATTTTCTTTAAGAATTCTGTGAATTGTAAAGTATTTAATAATTGTCTCATTTATAGTTTTATTGTAACACATGTCCTTTAAAAAAGTATTTTATAGAAAACTCATATAATTGATCTTTTACAATAAGCAATTAAAATCTATGAGGACATTTCAGGCAACGCAGAAGACATTTTGAAGTAATTAAAAAAAATAAAAATGTATATTGTATGTAATATTATACTAAAAATCAATGCCGATATCAGGTCAGCTGCCTATAAAAACAAAGAATTTTTTTTATATTTAGCTATTCTTTTCAACATTTTTACATGAAAATTTTGGTTTAATTTTACAGAGAATCAACCTTTGGTTTTTCGTTAGCATTTTTTTCTTGTTCTATAACTTTTAACAGTACCAAGTGCAAGTTAACACTTCGTTCTATTTTAAATTTTATACCCTCGAATCAATTTTAAGAAACAAAATGTAACATTTTTTGATTCTTTAGAAAAGAATGTTCCTGTGGAACTAAGAAATTGTGATTTGGCTAGGATATTCCTTGAACGATCTAATATTGCATGAACTTTGAAAGGTCTAAAGGTTTGAAGGTTGAAAGGTTTTTATGTAAAAGTTCAAAAATTTTGAATTACATACATATTTAATTTTTTAAATTTAAACTTTTGCCCTAGTAAACGGCTTTAAGCCTTTCAAAGTTCATGCAATATTAGACCGTTCAAAGAATATTCTGGCCAAATTTGATCTTCCTAGCTCCACAGGAACATTCTTTTTTAAAGAATCAAAAAATGTTACATTTTGTTACTTAAAATTGATTCGAGGGTATAAAATTTAAAATAGAACGAAGTGTTAACTTGCACTTGTATTTTAATGTTAATATGCATTTGAAAGAAAAGAAGCAAAAATTACACATACATACAGTATGAGCTCGATAATATGGACTGATTAAAATAGGCCTTGTTTAATTTTTAAAATAGTTGAAATTATTGGATAGATCCCAATTTGCAACTTTCAACGCTATTTTTGAAAAAAACAATAAATAGTTTTGTAATAAAATTATTTTTTGTTATTATAAAAACCGATTATGATAATTATATAATGAGTTATTTCTACAAAAATCGGTGATTTAAATTAAGCAGTACATGTTTAGCTTATTTAAACTTTATTCTATTTTATAAAATAAAAATCATCGAAAAACCTTCAACGTACCTATTGAAATTTGGGTGTTGAAAAAACCAAAAGTTGAAAATAGGAAGGGAAAAATTATTGAGCGTGCACTGTAATTTGAAATAAAATTCTTATTCCAAAAAATATTTATTTACGCGATCATATTCATTGTAGCAAAAGTACAATAACAACAAGAAACAAAAAAATCAAACCAGAAAAAAAAAACAACAATAACCATTTATTTCAGCTTCAAAGAATGCTGTATCAAATAGGCATATCTATATGTACATACATATAGCTGAAATTATTTCAGTTGAAGGTTCATTGCGCATGTTTTACATGTGGTAGTGATCTTCTTGTGTATACATATACTAAAGAAGAAACCTGTTCATTAGAATTTGCAACAACAAAAACGGATGTGTGTAAGTATCTTTTCTTCTGCGCATGCCAACGTAGTGCAATACGAAACTTCAACTCTTTTGGGATAAGCTATAACTATATGCATGGGACAAAAAGAAAAAGAAAAGAAAAAACCATACCAGCAATATATGTATGTATGTATAATTATAGGATATTTAATTGCAAAATCCTATGAAATACATTATCTATTCTGTATACTTATACACTATACAGTATAATATATATCTATATGTCATATTATATTTAATGATCATTATTTTAACAGACAAGTTGTATTCCTATATAGTTTTTGAATGAATTGACTCATAATTTATATATGCGCTTATACATATTGTTTCTGTACGTTTTTCGTTTTTGCAATCTGTATTTTTTTTCTGTATACGCAATTTCCATATTGACTCTAAAAATCCACGTTATTATTATTGTATATGTTTATACACTCAAACACCCATACTGTTTATTTCAATTTATACAAAAATTATTCTTTCTATCAGAGCCTCCTTGGCTGGCCATCTGCAGGGAGAAAAATATTTTTTTTCAAGAAATTTTCATTTTGGTCTGTCTATATGGTATTTATATGGTTTTTGCTCTTACACCACTCTCGTAATCTATTCGAATGGTAAAAACATATTCGATTGATTTCAAGAATACGTCTGACATAAACCATTTGAAACAAAGTACTCGTAAAGATACGTATGCGTAACTTTAAGAGTGATTTCGAGAATAGCGGCCCTGACGCATTAATTCTTCTTTTAATGAAGGCAATTTTTGACTTCAATTTTCTTTTGAAAGCAGCCCAAATCATTACTGCTGCTTATTATGAATTTGAAGTCTTTTTAGTACTATATTTAATTATTTCTGAGGAAACCTACAACATTTAGAAAGTACACTTAAAAAATATATTTCACTTAATTAATACGCTTTTTTCGCAAAAATACATGGTAACTATTGATTTTATTACATTTATTTTATTTTATTTAAAGATGACTTTTATTATACCTGTTACAAAGTAATGCAGAAATATAGGAATACTGCACTTTAAACAAGTCTTATATTATTATGTTGGCAAATGGCAATACATATTTCAAAGATTTATCGAAAGAAGAAAGTGAAGCAGTCCTACCGCTCAAACTAGTGATGATAAATGATGAATGTGACTTTTTCAATAAGTTTATGGTGAAATGGTCGTCACTGAAATTTTGAAACATGAACTTTTGGTGGAAATGGTTGAATTGAGCCCATTATCCATATACATAAACATAATAATACCATGGTAACAATTCCGTAATATTTCCTTACAAATATTCCCAAAATACCTTTTTCAGTTGTCAAACAGTATAAAAATATCTTACAATGGTTTTATTTATGTTGTATGGAAAGCATTTTTTGCTAGTAATCTAAGTACATACTAAGTAGTGTACATATGTACATTATATGTATGAAGATGTAGTGTAAGGTCTATAATTATGATATGTACTAAAGTACTTTTGCCGAAAAATAAAAATAAAAAAGCTAATTTTAATGAAAATGAACCATAAACAATATAATAGGCATAGGCAGACATGTGTTTATAAATGTTAGAATTGAGGTGAATTACCTTGACCTATATGGAGCATAACCATTCATGCTGTTATACATTTTCGATTTTACTTGTATCACATAAAAAAAAAAACAATTAACTGAAAACCTCTATTGTTTTTTTATATCCATTTATTTCAGCTTCGTCTCTACTTTCTAAATATTATAAAACATGAACTTAGGCGCGAAAAAAAATAATTCACTCCAAAATGCTGGCCAAAAAATAACCCACTGTTTAAAAAATCGAATACGCACATCTGTTAAGAAACATTCACTTTTGCTATATTTTATTCTAAATGAAAATTTTAAATTTTCACTTGGTATTGAATTCACACTATTTCACCAACAAGGCAGCTATTTTCAGATTAATAAAATTTTCTGTAAAATCACATGTATATAAAATATATTCTTTCTTAACTACAATAATTTCACCAAAATTATTAGTAAATTAGCAATATTTCCTTAAAATACCTAGCAAAATCCCAACTGAATTAAGCTACTAAATGCTAAATCCACTATATTCTTTTCTTCTGAAAACGACAATCTCAAAAATACACTTTACAGTGAGCTTCGACTCGCAACTGAAATGGCAGCTGGCATTGGCAACATCAATGACGGGTTTTACATTAGTATTCTTCAATACAGTATTCTTGACATTTTTACTTTTACATAGGTATTCCTTCTTTCTTCTCAATTCATTGTTCATACACAAATTTGTCAATGTATTTGATTTTTAAATCCTTCAAAAACTTGTTTTTGTGTACATACAGGGTGTTTCCGTTATCCAGGAACAACAGGATACCATAGATAAGGCTCATCGAGACAAACAAAAAATCGTATCGGAGGGGGGGGGAAATCCCAACGGTTTGGCCGCTAGAGGGCGTTGAAGTTTTTTCGCACTTTTTCCACTAAACACCCCATAACTTTTTGCAGGGGCACTCTAGGGTCACCTTGTATTAAGAAAAAATGTAGAAGACCCTTTGCCCTTTTCAACGATACCTTACTTGTTCCTCTTTTCTTAACTCTTAAAAAGTTACAGTCGTTTAAAATCAAAATTTTGTGAATTTTTACCCATTTTTTGTGTTTAACCCTGCTTTACACAAAAAAAGGCTTAAATTAACCCTCATTTTTTATTTCAGAAAAAGAAGGCTCAATTGATTCTGCATCGATTTGCTATCTTCAATTTCCAATAATCCAATGAATTTCAGACTTATTTTTTCAGTTTTTTCAAAAGGTATTCCTTAATATCTCGAAAATTATACATTTTGTCAGTTGTGTTTTTGCTAGTAATCTAAGTACTAAGTAGTGTACATATGTACATTATATGTATGAAGATGTAATGTAAGGTCTATGATTATGATATGTACTAAAGTACTTTTGCCGAAAAATAAAAATAAAAAAGCTAATTTTAATGAAAATGAACCATAAACAATATAATAGGCATAGGCAGACATGTGTTTATAAATGTTAGAATTGAGGTAAATTACCTTGACCTATATGGAGCATAACCATTCATGTTGTTATACATTTTCGATTTTACTTGTATCACATAAAAAAAAAAACAATTAACTGAAAACCTCTATTGTTTTTTTATATCCATTTATTTCAGCTTCGTCTCTACTTTCTAAATATTATAAAACATGAACTTAGGCGCGAAAAAAAATAATTCACTCCAAAATGATGGCCAAAAAATAACCCACTGTTTAAAAAATCGAATACGCACATCTGTTAAGAAACATTCACTTTTGCTATATTTTATTCTAAATCAAAATTTTAAATTTTCACTTGGTATTGAATTCACACTATTTCACCAACAAGGCAGCTCTTTTCATTTTAATAAAATTTTCTGTAAAATCACATGTATGTAAAATATCTTCTTTCTTAAGAGTGTGTGTGGAATCGAGTAAATTTTTACTACAGTAGTAAATTTTGACATAAAACGTGGTGAATTTAACTGTCAAAATTTACTCTGGCTCTGGGGCTAGTATAAATTTTGAGTTTGATAGTAAAATAATGTAAAGTCAAAATATCGAAACAAGTACACAATTTTGTAGCTTTTAAAATTTACTTCATTACGCACAGCAAATGTGAAAATTTTTTGTTACCACGGTAAATTTTATTCTACCACAAAATCTAATGTCAAAATTTACTACTGAAGTAAAAATTTACTCGATTCCACACACACTCTAACTACAATAATTTCACCGAAATTATTAGTAAATTAGCAATATTTCCTTAAAATACCTAGCAAAATCCCAACTGAATTAAGCTACTAAATGCTAAATCCACTATATTCTTTTCTTCTGAAAACGACAATCTCAAAAATACACTTTACAGTGAGCCTCGACTCGCAACTGAAATGGCAGCTGGCATTGGCAACATCAATGACGGGTTTTACATTAGTATTCTTCAATACAGTATTCTTGACATTTTTACTTTTACATAGGTATTCCTTCTTTCTTCTCAATTCATTGTTCATACACAAATTTGTCAATGTTTTTGAATTTTAAATCCTTCAAAAACTTGTTTTTGTGTACATACAGGGTGTTTCCGTTATCCAGGAACAACAGGATACCATAGATAATGCTCATCGAGACAAACAAAAAATCGTATCGAAGGGGGGAAATCCCAACGGTTTGGCCGCTAGAGGGCGTTGAAGTTTTTTCGCACTTTTTCCACTAAACACCCCATAACTTTTTGCAGGGGCACTCTAGGGTCACTTTGTATTAAGAAAAAATGTAGAAGACCCTTTGCCCTTTTCAACGACACCTTACTTGTTCCTCTTTTCCTAACTCTTAAAAAGTTACAGTCGTTTAAAATCAAAATTTTGTGAATTTTTACCCATTTTTTGTGTTTAACCCTGCTTTACACAAAAAAAGGCTTAAATTAACCCTCATTTTTTATTTCAGAAAAAGAAGGCTCAATTGATTCTGCATCGATTTGCTATCTTGAATTTCCAATAATCCAATGAATTTCAGACTTATTTTTTCAGTTTTTTCAAAAGGTATTCCTTAATATCTCGAAAATTATACATTTTGTCAGTTGTGTTTTTGCTAGTAATCTAAGTACTAAGTAGTGTACATATGTACATTATATGTATGAAGATGTAATGTAAGGTCTATGATTATGATATGTACTAAAGTACTTTTGCCGAAAAATAAAAATAAAAAAGCTAATTTTAATGAAAATGAACCATAAACAATATAATAGGCATAGGCAGACATGTGTTTATAAATGTTAGAATTGAGGTAAATTACCTTGACCTATATGGAGCATAACCATTCATGCTGTTATACATTTTCGATTTTACTTGTATCACATAAAAAAAAAAACAATTAACTGAAAACCTCTATTGTTTTTTTATATCCATTTATTTCAGCTTCGTCTCTACTTTCTAAATATTATAAAACATGAACTTAGGCGCGAAAAAAAATAATTCACTCCAAAATGATGGCCAAAAAATAACCCACTGTTTAAAAAATCGAATACGCACATCTGTTAAGAAACATTCACTTTTGCTATATTTTATTCTAAATCAAAATTTTAAATTTTCACTTGGTATTGAATTCACACTATTTCACCAACAAGGCAGCTCTTTTCATTTTAATAAAATTTTCTGTAAAATCACATGTATGTAAAATATCTTCTTTCTTAAGAGTGTGTGTGGAATCGAGTAAATTTTTACTGCAGTAGTAAATTTTGACATAAAACGTGGTGAATTTAACTGTCAAAATTTACTCTGGCTCTGGGGCTAGTATAAATTTTGAGTTTGATAGTAAAATAATGTAAAGTCAAAATATCGAAACAAGTACACAATTTTGTAGCTTTTAAAATTTACTTCATTACGCACAGCAAATGTGAAAATTTTTTGTTACCACGGTAAATTTTATTCTACCACAAAATCTAATGTCAAAATTTACTACTGAAGTAAAAATTTACTCGATTCCACACACACTCTAACTACAATAATTTCACCGAAATTATTAGTAAATTAGCAATATTTCCTTAAAATACCTAGCAAAATCCCAACTGAATTAAGCTACTAAATGCTAAATCCACTATATTCTTTTCTTCTGAAAACGACAATCTCAAAAATACACTTTACAGTGAGCCTCGACTCGCAACTGAAATGGCAGCTGGCATTGGCAACATCAATGACGGGTTTTACATTAGTATTCTTCAATACAGTATTCTTGACATTTTTACTTTTACATAGGTATTCCTTCTTTCTTCTCAATTCATTGTTCATACACAAATTTGTCAATGTTTTTGAATTTTAAATCCTTCAAAAACTTGTTTTTGTGTACATACAGGGTGTTTCCGTTATCCAGGAACAACAGGATACCATAGATAATGCTCATCGAGACAAACAAAAAATCGTATCGGAGGGGTGGGGAAATCCCAACGGTTTGGCCGCTAGAGGGCGTTGAAGTTTTTTCGCACTTTTTCCACTAAACACCCCATAACTTTTTGTAGGGGCACTCTAGGGTCACCTTGTATTAAGAAAAAATGTAGAAGACCCTTTGCCCTTTTCAACGACACCTTACTTGTTCCTCTTTTCCTAACTATTAAAAAGTAAGTCGTTTAAAATCAAAATTTTGTGAATTTTAACCCATTTTTTGTGTTCAACCCTGCTTTACACAAAAAAAAGGCTTAAATTAACCCTCATTTTTTATTTCAGAAAAAGAAGGCTCAATTGATTCTGCATCGATTTGCTATCTTCAATTTTTACAAAAAATGTATAATTTTCGAGATATTTGCATTTGAAAATTAGCACTTCTAGCTAGCTAGCACAAAATCTAATGTCAAAATTTACTACTGAAGTAAAAATTTACTCGATTCCACACACACTCTAACTACAATAATTTCACCAAAATTATTAGTAAATTAGCAATATTGCCTTAAAATACCTAGCAAAATCCCAACTGAATTAAGCTACTAAATGCTAAATCCACTATATTCTTTTCTTCTGAAAACGACAATCTCAAAAATACACTTTACAGTGAGCCTCGACTCGCAACTGAAATGGCAGCTGGCATTGGCAACATCAATGACGGGTTTTACATTAGTATTCTTCAATACAGTATTCTTGACATTTTTACTTTTACATAGGTATTCCTCCTTTCTTCTCAATTCATTGTTCATACACAATTTGTCAATGTTTTTGAATTTTAAATCCTTCAAAAACTTGTTTTTGTGTACATACAGGGTGTTTCCGTTATCCAGGAACAACAGGATACCATAGATAAGGCTCATCGAGACAAACAAAAAATCGTATCGGAGGGGTGGGGAAATCCCAACGGTTTGGCCGCTAGAGGGCGTTGAAGTTTTTTCGCACTTTTTCCACTAAACACCCCATAACTTTTTGCAGGGGCACTCTAGGGTCACCTTGTATTAAGAAAAAATGTAGAAGACCCTTTGCCCTTTTCAACGATACCTTACTTGCTCCTCTTTTCTCAACTCTTAAAAAGTTAGAGTCGTTTAAAATCAAAATTTTGTGAATTTTTACCCATTTTTTGTGTTCAACCCTGCTTTACACAAAAAAAGGCTTAAATTAGCCCTCATTTTTTATTTCAGAAAAAGAAGGCTCAATTGATTCTGCATCGATTTCCTGTCTTCAATTTTTAAAAAAAATGTATAATTTCACAAAATCTAATGTCAAAATTTACTACTGAAGTAAAAATTTACTCGATTCCACACACACTCTAACTACAATAATTTCACCGAAATTATTAGTAAATTAGCAATATTTCCTTAAAATACCTAGCAAAATCCCAACTGAATTAAGCTACTAAATGCTAAATCCACTATATTCTTTTCTTCTGAAAACGACAATCTCAAAAATACACTTTACAGTGAGCCTCGACTCGCAACTGAAATGGCAGCTGGCATTGGCAACATCAATGACGGGTTTTACATTAGTATTCTTCAATACAGTATTCTTGACATTTTTACTTTTACATAGGTATTCCTTCTTTCTTCTCAATTCATTGTTCATACACAAATTTGTCAATGTTTTTGAATTTTAAATCCTTCAAAAACTTGTTTTTGTGTACATACAGGGTGTTTCCGTTATCCAGGAACAACAGGATACCATAGATAAGGCTCATCGAGACAAACAAAAAATCGTATCTGAGGGGGTGGGGAAATCCCAACGGTTTGGCCGCTAGAGGGCGTTGAAGTTTTTTCGCACTTTTTCCACTAAACACCCCATAACTTTTTGCAGGGGCACTCTAGGGTCACCTTGTATTAAGAAAAAATGTAGAAGACCCTTTGCCCTTTTCAACGATACCTTACTTGTTCCTCTTTTCCTAACTATTAAAAAGTAAGTCGTTTAAAATCAAAATTTTGTGAATTTTAACCCATTTTTTGTGTTCAACCCTGCTTTACACAAAAAAAGGCTTAAATTAACCCTCATTTTTTATTTCAGAAAAAGAAGGCTCAATTGATTCTGCATCGACTTTCCTGTCTTCAATTTTTAAAAAAAATGTATAACTTTCGAGATATTAAGGAATACCTTGTGAAAAAACTGAAAAAATAAGTCTGAAATACATTGGATTATTGGACACGTGTTTTTATTGCAGTGTAAATTGAAAATAGAAGCTAGAAGTGCTAATTTTCAAATGCAAATATCTCGAAAATTATACATTTTTTGTAAAAATTGAAGACAGCAAATCGATGCAGAATCAATTGAGCCTTCTTTTTCTGAAATAAAAAATGAGGGTTAATTTAAGCCTTTTTTTGTGTAAAGCAGGGTTGAACACAAAAAATGGGTAAAAATTCACAAAATTTTGATTTTAAACGACTCTAACTTTTTAACAGTTAAGAAAAGAGGAACAAGTAAGGTATCGTTGAAAAGGGCAAGGGTCTTCTACATGTTTTCTTAATACAAAGTGACCCTAGAGTGCCCCTGCAAAAAGTTATGGTGTGTTTAGTGGAAAAAGTGCGAAAAAACTTCAACGCCCTCTAGCGGCCAAACCGTTGGGATTTCCCCACCCCTCCGATACGATTTTTTGTTTGTCTCGATGAGCCTTATCTATGGTATCCTGTTGTTCCTGGATAACGGAAACACCCTGAATGTACACAAAAACAAGTTTTTGAAGGATTTAAAATTCAAAAACATTGACAAATTTGTGTATGAACAATGAATTGAGAAGAAAGAAGGAATACCTATGTAAAAGTAAAAATGTCAAGAATACTGTATTGAAGAATACTAATGTAAAACCCGTCATTGATGTTGCCAATGCCAGCTGCCATTTCAGTTGCGAGTCGAGGCTCACTGTAAAGTGTATTTTGAGATTGTCGTTTTCAGAAGAAAAGAATATAGTGGATTTAGCATTTAGTAGCTTAATTCAGTTGGGATTTTGCTAGGTATTTT
>OW052047.1:13951980-13981974 GCA_932526495.1 Bombylius major
GGCCGCTAGAGGGCGTTGAAGTTTTTTCGCACTTTTTCCGCTAAACACCCCATAACTTTTTGCAGGGGCACTATAGGGTCACCTTGTATTTAGAAAAAATGTAGAAAACCGTTTGACCCTTTCAACGATACCTTACTTGTTCCTCTTTTCCTAACTATTAAAAAGTTAGAGTCGTTTAAAATCAAAATTTTGTGAATTTTTACCCATTTTTTGTGTTTAACCCTGCTTTACACAAAAAAAGGCTTAAATTAATCCTCATTTTTTATTTCAGAACAAGAAGGCTCAATCGATTCTGCATCGATTTGCTATATTCAATTTTTTCAAAAAATGCATAGTTTTCGAGATATTTGCATTTGAAAATTAGCACTTCTAGCTTCTATTTTCAATTTACACTGCAATAAAAACACGTGTCCAATAATCCAATGAATTTCAGACTTATTTTTCAGTTTTTTTCAAAAGGTATTCCTCAATATTTTGAAAACTATGCATTTTTTTTTTTACCCTGTATGTACACAAAAACAAGTTTTTGAAGGATTTAAAATTCAAAAACATTGACAAATTTGTGTATGAACAATGAAGTGAGAAGAAAGAAGGAATACCTATGTAAAAGTAAAAATGTCAAGAATACTGTATTGAAGAATACTAATGTAAAACCTGTCATTGATGTTGCCAATGCCAGCTGCCATTTCAGTTGCGAGTCGAGCTCACTGTAAAGTGTATTTTTGAGATTGTCGTTTTCAGAAGAAAAGAATATAGTGGATTTAGCATTTAGTAGCTTAATTCAGTTGGTATTTTGCTAGGTATTTTAAGGAAATATTGCTAATTTACTAATAATTTTGGTGAAATTATTGTAGTTAGAGTGTGTGTGGAATCGAGTAAATTTTTACTACAGTAGTAAATTTTGACATTAGATTTTGTGGTAGAATAAAATTTACCGTGGTAAAAAAAAATTTTCACATTTGCTGTGCGTAATGAAGTAAATTTTAAAAGCTACAAATTGTGTACTTGTTTCGATATTTTGACTTAACATTATTTTACTATCAAACTGTCAAAATTTATACTAGCCCCAGAGCCAGAGTAAATTTTGACAGTTAAATTCACCACGTTTTATGTCAAAATTTACTACTGTAGTAAAAATTTACTCGATTCCACACACACTCTAACTACAATAATTTCACCGAAATTATTAGTAAGTAGCAATATTTCCTTAAATACCTAGCAAAATCCCAACTGAATTAAGCTACTAAATGCTAAATCCACTATATTCTTTTCTTCTGAAAACGACAATCTCAAAAATACACTTTACAGTGAGCCTCGACTCGCAACTGAAATGGCAGCTGGCATTGGCAACATCAATGACGGGTTTTATATTAGTATTCTTCAAAACAGTATTCCTTGACATTTTTACTTTTACATAGGTATTCCTTCTTTCTTCTCACTTCATTGTTCATACACAAATTTGTCAATGTTTTTGAATTTTAAATCCTTCAAAAAACTTGTTTTTGTGTACATACAGGGTAAAAAAAAAAATGCATAGTTTTCGAGATATTGAGGAATACCTTTTGAAAAAACTGAAAAATAAGTCTGAAATTCATTGGATTATTGGACACGTGTTTTTATTGCAGTGTAAATTGAAAATAGAAGCTAGAAGTGCTAATTTTCAAATGCAATTATCTCGAAAACTATGCATTTTTTGAAAAAATTGAATATAGCAAATCGATGAAGAATCGATTGAGCCTTCTTTTTCTGAAATAAAAAATGAGGGTTAATTTAAGCCTTTTTTGTGTAAAGCAGGGTTAAACACAAAAAATGGGTGAAAATTCACAAAATTTTGATTTAAACGACTCTAACTTTTTAAGAGTTAAGAAAAGAGGAACAAGTAAGGTATCGTTGGAAAGGGCAAAGGGTCTTCTACATTTTTTCTTAATACAAGGTGACCCTAGAGTGCCCCTGCAAAAAGTTATGTGGTGTTTAGTGGAAAAAGTGCGAAAAAACTTCAACGCCCTCTAGCGGCCAACCGTTGGGATTTACCCCCCCCCATACGATTTTTTGTTTGTCTCGATGAGCCCTATCTATGGTATCCTGTTGTTCCTGGATAACGGAAACACCTGTATGTACACAAAAACAAGTTTTTCGAAGGGTTTAAAATTCAAAAACATTGACAAATTTGTGTGATGAACAATGAATTGAGAAGAAAGAAGGAATACCTATGTAAAAGTAAAAATGTCAAGAATACTGTATTGAAGAATACTAATATTACTAATGTAAAACCCGTCATTGATGTTGCCAATGCCAGCTGCCATTTCAGTTGCGAGTCGAGGCTCACTGTAAAGTGTATTTTTGAGATTGTCGTTTTCAGAAGAAAAGAATATAGTGGATTTAGCATTTAGTAGCTTAATTCAGTTGGATTTTGCTAGGTATTTTAAGGAAATATTGCTAATTTACTAATAATTTTGGTGAAATTATTGTAGTTAGAGTGTGTGTGGAATCGAGTAAATTTTTACTACAGTAGTAAATTTTGACATTAGATTTTGTGGTAGAATAAATCACATGTATGTAAAATATCTTCTTTCTAAGAGTGTGTGTGGAATCGAGTAAATATTTACTACAGTAGTGAATTTTGACATAAAACGTGGTGAATTTAACTGTCAAAATTTACTCTGGCTCTGGGGCTAGTATAAATTTTGACAGTTTGATAGTAAAATAATGTAAAGTCAAAATATCGAAACAAGTACACAATTTTGTAGCTTTTAAAATTTACTTCATTACGCACAGCAAATGTGAAAATTTTTTTTTACCACGGCAAATTTTATTCTACCACAAAATCTAATGTCAAAATTTTACTACTGTAGTAAAAATTTACTCGATTCCACACACACTCTAACTACAATAATTTCACCAAAATTATTAGTAAATTAGCAATATTTCCTTAAAATACCTAGCAAAATCCCAACTGAATTAAGCTACTAAATGCTAAATCCACTATATTCTTTTCTTCTGAAAACGACAATCTCAAAAATACACTTTACAGTGAGCCTCGACTCGCAACTGAAATGGCAGCTGGCATTGGCAACATCAATGACGGGTTTTACATTAGTATTCTTCAATACAGTATTCTTGACATTTTTACTTTTACATAGGTATTCCTTCTTTCTTCTCACTTCATTGTTCATACACAAATTTGTCAATGTTTTTGAATTTTAAATCCTTCAAAACTTGTTTTTGTGTACATACAGGGTGTTTCCGTTATCCAGGAACAACAGGATACCATTGATAGGTCTCATCGAGACAAACAAAAAATCGTATTGGAGGGGGGGGGGAGAATCCCAACGGTTTGGCCGCTAGAGGGCGTTGAAGTTTTTTCGCACTTTTTCCGCTAAACACCCCATAACTTTTTGCAGGGGCACTCTAGGGTCACCTTGTATTAAGAAAAAATGTAGAAGACCCTTTGCCCTTTTCAACGATACCTTACTTGTTCCTCTTTTCTTAACTCTTGAAAAGTTAGAGTCGTTTAAAAATCAAAATTTTGTGAATTTTTACCCATTTTTTGTGTTTAACCCTGCTTTACACAAAAAAAGGCTTAAATTAACCCTCATTTTTTATTTCAGAAAAAGAAGGCTCAATTGATTCTGCATCGATTTGCTATCTTCAATTTTTACAAAAAATGTATAATTTTCGAGATATTTGCATTTGAAAATTAGCACTTCTAGCTTCTATTTTCAATTTACACTGCAATAAAAACACGTGTCCAATAATCCAATGAATTTCAGACTTATTTTTCAGTTTTTTCAAAAGGTATTCCTCAATATCTCGAAAACTATGCATTTTTTGTAAAAATTGAATGTAGCAAATTGATGCCGAATCGATTGAGCCTTTTTTTTTCTGAAATAAAAAATGAGGGTTAATTTAAGCCTTTTTTGTGTAAAGCAGGGTTAAACACAAAAAATGGGTAAAAATTCACAAAATTTTGATTTTAAACGACTCTAACTTTTTAAGAGTTAAGAAAAGAGGAACAAGTAAGGTAGCGTTGAAAAGGGTCTTCTACATTTTTTCTTAATACAAGGTGACCCTAGAGTGCCCCTGCAAAAAGTTATGGGGTGTTTAGTGGAAAAAGTGCGAAAAAACTTCAACGCCCTCTAGCGGCCAAACCGTTGGGATTCTCCCCCCCCCTCCAATACGATTTTTTGTTTGTCTCGATGAGACCTATCAATGGTATCCTGTTGTTCCTGGATAACGGAAACACCCTGTATGTACACAAAAACAAGTTTTTGAAGGATTTAAAATTCAAAAACATTGACAAATTTGTGTATGAACAATGAAGTGAGAAGAAAGAAGGAATACCTATGTAAAAGTAAAAATGTCAAGAATACTGTATTGAAGAATACTAATGTAAAACCCGTCATTGATGTTGCCAATGCCAGCTGCCATTTCAGTTGCGAGTCGAGCTCACTGTAAAGTGTATTTTTGAGATTGTCGTTTTCAGAAGAAAAGAATATAGTGGATTTAGCATTTAGTAGCTTAATTCAGTTGGTATTTTGCTAGGTATTTTAAGGAAATATTGCTAATTTACTAATAATTTTGGTGAAATTATTGTAGTTAGAGTGTGTGTGGAATCGAGTAAATTTTTACTACAGTAGTAAATTTTGACATTAGAATTTGTGGTAGAATAAAATTTACCGTGGTAAAAAAAAATTTTTACATTTGCTGTGCGTAATGAAGTAAATTTTAAAAGCTACAAAATTGTGTACTTGTTTCGATATTTTGACTTTACATTATTTTACTATCAAACTGTCAAAATTTATACTAGCCCCAGAGCCAGAGTAAATTTTGACAGTTAAATTCACCACGTTTATTTTTTGTAAAAATTGAAGATAGCAAATCGATGCAGAATCAATTGAGCCTTCTTTTTCTGAAATAAAAAATTATGGTTAATTTAAGCCTTTTTTTGCAAAGCAGGGTTAAACACAAAAAATGGGTGAAAATTCACAAAATTTTGATTTTAAACGACTCTAACTTTTTAAGAGTTAAGAAAAGAGGAACAAGTAAGGTATCGTTGAAAAGATCAAAGGGTCTTCTACATTTTTTCTTAATGCAAGGTGACCCTAAAGTGCCCCTGCAAAAAGTTATGGGGTGTTTAGTGGAAAAAGTGCGAAAAAACTTCAACGCCCTCTAGCGGCCAAACCGTTGGGATTCCCCCCCCCCCCTCCAATTCGATTTTTTGTTTGTCTTGATGAGACCTATCAATGGTATCCTGTTGTTCCTGGATAACGGAAACACCCTGTATGTACACAAAAACAAGTTTTTGAAGGATTTAAAATTCAAAAACATTGACAAATTTGTGTATGAACAATGAAGTGAGAAGAAAGAAGGAATACCTTTTTTTAGTTAGAGTGTGTGTGGAATCGAGTAAATTATTACTACAGTAGTAAATTTTGACATTAGATTTTGTGGTAGAATAAAATTTACCGTGGTAAAAAAAAATTTTCACATTTGCTGTGCGTAATGAAGTAAATTTTAAAAGCTACAAAATTGTGTACTTGTTTCGATATTTTGACTTTACATTATTTTACTATCAAACTGTCAAAATTTATACTAGCCCCAGAGCCAGAGTAAATTTTGACAGTTAAATTCACCACGTGAAAATTTTTTTTTACCACGGTAAATTTTATTCTACCACAAAATCTAATGTCAAAATTTACTACTGTAGTAAAAATTTACTCGATTCCACACACACTCTAACTAAAAAAAGGTATTCCTTCTTTCTTCTCAATTCATTGTTCATACACAAATTTGTCAATGTTTTTGAATTTTAAATCCTTCAAAAACTTGTTTTTGTGTACATACAGGGTGTTTCCGTTATCCAGGAACAACAGGATACCATAGATAGGTCTCATCGAGACAAACAAAAAATCGTATTGGAGGGGGGGGGAGAATCCCAACGGTTTGGCCGCTAGAGGGCGTTGAAGTTTTTTCGCACTTTTTCCGCTAAACACCCCATAACTTTTTGCAGGGGCCCTCTAGGGTCACCTTGTATTAAGAAAAAATGTAGAAGACCCTTTGCCCTTTTCAACGATACCTTATTTGTTCCTCTTTTTTTAACTCTTAAAAAGTTAGAGTCGTTTAAAGTCAAAATTTTGTGAATTTTTACCCATTTTTTGTGTTTAACCCTGCTTTACACAAAAAAAGGCTTAAATTAACCCTCATTTTTTATTTCAGAAAAAGAAGGCTCAATTGATTCTGCATCGATTTGCTATCTTCAATTTTTACAAAAAATGTATAATTTTCGAGATATTTGCATTTGAAAATTAGCACTTCTAGCTTCTATTTTCAATTTACACTGCAATAAAAACACGTGTCCAATAATCCAATGAACTTCAGACTTATTTTTCAGTTTTTTCAAAAGGTATTCCTCAATATCTCGAAAACTATGCATTTTCTTTTTTACCCTGTATGTACACAAAAACAAGTTTTTGAAGGATTTAAAATTCAAAAACATTGACAAATTTGTGTATGAACAATGAAGTGAGAAGAAAGAAGGAATACCTATGTAAAAGCAAAAATGTCAAGAATACTGTATTGAAGAATACTAATGTAAAACCCGTCATTGATGTTGCCAATGCCAGCTGCCATTTCAGTTGCGAGTCGAGGCTCACTGTAAAGTGTATTTTTGAGATTGTCGTTTTCAGAAGAAAAGAATATAGTGGATTTAGCATTTAGTAGCTTAATTCAGTTGGGATTTTGCTAGGTATTTTAAGGAAATATTGCTAATTTACTAATAATTTTGGTGAAATTATTGTAGTTAGAGTGTGTGTGGAATCGAGTAAATTTTTACTACAGTAGTAAATTTTGACATTAGATTTTGTGGTAGAATAAATCACATGTATGTAAAATATCTTCTTTCTTAAGAGTGTGTGTGGAATCGAGTAAATATTTACTACAGTAGTAAATTTTGACATAAAACGTGGTGAATTTAACTGTCAAAATTTACTCTGGCTCTGGGGCTAGTATAAATTTTGACAGTTTGATAGTAAAATAATGTAAAGTCAAAATATCGAAACAAGTACACAATTTTGTAGCTTTTAAAATTTACTTCATTACGCACAGCAAATGTGAAAATTTTTTTTTACCACGGCAAATTTTATTCTACCACAAAATCTAATGTCAAAATTTACTACTGTAGTAAAAATTTACTCGATTCCACACACACTCTAACTACAATAATTTCACCAAAATTATTAGTAAATTAGCAATATTTCCTTAAAATACCTAGCAAAATCCCAACTGAATTAAGCTACTAAATGCTAAATCCACTATATTCTTTTCTTCTGAAAACGACAATCTCAAAAATACACTTTACAGTGAGCCTCGACTCGCAACTGAAATGGCAGCTGGCATTGGCAACATCAATGACGGGTTTTATATTAGTATTCTTCAATACAGTATTCTTGACATTTTTACTTTTACATAGGTATTCCTTCTTTCTTCTCACTTCATTGTTCATACACAAATTTGTCAATGTTTTTGAATTTTAAATCCTTCAAAAACTTGTTTTTGTGTACATACAGGGTGTTTCCGTTATCCAGGAACAACAGGATACCATTGATAGGTCTCATCGAGACAAACAAAAAATCGTATTGGAGGGGGGGGAGAATCCCAACGGTTTGGCCGCTAGAGGGCGTTGAAGTTTTTTCGCACTTTTTCCACTAAACACCCAATAACTTTTTGCAGGAGCACTCTAGGGTCACCTTGTATTAAGAAAAAATGTAGAAGACCCTTTGCCCTTTTCAACGATACCTTACTTGTTCCTCTTTTCTTAACTCTTGAAAAGTTAGAGTCGTTTAAAATCAAAATTTTGTGAATTTTTACCCATTTTTTGTGTTTAACCCTGCTTTACACAAAAAAAGGCTTAAATTAACCCTCATTTTTTATTTCAGAAAAAGAAGCCTCAATTGATTCTGCATCGATTTGCTATCTTCAATTTTTACAAAAAATGTATAATTTTCGAGATATTTGCATTTGAAAATTAGCACTTCTAGCTTCTATTTTCAATTTACACTGCAATAAAAACACGTGTCCAATAATCCAATGAATTTCAGACTTATTTTTCAGTTTTTTCAAAAGGTATTCCTCAATATCTCGAAAACTACGCATTTTTTGTAAAAATTGAAGATAGCAAATCGATGCCGAATCGATTGAGCCTTTTTTTTCTGAAATAAAAAATGAGGGTTAATTTAAGCCTTTTTTGTGTAAAGCAGGGTTAAACACAAAAAATGGGTAAAAATTCACAAAATTTTGATTTTAAACGACTCTAACTTTTTAAGAGTTAAGAAAAGAGGAACAAGTAACGTAGCGTTGAAAAGGGTCTTCTACATTTTTTCTTAATACAAGGTGACCCTAGAGTGCCCCTGCAAAAAGTTATGGGGTGTTTAGTGGAAAAAGTGCGAAAAAACTTCAACGCCCTCTAGCGGCCAAACCGTTGGGATTCCCCCCCCCCCTCCAATACGATTTTTTGTTTGTCTCGATGAGACCTATCAATGGTATCCTGTTGTTCCTGGATAACGGAAACACCCTGTATGTACACAAAAACAAGTTTTTGAAGGATTTAAAATTCAAAAACATTGACAAATTTGTGTATGAACAATGAAGTGAGAAGAAAGAAGGAATACCTATGTAAAAGTAAAAATGTCAAGAATACTGTATTGAAGAATACTAATGTAAAACCCGTCATTGATGTTGCCAATGCCAGCTGCCATTTCAGTTGCGAGTCGAGCTCACTGTAAAGTGTATTTTTGAGATTGTCGTTTTCAGAAGAAAAGAATATAGTGGATTTAGCATTTAGTAGCTTAATTCAGTTGGGATTTTGCTAGGTATTTTAAGGAAATATTGCTAATTTACTAATAATTTTGGTGAAATTATTGTAGTTAGAGTGTGTGTGGAATCGAGTAAATTTTTACTACAGTAGTAAATTTTGACATTAGATTTTGTGGTAGAATAAAATTTACCGTGGTAAAAAAAAATTTTTACATTTGCTGTGCGTAATGAAGTAAATTTTAAAAGCTACAAAATTGTGTACTTGTTTCGATATTTTGACTTTACATTATTTTACTATCAAACTGTCAAAATTTATACTAGCCCCAGAGCCAGAGTAAATTTTGACAGTTAAATTCACCACGTTTTATGTCAAAATTTACTACTGTAGTAAATATTTACTCGATTCCACACACACTCTAACTACAATAATTTCACCAAAATTATTAGTAAATTAGCAATATTTCCTTAAAATACCTAGCAAAATCCCAACTGAATTAAGCTACTAAATGCTAAATCCACTATATTCTTTTCTTCTGAAAACGACAATCTCAAAAATACACTTTACAGTGAGCCTCGACTCGCAACTGAAATGGCAGCTGGCATTGGCAACATCAATGACAGGTTTTATATTAGTATTCTTCAATACAGTATTCTTGACATTTTTACTTTTACATAGGTATTCCTTCTTTCTTCTCACTTCATTGTTCATACACAAATTTGTCAATGTTTTTGAATTTTAAATCCTTCAAAAACTTGTTTTTGTGTACATACAGGGTAAAAAAAAAAAATGCATAGTTTTCGAGATATTGAGGAATACCTTTTGAAAAAACTGAAAAATAAGTCTGAAATTCATTGGATTATTGGACACGTGTTTTTATTGCAGTGTAAATTGAAAATAGAAGCTAGAAGTGCTAATTTTCAAATGCAAATATCTCGAAAACTATGCATTTTTTGAAAAAATTGAATATAGCAAATCGATGCAGAATCGATTGAGCCTTCTTTTTCTGAAATAAAAAATGAGGGTTAATTTAAGCCTTTTTTGTGTAAAGCAGGGTTAAACACAAAAAATGGGTGAAAATTCACAAAATTTTGATTTTAAACGACTAACTTTTTAATAGTTAGGAAAAGAGGAACAAGTAAGGTATCGTTGGAAAAAGCAAAGGGTCTTCTACATTTTTTCTTAATAGAAGGTGACCCTAGAGTGCCCCTGCAAAAAGTTATGGGGTGTTTAGTGGAAAAAGTGCGAAAAAACTTCAACGCCCTCTAGCGGCCAAACCGTTGGGATTTACCCCCCCCCCCATACGATTTTTTGTTTGTCTCGATGAGCCCTATCTATGGTATCCTGTTGTTCCTGGATAACGGAAACACCCTGTATGTACACAAAAACAAGTTTTTGAAGGGTTTAAAATTCAAAAACATTGACAAATTTGTGTATGAACAATGAATTGAGAAGAAAGAAGGAATACCTATGTAAAAGTAAAAATGTCAAGAATACTGTATTGAAGAATACTAATATTACTAATGTAAAACCCGTCATTGATGTTGCCAATGCCAGCTGCCATTTCAGTTGCGAGTCGAGGCTCACTGTAAAGTGTATTTTTGAGATTGTCGTTTTCAGAAGAAAAGAATATAGTGGATTTAGCATTTAGTAGCTTAATTCAGTTGGGATTTTGCTAGGTATTTTAAGGAAATATTGCTAATTTACTAATAATTTTGGTGAAATTATTGTAGTTAGAGTGTGTGTGGAATCGAGTAAATTTTTACTACAGTAGTAAATTTTGACATTAGATTTTGTGGTAGAATAAATCACATGTATGTAAAATATCTTCTTTCTTAAGAGTGTGTGTGGAATCGAGTAAATATTTACTACAGTAGTGAATTTTGACATAAAACGTGGTGAATTTAACAGTCAAAATTTACTCTGGCTCTGGGGCTAGTATAAATTTTGACAGTTTGATAGTAAAATAATGTAAAGTCAAAATATCGAAACAAGTACACAATTTTGTAGCTTTTAAAATTTACTTCATTACGCACAGCAAATGTGAAAATTTTTTTTTACCACGGTAAATTTTATTCTACCACAAAATCTAATGTCAAAATTTACTACTGTAGTAAAAATTTACTCGATTCCACACACACTCTAACTACAATAATTTCACCAAAATTATTAGTAAATTAGCAATATTTCCTTAAAATACCTAGCAAAATCCCAACTGAATTAAGCTACTAAATGCTAAATCCACTATATTCTTTTCTTCTGAAAACGACAATCTCAAAAATACACTTTACAGTGAGCCTCGACTCGCAACTGAAATGGCAGCTGGCATTGGCAACATCAATGACGGGTTTTACATTAGTATTCTTCAATACAGTATTCTTGACATTTTTACTTTTACATAGGTATTCCTTCTTTCTTCTCACTTCATTGTTCATACACAAATTTGTCAATGTTTTTGAATTTTAAATCCTTCAAAAACTTGTTTTTGTGTACATACAGGGTGTTTCCGTTATCCAGGAACAACAGGATACCATTGATAGGTCTCATCGAGACAAACAAAAAATCGTATTGGAGGGGGGGGAGAACCCCAACGGTTTGGCCGCTAGAGGGCGTTGAAGTTTTTTCGCACTTTTTCCACTAAACACCCAATAACTTTTTGCAGGAGCACTCTAGGGTCACCTTGTATTAAGAAAAAATGTAGAAGACCCTTTGCCCTTTCCAACGATACCTTACTTGTTCCAGTTTTCCTAACTATTAAAAAGTTAGTCGCTTAAAATCAAAATTTTGTGAATTTTTACCCATTTTTTGTGTTTAACCCTGCTTTACACAAAAAAAGGCTTAAATTAACCCTCATTTTTTATTTCAGAAAAAGAAGGCTCAATTGATTCTGCATCGATTTGCTATCTTCAATTTTTACAAAAAATGTATAATTTTCGAGATATTTGCATTTGAAAATTAGCACTTCTAGCTTCTATTTTCAATTTACACTGCAATAAAAACACGTGTCCAATAATCCAATGAATTTCAGACTTATTTTTCAGTTTTTTCAAAAGGTATTCCTCAATATCTCGAAAACTATGCATTTTTTGAAAAAATTGAAATAGCAAATCGATGCAGAATCAATTGAGCCTTCTTTTTCTGAAATAAAAAATGAGGGTTAATTTAAGCCTTTTTTGTGTAAAGCAGGGTTAAACACAAAAAATGGGTAAAAATTCACAAAATTTTGATTTTAAACGACTAACTTTTTAATAGTTAGGAAAACTGGAACAAGTAAGGTATCGTTGGAAAGGGCAAAGGGTCTTCTACATTTTTTCTAAATACAAGGTGACCCTAGAGTGCCCCTGCAAAAAGTTATGGGGTGTTTAGTGGAAAAAGTGCGAAAAAACTTCAACGCCCTCTAGCGGCCAAACCGTTGGGATTTCCCCCCCCCCCCTCCGATACGATTTTTTGTTTGTCTCGATGAGCCTTATCTATGGTATCCTGTTGTTCCTGGATAACGGAAACACCCTGTATGTACACAAAAACAAGTTTTCGAAGGGTTTAAAATTCAAAAACACTGACAAATTTGTGTATGAACAATGAAGTGAGAAGAAAGAAGGAATACCTATGTAAAAGTAAAAATGTCAAGAATACTGTATTGAAGAATACTAATGTAAAACCCGTCATTGATGTTGCCAATGCCAGCTGCCATTTCAGTTGCGAGTCGAGGCTCACTGTAAAGTGTATTTTTGAGATTGTCGTTTTCAGAAGAAAAGAATATAGTGGATTTAGCATTTAGTAGCTTAATTCAGTTGGGATTTTGCTAGGTATTTTAAGGAAATATTGCTAATTTACTAATAATTTTGGTGAAATTATTGTAGTTAGAGTGTGTGTGGAATCGAGTAAATTTTTACTACGGTAAATTTTATTCTACCACAAAATCTAATGTCAAAATTTACTACTGTAGTAAAAATTTACTCGATTCCACACACACTCTAACTACAATAATTTCACCAAAATTATTAGTAAATTAGCAATATTTCCTTAAAATACCTAGCAAAATCCCAACTGAATTAAGCTACTAAATGCTAAATCCACTATATTCTTTTCTTCTGAAAACGACAATCTCAAAAATACACTTTACAGTGAGCCTCGACTCGCAACTGAAATGGCAGCTGGCATTGGCAACATCAATGACGGGTTTTATATTAGTATTCTTCAATACAGTATTCTTGACATTTTTACTTTTACATAGGTATTCCTTCTTTCTTCTCACTTCATTGTTCATACACAAATTTGTCAATGTTTTTGAATTTTAAATCCTTCAAAAACTTGTTTTTGTGTACATACAGGGTGTTTCCGTTATCCAGGAACAACAGGATACCATTGATAGGTCTCATCGAGACAAACAAAAAATCGTATTGGAGGGGGGGGAGAACCCCAACGGTTTGGCCGCTAGAGGGCGTTGAAGTTTTTTCGCACTTTTTCCACTAAACACCCAATAACTTTTTGCAGGGGCACTCTAGGGTCACCTTGTATTAAGAAAAAATGTAGAAGACCCTTTGCCCTTTTCAACGATACCTTACTTGTTCCTCTTTTCTTAACTTTTGAAAAGTTAGAGTCGTTTAAAATCAAAATTTTGTGAATTTTTACCCATTTTTTGTGTTTAACCCTGCTTTACACAAAAAAAGGCTTAAATTAACCTCATTTTTTATTTCAGAAAAAGAAGGCTCAATTGATTCTGCATCGATTTGCTATCTTCAATTTTTACAAAAAATGTATAATTTTCGAGATATTTGCATTTGAAAATTAGCACTTCTAGCTTCTATTTTCAATTTACACTGCAATAAAAACACGTGTCCAATAATCCAATGAATTTCAGACTTATTTTTCAGTTTTTTCAAAAGGTATTCCTCAATATCTCGAAAACTACGCATTTTTTGTAAAAATTGAAGATAGCAAATCGATGCCGAATCGATTGAGCCTTTTTTTTCTGAAATAAAAAATGAGGGTTAATTTAAGCCTTTTTTGTGTAAAGCAGGGTTAAACACAAAAAATGGGTAAAAATTCACAAAATTTTGATTTTAAACGACTCTAACTTTTTAAGAGTTAAGAAAAGAGGAACAAGTAACGTAGCGTTGAAAAGGGTCTTCTACATTTTTTCTTAATACAAGGTGACCCTAGAGTGCCCCTGCAAAAAGTTATGGGGTGTTTAGTGGAAAAAGTGCGAAAAAACTTCAACGCCCTCTAGCGGCCAAACCGTTGGGATTCTCCCCCCCCTCCAATACGATTTTTTGTTTGTCTCGATGAGACCTATCAATGGTATCCTGTTGTTCCTGGATAACGGAAACACCCTGTATGTACACAAAAACAAGTTTTTGAAGGATTTAAAATTCAAAAACATTGACAAATTTGTGTATGAACAATGAAGTGAGAAGAAAGAAGGAATACCTATGTAAAAGTAAAAATGTCAAGAATACTGTATTGAAGAATACTAATGTAAAACCCGTCATTGATGTTGCCAATGCCAGCTGCCATTTCAGTTGCGAGTCGAGCTCACTGTAAAGTGTATTTTTGAGATTGTCGTTTTCAGAAGAAAAGAATATAGTGGATTTAGCATTTAGTAGCTTAATTCAGTTGGGATTTTGCTAGGTATTTTAAGGAAATATTGCTAATTTACTAATAATTTTGGTGAAATTATTGTAGTTAGAGTGTGTGTGGAATCGAGTAAATTTTTACTACAGTAGTAAATTTTGACATTAGATTTTGTGGTAGAATAAAATTTACCGTGGTAAAAAAAAAATTTTTACATTTGCTGTGCGTAATGAAGTAAATTTTAAAAGCTACAAAATTGTGTACTTGTTTCGATATTTTGACTTTACATTATTTTACTATCAAACTGTCAAAATTTATACTAGCCCCAGAGCCAGAGTAAATTTTGACAGTTAAATTCACCACGTTTTATGTCAAAATTTACTACTGTAGTAAATATTTACTCGATTCCACACACACTCTAACTACAATAATTTCACCAAAATTATTAGTAAATTAGCAATATTTCCTTAAAATACCTAGCAAAATCCCAACTGAATTAAGCTACTAAATGCTAAATCCACTATATTCTTTTCTTCTGAAAACGACAATCTCAAAAATACACTTTACAGTGAGCCTCGACTCGCAACTGAAATGGCAGCTGGCATTGGCAACATCAATGACGGGTTTTATATTAGTATTCTTCAATACAGTATTCTTGACATTTTTACTTTTACATAGGTATTCCTTCTTTCTTCTCACTTCATTGTTCATACACAAATTTGTCAATGTTTTTGAATTTTAAATCCTTCAAAAACTTGTTTTTGTGTACATACAGGGTAAAAAAAAAAAAATGCATAGTTTTCGAGATATTGAGGAATACCTTTTGAAAAAACTGAAAAATAAGTCTGAAATTCATTGGATTATTGGACACGTGTTTTTATTGCAGTGTAAATTGAAAATAGAAGCTAGAAGTGCTAATTTTCAAATGCAAATATCTCGAAAACTATGCATTTTTTGAAAAAATTGAATATAGCAAATCGATGCAGAATCGATTGAGCCTTCTTTTTCTGAAATAAAAAATGAGGGTTAATTTAAGCCTTTTTTGTGTAAAGCAGGGTTAAACACAAAAAATGGGTGAAAATTCACAAAATTTTGATTTTAAACGACTAACTTTTTAATAGTTAGGAAAAGAGGAACAAGTAAGGTATCGTTGGAAAAAGCAAAGGGTCTTCTACATTTTTTCTTAATAGAAGGTGACCCTAGAGTGCCCCTGCAAAAAGTTATGGGGTGTTTAGTGGAAAAAGTGCGAAAAAACTTCAACGCCCTCTAGCGGCCAAACCGTTGGGATTTACCCCCCCCCCATACGATTTTTTGTTTGTCTCGATGAGCCCTATCTATGGTATCCTGTTGTTCCTGGATAACGGAAACACCCTGTATGTACACAAAAACAAGTTTTTGAAGGGTTTAAAATTCAAAAACATTGACAAATTTGTGTATGAACAATGAATTGAGAAGAAAGAAGGAATACCTATGTAAAAGTAAAAATGTCAAGAATACTGTATTGAAGAATACTAATATTACTAATGTAAAACCCGTCATTGATGTTGCCAATGCCAGCTGCCATTTCAGTTGCGAGTCGAGGCTCACTGTAAAGTGTATTTTTGAGATTGTCGTTTTCAGAAGAAAAGAATATAGTGGATTTAGCATTTAGTAGCTTAATTCAGTTGGGATTTTGCTAGGTATTTTAAGGAAATATTGCTAATTTACTAATAATTTTGGTGAAATTATTGTAGTTAGAGTGTGTGTGGAATCGAGTAAATTTTTACTACAGTAGTAAATTTTTGACATTAGATTTTGTGGTAGAATAAATCACATGTATGTAAAATATCTTCTTTCTTAAGAGTGTGTGTGGAATCGAGTAAATATTTACTACAGTAGTAAATTTTGACATAAAACGTGGTGAATTTAACAGTCAAAATTTATTTTGGCTCTGGGGCTAGTATAAATTTTGACAGTTTGATAGTAAAATAATGTAAAGTCAAAATATCGAAACAAGTACACAATTTTGTAGCTTTTAAAATTTACTTCATTACGCACAGCAAATGTGAAAATTTTTTTTTACCACGGTAAATTTTATTCTACCACAAAATCTAATGTCAAAATTTACTACTGTAGTAAAAATTTACTCGATTCCACACACACTCTAACTACAATAATTTCACCAAAATTATTAGTAAATTAGCAATATTTCCTTAAAATACCTAGCAAAATCCCAACTGAATTAAGCTACTAAATGCTAAATCCACTATATTCTTTTCTTCTGAAAACGACAATCTCAAAAATACACTTTACAGTGAGCCTCGACTCGCAACTGAAATGGCAGCTGGCATTGGCAACATCAATGACGGGTTTTACATTAGTATTCTTCAATACAGTATTCTTGACATTTTTACTTTTACATAGGTATTCCTTCTTTCTTCTCACTTCATTGTTCATACACAAATTTGTCAATGTTTTTGAATTTTAAATCCTTCAAAAACTTGTTTTTGTGTACATACAGGGTGTTTCCGTTATCCAGGAACAACAGGATACCATTGATAGGTCTCATCGAGACAAACAAAAAATCGTATTGGAGGGGGGGGGAATCCCAACGGTTTGGCCGCTAGAGGGCGTTGAAGTTTTTTCGCACTTTTTCCACTAAACACCCCATAACTTTTTGCAGGAGCACTCTAGGGTCACCTTGTATTAAGAAAAATGTAGAAGACCCTTTGCCCTTTCCAACGATACCTTACTTGTTCCAGTTTTCCTAACTATTAAAAAGTTAGTCGCTTAAAATCAAAATTTGTGAATTTTTACCCATTTTTTGTGTTTAACCCTGCTTTACACAAAAAAAGGCTTAAATTAACCCTCATTTTTTATTTCAGAAAAAGAAGGCTCAATTGATTCTGCATCGATTTGCTATCTTCAATTTTTACAAAAAATGTATAATTTTCGAGATATTTGCATTTGAAAATTAGCACTTCTAGCTTCTATTTTCAATTTACACTGCAATAAAAACACGTGTCCAATAATCCAATGAATTTCAGACTTATTTTTCAGTTTTTTCAAAAGGTATTCCTCAATATCTCGAAAACTATTATGCATTTTTTGAAAAAATTGAAATAGCAAATCGATGCAGAATCAATTGAGCCTTCTTTTTCTGAAATAAAAAATGAGGGTTAATTTAAGCCTTTTTTGTGTAAAGCAGGGTTAAACACAAAAAATGGGTAAAAATTCACAAAATTTTGATTTTAAGCGACTAACTTTTTAATAGTTAGGAAAACTGGAACAAGTAAGGTATCGTTGGAAAGCGCAAAGGGTCTTCTACATTTTTTCTTAATACAAGGTGACCCTAGAGTGCCCCTGCAAAAAGTTATGGGGTGTTTAGTGGAAAAAGTGCGAAAAAACTTCAACGCCCTCTAGCGGCCAAACCGTTGGGATTTCCCCCCCCCCCTCCGATACGATTTTTTGTTTGTCTCGATGAGCCTTATCTATGGTATCCTGTTGTTCCTGGATAACGGAAACACCCTGTATGTACACAAAAACAAGTTTTCGAAGGGTTTAAAATTCAAAAACACTGACAAATTTGTGTATGAACAATGAAGTGAGAAGAAAGAAGGAATACCTATGTAAAAGTAAAAATGTCAAGAATACTGTATTGAAGAATACTAATGTAAAACCCGTCATTGATGTTGCCAATGCCAGCTGCCATTTCAGTTGCGAGTCGAGGCTCACTGTAAAGTGTATTTTTGAGATTGTCGTTTTCAGAAGAAAAGAATATAGTGGATTTAGCATTTAGTAGCTTAATTCAGTTGGGATTTTGCTAGGTATTTTAAGGAAATATTGCTAATTTACTAATAATTTTGGTGAAATTATTGTAGTTAGAGTGTGTGTGGAATCGAGTAAATATTTACTACAGTAGTGAATTTTGACATAAAACGTGGTGAATTTAACTGTCAAAATTTACTCTGGCTCTGGGGCTAGTATAAATTTTGACAGTTTGATAGTAAAATAATGTAAAGTCAAAATATCGAAACAAGTACACAATTTTGTAGCTTTTAAAATTTACTTCATTACGCACAGCAAATGTGAAAATTTTTTTTTACCACGGTAAATTTTATTCTACCACAAAATCTAATGTCAAAATTTACTACTGTAGTAAAAATTTACTCGATTCCACACACACTCTAACTACAATAATTTCACCAAAATTATTAGTAAATTAGCAATATTTCCTTAAAATACCTAGCAAAATCCCAACTGAATTAAGCTACTAAATGCTAAATCCACTATATTCTTTTCTTCTGAAAACGACAATCTCAAAAATACACTTTACAGTGAGCCTCGACTCGCAACTGAAATGGCAGCTGGCATTGGCAACATCAATGACGGGTTTTACATTAGTATTCTTCAATACAGTATTCTTGACATTTTTACTTTTACATAGGTATTCCTTCTTTCTTCTCACTTCATTGTTCATACACAAATTTGTCAATGTTTTTGAATTTTAAATCCTTCAAAAACTTGTTTTTGTGTACATACAGGGTGTTTCCGTTATCCAGGAACAACAGGATACCATAGATAGGGCTCATCGAGACAAACAAAAAATCGTATGGGGGGGGGTAAATCCCAACGGTTTGGCCGCTAGAGGGCGTTGAAGTTTTTTCGCACTTTTTCCACTAAACACCCCATAACTTTTTGCAGGGGCACTCTAGGGTCACCTTGTATTAAGAAAAAATGTAGAAGACCCTTTGCCCTTTTCAACGCTACCTTACTTGTTCCTCTTTTCTTAACTCTTGAAAAGTTAGAGTCGTTTAAAATCAAAATTTTGTGAATTTTTACCCATTTTTTGTGTTTAACCCTGCTTTACACAAAAAAGGCTTAAATTAACCCTCATTTTTTATTTCAGAAAAAGAAGGCTCAATTGATTCTGCATCGATTTGCTATGTTCAATTTTTTCAAAAAATGTATAATTTTCGAGATATTTGTATTTGAAAATTAGCACTTCTAGCTTCTATTTTCAATTTACACTGCAATAAAAACACGTGTCCAATAATCCAATGAATTTCAGACTTATTTTTTCAGTTTTTTCAAAAGGTATTCCTCAATATCTCGAAAACTATGCATTTTTTGAAAAAGTTGAAGATAGCAAATCGATGCAGAATCAATTGAGCCTTCTTTTTCTGAAATAAAAAATGAGGGTTAATTTAAGCCTTTTTTTGTGTAAAGCAGGGTTAAACACAAAAAATGGGTAAAAATTCACAAAATTTTGATTTTAAACGACTAACTTTTTAATAGTTAGGAAAAGAGGAACAAGTAAGGTATCGTTGGAAAGGGCAAAGGATCTTCTACATTTTTTCTTAATACAAGGTGACCCTAGAGTGCCCCTGCAAAAAGTTATGGGGTGTTTAGTGGAAAAAGTGCGAAAAAATTTCAACGCCCTCTAGCGGCCAAACCGTTGTGATTCCTTCCCCCCCTCCAATACGATTTTTTGTTTGTCTCGATGAGCCCTATCTATGGTATCCTGTTGTTCCTGGATAACGGAAACACCCTGTATGTACACAAAAACAAGTTTTCGAAGGGTTTAAAATTCAAAAACATTGACAAATTTGTGTATGAACAATGAATTGAGAAGAAAGAAGGAATACCTATGTAAAAGTAAAAATGTCAAGAATACTGTATTGAAGAATACTAATGTAAAACCCGTCATTGATGTTGCCAATGCCAGCTGCCATTTCAGTTGCGAGTCGAGGCTCACTGTAAAGTGTATTTTTGAGATTGTCGTTTTCAGAAGAAAAGAATATAGTGGATTTAGCATTTAGTAGCTTAATTCAGTTGGGATTTTGCTAGGTATTTTAAGGAAATATTGCTAATTTACTAATAATTTTGGTGAAATTATTGTAGTTAGAGTGTGTGTGGAATCGAGTAAATTTTTACTACAGTAGTAAATTTTGACATTAGATTTTGTGGTAGAATAAAATTTACCGTGGTAAAAAAAAATTTTCACATTTGCTGTGCGTAAAGCATAGTACTCAGATCGACCTGAATTCAGTTTCTTATTTTTACTATTTATTTCTACACGGAAAATTTTTGTGTAGAATATGTAGAATTACTGGAAGTAAACAGTGGAGAACGAAAATATAAATGTCAGTGTAAATGTCAAAATTGACATTTTGATGTTTATTTTTATTCTTGTGAAAGTGAAAATTATTTTGTTTCTGCCAGAAAGTTGAAAAATAGTGAAATATTTAATAAAACACCAAATTAATTACTACAATGAGTAATAATTCTGAAACGTTATTATTAATGTGCGCCGCTTACGCATATGTCGAGGAATTAAAGAACAAAGAGAAGAAAAACAAGAAAAAACGTTCAATGCGAATAAATAAATATCTTTTGGACAGAAACTCCAAAGGAAGATTTGCAAGAGATGTAGGTGGTATTTTTAAAAACATAGGTATTGATGTTTTACTGATTATATATCATTGATTTTTTTCAGTTTGCAGATTTAAAAAAACATAAACAATGTTTCATTGAGAATTTTCACATGGATACTGAAATATTTGATGATATTTTTGTGCAGTTGGAACCATATTTAATTCCCAAACGGAACACTAGGCCATTGGATAAAATAACCCCTAAACAAAAAGTTGCAGTAGTTCTTGAGTAATATACATGAAACTAGTAAAGTAGTGACACGTTTTAATGGTTTTACTTTTAGATACTTTGCATGTGGTTCGTTGCAAAGGCACATTGCATCAATATATAGGATAAGTAAGCAACACCTTGGTCCCATTATTGATGACGTCTGTAATGCTATTATTTCTGTTTTCAAACCATCAATCCCGGCTATGAATAAGAATTAATTTATATATTGTGCCAATGACTTCAACAAATATTGGCAATTTCCAAACTGTATTGGAGCAATTGATGGGAAGCATGTTGCTTTGAAAGCACCCCCTAAAGCCGGAAATTTATTTTATAACTATACAAGGTAAACGATAATTTAATTATGAAATTATGAAATTCAAACCTATGAATATACATATGATTTTGAATTCTTTTAATTATAGGGTTTTCATTCCCTTATTTTAATGGCCGTCTCAGACGCAAATTATAAGTTCACATATCTGGACATTGGAGCATACGGAAGTGAAGGCGATGCAAATGTGTTTTGTAGATCTAAATTCGGCAAAGCTGTTATTAATGACGATATTTATTTCCCCGAAGATGCTACTATTTGTGGTTCTAAATTGCCTTTTTTTTTCATCGCTGATGATGCGTTTCCATTATGTAAAAGAATAATAAAACCATATGGTGGTAGAACAGGGTTAACAGAGGAGGAAATCATTTTCAAGTACAGGTTGAGTAGAGCCAGGAGATGTGTTGAAAATGCATTTGGCATTTTATGTTCAAAGTGGTACTGTTTGAAAAGAACAATGTTTTGTTCTCCAGACAGAGCACAAAAAATCATCACAGCATGTTGTTTGCTGCACAATTATTTGATGGTAAACCGAAAAACAAGTTATTGCCCATCGAACTTTGCAGATTACGTTGATGAAAATGGAACATTAATTGAAGGGGAATGGAGAAAAAAAATAGCAGAAATTGATTCATTGTTTGGAAATTTTATAGTAAGTTCAAAAGGCAGGCAATCTGATATTGGAAAGCACATTCGTAACAAAATCAAAAATTACGTGAATTCACCGATTGGATCTGTACCTTGGCAACAAGAAGCAGCATTTGTAAAATAATTTAATAATAATTGTAAAATAATCATGAAAATTATTTCATTTGGAATTGTTAAAATAGAAACATATATATTATTCTCAAATAAACATTAAACCTAACTTTATTTATTACTAACTTATATGTTTACTTATACTTATGCCTACAACTTTATTTATATTAATTTTTATTTGAATTTTCTTTTATTTTATTATAAACTAAAGTTGTGATTTCGTAGTTCACTTCTTCAATTAAATGGTCTGGTAGTTGCTGAAGCATTCTGTCCAAATTTGCCAAAATTGTATAATGTTTTAAAGGTGGAGTTTGGGGCACTTTTTCAATTGTCTGCATTTCAACAAATTTTTCAATGCAGTCAGCAATTCTCGAAGAATTTGTTTGATCAACCGTTGACGCTTTACTTGAACTGGAAGATGGACGTACAACCTGTTTAAAAAAATAATTTTTATAATACGGTTTTTGTTATTTATTGATTAAATACTTACATATGAATAATTTGAATTTTTCGTCGTTGAACTACCTGTGCCGTTGGGATCTATATTTTCAGAAACCTGAGATTGCTCTCCTTCATCTGTAGAAAATGTTCTAGAAATAAAAAGCGAGAAATTATTAATGGCACTTTAAATTAAAAAATATATTAACTGTGATATTATACATACTTTCTTTTTTTAGAAGTATCTGGCAAAAATGCCAAATCGCTCGCAAATTCCCAGTCTTCCATATTTTCATCATCTAAATATGGCTTTTCAAGCTGCTCGCCTCCTGCATCCCCAGATTTTTGTTTTTTGTTTGTTTTTAGTCTATATCTTCTGCTTTCCCGAAGAGATATCCAAGCTCCTTTGCAGTCGTCGACTATAAAAAAAGGTAAAAATTATGTATTATATACATAGATACGCAGATAGATTTTTATTTAAATTTAAGGTAGCAATATTTAACTTACTTGGCTTCCCAATCTTCTTGGCTATTTCCTTCCAAGAGCTATTTACTGCATCTGGTCTTGAACGCAGTGGACTTGAAATGTCCCAAATACAATTATGCTCACGCACTTCAGCAGCAAGTAAATGCCTCTCTTCACTACTGAAATTGTTTTTTTTTATTATGTCGTCTCCTGTACACAGATTAAAATACACAATTTGATAAATACCAAACAAAAATATAAAAATTAATAAATAGAAATATAAATATGTAGTAAATTAATACATTTCTCAATATACATACTTTCGTTTTCCTTGCTCTGGTGATAAAAGTTGGCTTTCATTGTCGAATTCAATAATGAAAGAACAGTCAGCATCAGAGTTCATTTTTAAATTTTTTTTAAATAATATTATTATATTTTATGATTATATTTAATATATATTTTCACTTGGATTTTTTCTTTGTATTTTTTTTTTCTTGCAACTGTTCAAATTTTATAATTTATTTATATAAATTATTATATTTTATGATTATATTTAATATATATTTTCACTTGGATTTTTTCTTTGTATTTTTTTTTCTTACAACTGCTCAAATTTTATAATTTATTTATATAAATTGATATATTTTATGATTATATTTAATGATTATATTTAATATATATTTTCACTTGGATTTTTTGTTTGTATTTATTTATTTTTCTTACAACTGTCAAATTTACCCCACGGAATAAATGTCTGTACATTTATTTTGTTTCATGGCGACGGAAAATTGGTGGAGACTAATCGTCAACGCCATCTCTTGAACATTATTTAAAAATGTTAGCGAAGACAATTTAAATTTATTTTCCGTCTCGAACTCAGTACTACAAAAGGAAAAGTGAACGGAATATTTTCTTGACGGAATTCAGTCACCTTTTTTTACATGTATTTTGAATAGGAAACTGAATTCAGGTCGATCTGAGTACTATGCTTAATGAAGTAAATTTTAAAAGCTACAAAATTGTGTACTTGTTTCGATATTTTGACTTTACATTATTTTACTATCAAACTGTCAAAATTTATACTAGCCCCAGAGCCAGAGTAAATTTTGACAGTTAAATTCACCTCGTTTTATGTCAAAATTTACTACTGTAGTAAAAATTTACTCGATTCCACACACACTCTTAAGAAAGAAGATATTTTACATACATGTGATTTATTCTACCACAAAATCTAATGTCAAAATTTACTACTGTAGTAAAAATTTACTCGATTCCACACACACTCTAACTACAATAATTTCACCAAAATTATTAGTAAATTAGCAATATTTCCTTAAAATACCTAGCAAAATCCCAACTGAATTAAGCTACTAAATGCTAAATCCACTATATTCTTTTCTTCTGAAAACGACAATCTCAAAAATACACTTTACAGTGAGCCTCGACTCGCAACTGAAATGGCAGCTGGCATTGGCAACATCAATGACGGGTTTTACATTAGTATTCTTCAATACAGTATTCTTGACATTTTTACTTTTACATAGGTATTCCTTCTTTCTTCTCAATTCATTGTTCATACACAAATTTGTCAATGTTTTTGAATTTTAAATCCTTCAAAAACTTGTTTTTGTGTACATACAGGGTGTTTCCGTTATCCAGGAACAACAGGATACCATAGATAAGGCTCATCGAGACAAACAAAAAATCGTATCGGAGGGGGGGGGGAAATCCCAACGGTTTGGCCGCTAGAGGGCGTTGAAGTTTTTTCGCACTTTTTCCACTAAACACCCCATAACTTTTTGCAGGCGCACTCTAGGGTCACCTTGTATTAAGAAAAAATGTAGAAGACCCTTTGCCTTTTTCAACGATACCTTACTTGTTCCTCTTTTCTTAACTCTTGAAAAGTTAGCGTCGTTTAAATTCAAAATTTTGTGAATTTTTAACCATTTTTTGTGTTTAACCCTGCTTAACACAAAAAAAGGCTTAAATTAACCCTCATTTTTTATTTCAGAAAAAGAAGGCTCAATTGATTCTGCATCGATTTGCTATCTTCAATTTTTTCAAAAAATGTATAATCAAATGTCAAAATTTACTACTGTAGTAAAAATTTACTCGATTCCACACACACTCTAACTACAATAATTTCACCAAAATTATTAGTAAATTAGCAATATTTCCTTAAAATACCTAGCAAAATCCCAACTGAATTAAGCTACTAAATGCTAAATCCACTATATTCTTTTCTTCTGAAAACGACAATCTCAAAAATACACTTTACAGTGAGCCTCGACTCGCAACTGAAATGGCAGCTGGCATTGGCAACATCAATGACGGGTTTTACATTAGTATTCTTCAATACAGTATTCTTGACATTTTTACTTTTACATAGGTATTCCTTCTTTCTTCTCAATTCATTGTTCATACACAAATTTGTCAATGTTTTTGAATTTTAAACCCTTCAAAAACTTGTTTTTGTGTACATACAGGGTGTTTCCGTTATCCAGGAACAACAGGATACCATAGATAAGGCTCATCGAGACAAACAAAAAATCGTATCGGTGGGGGGGGGGGGGGAAATCCCAACGGTTTGGCCGCTAGAGGGCGTTGAAGTTTTTTCGCACTTTTTCCACTAAACACCCCATAACTTTTTGCAGGCGCACTCTAGGGTCACCTTGTATTAAGAAAAAATGTAGAAGACCCTTTGCCTTTTTCAACGATACCTTACTTGTTCCTCTTTTCTTAACTCTTGAAAAGTTAGCGTCGTTTAAATTCAAAATTTTGTGAATTTTTAACCATTTTTTGTGTTTAACCCTGCTTTACACAAAAAAAGGCTTAAATTAACCCTCATTTTTCATTTCAGAAAAAGAAGGGTCAATTGATTCTGCATCGATTTGCTATCTTCAATTTTTTCAAAAAATGTAAAATCTAATGTCAAAATTTACTACTGTAGTAAAAATTTACTCGATTCCACACACACTCTAACTACAATAATTTCACCAAAATTATTAGTAAATTAGCAATATTTCCTTAAAATACCTAGCAAAATCCCAACTGAATTAAGCTACTAAATGCTAAATCCACTATATTCTTTTCTTCTGAAAACGACAATCTCAAAAATACACTTTACAGTGAGCCTCGACTCGCAACTGAAATGGCAGCTGGCATTGGCAACATCAATGACGGGTTTTACATTAGTATTCTTCAATACAGTATTCTTGACATTTTTACTTTTACATAGGTATTCCTTCTTTCTTCTCAATTCATTGTTCATACACAAATTTGTCAATGTTTTTGAATTTTAAACCCTTCAAAAACTTGTTTTTGTGTACATACAGGGTGTTTCCGTTATCCAGGTACAACAGGATACCATAGATAGGGCTCATCGAGACAAACAAAAAATCGTATCGGAGGGGGGGGAAATCCCAACGGTTTGGCCGCTAGAGGGCGTTGAAGTTTTTTCGCACTTTTTCCACTAAACACCCCATAACTTTTTGCAGTGGCACTCTAGGGTCACCTTGTATTAAGAAAAAATGTAGTAGACCCTTTGCCCTTTTCAACGCTACCTTACTTGTTCCTCTTTTCTTAACTCTTGAAAAGTTAGAGTCGTTTAAAATCAAAATTTTGTGAAATTTTACCCATTTTTTGTGTTTAACCCTGCTTTACACAAAAAAAGGCTTAAATTAACCCTCATTTTTTATTTCAGAAAAAGAAGGCTCAATTGATTCTGCATCGATTTGCTATCTTCAATTTTTTCAAAAAATGTAAAATCTAATGTCAAAATTTACTACTGTAGTAAAAATTTACTCGATTCCACACACACTCTAACTACAATAATTTCACCAAAATTATTAGTAAATTAGCAATATTTCCTTAAAATACCTAGCAAAATCCCAACTGAATTAAGCTACTAAATGCTAAATCCACTATATTCTTTTCTTCTGAAAACGACAATCTCAAAAATACACTTTACGGTGAGCCTCGACTCGCAACTGAAATGGCAGCTGGCATTGGCAACATCAATGACGGGTTTTACATTAGTATTCTTCAATACAGTATTCTTGACATTTTTACTTTTACATAGGTATTCCTTCTTTCTTCTCAATTCATTGTTCATACACAAATTTGTCAATGTTTTTGAATTTTAAACCCTTCAAAAACTTGTTTTTGTGTACATACAGGGTGTTTCCGTTATCCAGGAACAACAGGATACCATTGATAGGTCTCATCAAGCCAAACAAAAAATCGTATTGGAGGGGGGGGGGGGAATCCCAACGGTTTGGCCGCTAGAGGGCGTTGAAGTTTTTTCGCACTTTTTCCACTAAACACCCCATAACTTTTTGCAGGGGCACTCTAGGGTCACCTTGTATTAAGAAAAAATGTAGAAGACCCTTTGCCCTTTTCAACGCTACCTTACTTGTTACTCTTTTCTTAACTCTTGAAAAGTTAGAGTCGTTTAAAATTAAAATTTTGTGAATTTTTACCCATTTTTTGTGTTTAACCCTGCTTTACACAAAAAAAGGCTTAAATTAACCCTCATTTTTTATTTCAGAAAAAGAAGGCTCAATTGATTCTGCATCGATTTGCTATCTTCAATTTTTACAAAAAATGTATAATTTTCAAGATATTTGCATTTGAAAATTAGCACTTCTAGCTTCTATTTTCAATTTACACTGCAATAAAAACACGTGTCCAATAATCCAATGAATTTCAGACTTATTTTTCAGTTTTTTCAAAAGGTATTCCTCAATATCTCTAAAACTATGCATTTTTTGAAAAAATTGAAGATAGCAAATCGATGCAGAATCAATTGAGCCTTCTTTTTCTGAAATAAAAAATGAGGGTTAATTTAAGCCTTTTTTGTGTAAAGCAGGGTTAAACACAAAAAATGGGTAAAAATTCACAAAATTTTAATTTTAAACGACTCTAACTTTTCAAGAGTTAAGAAAAGAGTAACAAGTAAGGTAGCGTTGAAAAGGGCAAAGGGTCTTCTACATTTTTTCTTAATACAAGGTGACCCTAGAGTGCCCCTGCAAAAAGTTATGGGGTGTTTAGTGGAAAAAGTGCGAAAAAACTTCAACGCCCTCTAGCGGCCAAACCGTTGGGATTTGCCCCCCCCCCCCCTCCGATACGATTTTTTGTTTGTCTCGATGAGCCTTATCTATGGTATCCTGTTGTTCCTGGATAACGGAAACACCCTGTATGTACACAAAAACAAGTTTTTGAAGAATTTAAAATTCAAAAACATTGACAAATTTGTGTATGAACAATGAATTGAGAAGAAAGAAGGAATACCTATGGCTAATTCTAAAGTTGGCGACATACAGTTTGAAGATAAAGAACGAGTTATAACTTAATAACATCCCTATAATTATTTTAACTTTTGTGATTATTTCAAAGTAGAAGTCCTTGTGAATAATTACCAAAAGTCTTGGACCAAAATTTTTTTAATCAAAAAAGATATGAAAGAATAAAGTCCGTTGGCGACATACACTGAAGAAATTAGACCAAATTGACAACTTAATAAAAATTCTAAATTTCTTCGAAGTTTTAAGTCGTAAATTCAAATGGTTTTTATAAATTATTTTCATAAGTAATAAACAGACATTCCATATATTATTTTAGAAAAATTTTAATTTCAAAAATTTTAAACTGAATTTACAAAACTGTTGGCGACATACAGTAAAATGTTGGCGACATACATCCTTCAAAATCTATAGGAATTTTTATTGCGAATTTTCGAATATTCTGAACTATCTTAAGAAAAATTTCAAAAAAGAGAACGCCAAAGAAGAAAAAGCTTTTTTTTCTCTAAAATATTATATATTTCAATACACAAAAAGAGTCTTAAATATAATTAATAATAACGCAAAATTAGTTACATAATAAATTATTTTAAATTTATAACTTTTTTCCTGAATGAAAATTAAATTTTATTATTTCAGAAACACAGTCAGATGTCATAGAATACTTTATTAGTCCTTCCCCACAACTTTTGAAATAGTGCATTTTTCTTAAATCTGGTATACCATATATTGCTGTGCCATTATTAGAAAAAATTGTTTTCTCCATTACTTCTTTGATATTTTCAATTGTCTCTTTTTTGACAAATTCAATATTTATTGAAGGACATTGTTGTTTTGCTACTTCTGCTAGTTGTTGCGCTGTACGAATATCAACTCTGCGTGATAAAATATTTTCTCTAATTCGTCTTTTCACAGTTCCTCCAATACCATCAATGCTGCTTTTCCCGTGAGCAGTAGCAGTAAAATTCCATTCAGTAGGAATATGGCTTTTTGTTATAGAGTAAAGCGAATATTTTTGTTTAAAATGCTGTGCTGCTCCATCAGAAATAATTTTAATTGATTGCAAATTAAAATTTTCATATTTTTGTTTAAAAATATTTAAAATGACATCATTGAATACATGAACAGCAAATTTATCATGATGAGGATAATCAGATATGATCACAAATGATTCTTTTCCAATTTTTTTATCGGTATTTCTGAAGTAAATCATTGCAGTATAAATTGTGCTTTGTATATTATGCCAATGAGCCGTTTGAACCTCATCTTGGTTTAAGTGTAAATAATTTTCGCTAAAATCAATATGTAAAACAATAGATTCTTCTTCTATGTTTTCTTTCAAATCAGACAGCGTCTTTTTTTGAGTCTGTTGAATATAAACGTGCCATAAAAAGTACTTGAGTTGCTTTTCTACTATTTGAAAAATTTCGTGCAATAGTTTTGTTTCAGTAATACGATGTACGATTTTGATGTTGGCTGTAATCCACTGCTTGAAAGTATACTCAGTTTGTAACTCTTCATCGTGTACGGAGTTTGAAACCCAGTCGTTGAATAGTTTTAAATTTTTACAACTCTCACACGTTTGAAGAAAGCAATCTCTTTTTCTTTCACTACAAATAACTTTTGCTAACAAATCTTCAATGTTTTTAGCTATAACGCCCTTTGTTCCTTGAAGCAGCAAGTTT